>VYXF01006607.1:1047772-1089639 GCA_013397295.1 Polioptila caerulea
GAAACCCCATGTCATATATCCCTATTAATTAGTTACTTATCAATTTTTTAAATTTGAAATTACCCTGAAAATCCCCAGGTTCCCACCTATTCAGGCAAGTTTTGAAACACAAACCCAGAAGTACATTTGAAGACCCTCCCCCCACACATCTGCACCCTACTGATGTAACACTTGCCTCAACACAGTACGGATTTCAGAAGGTATAAGCCTGAATGAGTTCAAACTCTAACAATATACATTTTAATCCTCCTCCAGGCACATTCTTGGATACTTTTTCGTATCAAATCTAAGCATCTCCCCGGAATGTTTATTTAATGACCTTAGTGTTAGTATCAACAGATTAATCAGTCAACTGTAAACAACTCCAGACTGGCCCCAAGAGTTTAAATTTTATCAGAGAAACTAACTATAATGAACAACAGAAAATTGTTTGGGTTTTATTCTAAAAGGCCCAGATTTAAAAAAAATATTTTTTTAGTGGAGGGAAAAACATCTAATCCCAAATGTAACCAACCATGTATTTTTGTAACTTCAGCATCTTATTTAGCTTATACCTCTGATAGATAGGTATGTCACTCATTATTTCCTGTCTTCTCATCCAAATACCAAGATAGCTAATTTACTTTAGAAGAGTTTTTATTTATGACTCTCTCCCACCCTGCTTTAATTTCAGGGGGTAGGACCAGTAATGTTGTTTTTTATTTTAATGGATTTGTTTTAATAGACTACAGGATATTGTTATAAGGTCACTGACCACACTGACAGGAAAGAAAAGACCGTGAATCTGTATTATTTTCAGGTCACTGAGTGACTAGGAGAGAGTGGGCTGTGAGAAGTACCAGCTTTCATTAGTCTGCACCGGTCTGCATGACCTTTCATTTCCACTGTCCTTTCCTTCCTCTGCGGAAACAGCCTCCCCTATTTTCAGCCTTTCTCTGTAGTATCCCTTTCCAGCTGTAAACTTCTCATCCCACTGCAGAGCACTCTCGGGAGTCAGAAGCAGTTTGTTCAGGGCTGGTTGTGCGTCAGGCCTCTCCCCATTTAGGTTCCCAAGCCCGTGTCTCCAGTTGTCACATATAATCTATCCAGTAGGGCTGTGACAGACTGCAGTTCTGGCCCGTGGCAAACATCCATAAGGCTCAGGCTAACCCTGGGTGAACACAAACGGCTCACACAGTTGCCTCCAAGTGCTGTATTCACTAACCCATATAAGTACAACCTATTTTTCAAATAATATGACACTCAGCTATTGTGAAGTTTGTTTTTTAATATAATGGTTGTGCCCATAAGTGCTGTGCCTAAAATAGAGAATGACCTAGCAGCAACAACAAAAAACACAGTGGTCTGGCATTAGGAGATATGTGATATGTGAGAGATGATGTCCTGCCTCTGGGCTTGCAGAAAATGCCCTACTCCTCCAGCCTTTTATCCATCACTACAGTTCTGCTGAGCAGCTGCTTTTTCTGTTGTACTGCCAGTCTCCAGTCTGCACAGGGCAGGTGTTGCAAAGCATGTAAACTCTAATATCACTTGATAAATAAATGAGAAAAATTAGGAAAGTTTAGGCATGAAAGAATTGAATAAATGAAAAAAGGATGGCATTTGAAGCAGGATGAGGATCATAGAAAAAGAAACTGGGGAACTGAAAAAGAGGAAAGAAGAATGAATATTGCTTCAAAATATTCTTGCAAAAATATTTCACTCTTTATTCTTCATTTATTCAAAGTAGTTTTCCTTCATCTCCAATGATTCTTCCTGCTTAAACCAGAGTTTCGTCAGAATAATATTCCCATTTCATAATTCATAGAATTCTGAAACATCATAAAGTCAGAAGATATTCTGAACCTCAGACATAGCTGGCATTTGGAGTAGGGAGAAGGGTATGAAAGCAAATACAAGCAATATCAACAAATAATTGAACACAGATCTTTTGCCTCCTTCCTTGGAAAAACTGGAGACTGTCCCAGAAAAGACAATGGATAAGGTGCATCACCGAGTCTCTTTAGTGTTTGTTTTTTTTAAAAAACCTACAAAAAACAACTCTAAAGACACAGATTGGGAACTGCTGCCTGGAAAATTCAACATCAATGTTTCCAAACTGTTCTCAAGCAAGACCCTATTCTTGAGTTTCAGCACTATTTGCAGTTTATTGTCCACCTTATCATCAATTCATTCAGATAAAAGCAGCATTACCCTGGGCACCATTTAGCATAGTCATGAAAAATCTAAAAATCTGTTCTTACCCTGAAACATGGTAACTGTTCCTACTAACTTGTGTCTTTAGAGAGTGAGAGGGACATTTAGTCTATAAAGGTGAGATACAGCACACTGGAAAATTTGGGTTTTTCAAAGTATGAGATGAATGGTAATTACAAGGACATCTGAATGCCAAGTATAAATTGCCCAGTCTGGCATGTATGGGGCTTAGAGCAGCAGAAGAAAGATCAACAGGCCCAAGGCTTTTGGGCGACAGGTAAGACAAGGTGATTATCCAGGGGCTGAGTCAATATAAGACAATATAAGGGCTCACATCACAAAGTTTTATTGTTGCAAATCATTGATTGCTTACACACGACGTTATTTACTTTAATTCCATGCGTTCATCACCACATCTGTCGTCGGTGAATTGGTTCATGTTTTTAAGATGCTCACATATTACATTACAGCCACTCCATTTCACACTAGCAGCAATTCTACATAATTCATCACTGTCACTTCAGGCAGTGTTCTGTGGCTGACTTGACCTGCAAAAAGAAAGGCAATAAAGATGTACAGCAATGTGGCTCTTTGAAATCTAGTGTGTCAAGCCCTGTGGCAACATGCTTTTAGTTCTGAATCTCTCTAGCGAACTCCAGCTCAAGAAGATTTTCAGCTAAAGGCAGAGGAAAAGGAGAGGTTTCTGTCCCTGTTGCCAATGATTAAAGTCACCACTCTGCTAGTGACTGTTACACAGATGGAGAGCTAATTCCTTCATGGTGGGCTCCATGGTTCTGAAGCATTTTAGAAATTCTGCACAGCTCAGACACATGACCTTGAGCATCCACCAGGCAGAGTCTGTCTAAGCAAACTGAAAACGGACCAGCCTGAACATCAGGCACCCATCTGTACACTCAGGGTCTGACAGCCTGCAACACAATCACATTTTCAAGCGCAACTGTTGGGTACTAAAACATCATCATTTCAACCCAGTCAAAGCAGCAGATGAGAGTGTTATACAACAGCTCTTCATCTCTATGATTCTGTAAAAAGTCAGTAAGACTTTGCATGGATCAGTGTAAACCCATGAAAAGAAAACAACAAAAGGAAACTGCGGGCAAGAAAATACTATTGTGTTTCAAAGCTCAATACCCAGAATAAAGTAAGTTCTCAAGTACGTGAAAGAGATGGCTAAAAGTACTTGTGCCTATTTCCTTCTTACTTTGCTGGTTTATGAGACTGCTCGTTTCTTCCAGAGGTAAGAGTGTACCTATTTCAAAGCTCAATGCAGCCACAAAAAGACCTCACCAGAATACATTAAAGATGCTTTTTGGTCTCTTGCATGACAGTTGATATTAATATTGAAGCAATGAGGAACCAGCAATGTGGAAAAAGTGCTTATGGAGTCTAACGTAAACTCACACACATCTCAGGCAAACCATATTAACCAAAACAATGCCCATTGAGGCTTTTAGGTTTAAATTCAAGACAGGAGGCAATCATTCTTGTCTTTCACTTTACCTAGTAAGGAAAAAAAAAAAAGTAAAACCTAAGCTTCTGATGAATCTAGCTAAAACTATCCAAGCAAGCAAAGAGAATGACTCATAGAGAAAATGGAAATAATTCACTACTGGAAGATACAAAGCAAAACAACAGTTGAAGTCATGTCCTGTTAAGACACAAACCCTCTGTCCTGGATGTTAGAATTAAAAACTTAAGAGTTCAGCCCAGGAAATGAAAAACTGGTCAGGTAAGGCTCAGGTTAGAGGACCCACCCAGACAGGGTTTGCTTTCACAGCCTGACATGCAAAAAGGGCTATCAGTGCCTCTTAGAATGAGACATCTGCCCAGGAACAGCAGCTGAAGAATGTTTCCCTGATATAGGCTACTGCCTGGAGTTCAATAGTGCAGTGGGGCAGAGTCTGGTAATTTTCGAACAAGTTTGGACTACTTAATTACATATAGCAGTAACATGTTTGATTACTCTTGCCTTAACTTCAAAATTTTTCAGTATTTGGTCAGTTAGAGAATCAGGACAGCAGAAATAAAAATGAGGTTTCCATGGGAAAAGAAATATTATGATCCCTCATTCCTGTCAGTTAGATAACCCAAGAATCACATTAATTGCCTGGCTCTAACCTTAAAAAACATCACATTCCCTTGGGTGTTATTCAACACATCAATTCCTCATGCTGGAAAGAGTAAGCAGCTAATTTAGTTCCCATTACAACTATTCCAACACTGCGTGCCTGATGAAGATATCACCCAGACTAAGTGAATAGGTGAATAATTGTCCAGTCCTGAATTTCCATCAGTATTAAAAAGGAGGATTACTTGGAAGAATGAGCAAGTTGCTCTGCAATGTTTTTATCTCCCTCCTAGCCACCTGGCAGAGAGTTTTATGCCTAATAGTTAAGATATTGAACCTTTAAGCTGGGATTGATATACCTTCCCAGAGCCCTGAAAATCTACCTGTTCTGAAGCCTTGACTCTTTTCCAGGTATAGGAATCTGACCTGGGAAGGGAGGGTGGAAATTGTTGGGCATGAGATTTTATTCTGCACAGACTGGGAACAGTGACATTAAGTACATCTCTACAATGGCAGAAAGGTCTTTCAGGGCTGAGGAGTTCAAGAACAGAGTTCTCTGTTGGCTCTGAGTCTTTTTATGGTTCAAAGACTTTTGTGGCCTGAATCAAAACCTTTCTGAGGTGGAGCAACATCTCATTGAAGAGATTCTGCTCATAATTTCTGATAGAGATAAAGCAAAAAAAATCAACTACCATGGCTGCTTTGCCATCTCCAAAGTACACATAATTGGAAACAAGGAGGGGGGGAAAAGCAGTATAGAGAGCAATATGAGGCAGTGAAGCACCTTTCACAGTGCCTCTCTTTTGGTTTCTTCTCCAGACCCCTTCTTTTACCACGGCAAACACTGCTGGTTATCTTTTTTGCAGAAAATTCACAGCCCAGGACCCTAATATTGCGTTTCCCAGTACAGCATGAGTCCTGAAAGAAATCCCATTCCAAACACAAAATGAATCTGATTAACACAGGAATCTGATTAAATAAAAACTGAGTATCAACAGAGTCTCAATGTGGTATCTTAAAAAAAAAAACTAAAAAATTAAAAGTTCTTCAGTAAAAAGATGGAGTGAAGAAGATAAAAGTTTCCTTTTCTTCCCCTTTTGTTCTCCTAAAGAGATTGTTTTCCTTAGCATAAAAATAACTTCATTGGAGAAAAGTGAATTGTGGGCAAAGTTCTCTAATAGTAAAAGTGCTTTGATTCAATTTTATTTCTGATCTTTAACTTCCATTCCTTCTCTGGCCCTCATATCCAGTCACCATGGCAACAAAAGTGTAGAAAAATCCTTTGCCCATTTGATAATCACTTAATCATTTAGCAACAAAACAGATTGGGAATGGGAAAGTGGAGTAATGGGAAACACCAAAAGGAAAACAAGCTCTGCTATGAAAGACACTCATATTCCCCAAGGAAAAAAAAAACAAAACAAAACAAAACAAAAAAAAAACAAAAAACCCAAACCCCCCAAAAAAGCCAACAACCCACCCAGTAAGAAAGGAGAAGGAGCAGAAGTTAAGAGAAACGGCCTACAGGATCTGTGTGCCTCACTGAGAGTAGATTTAAGCTTCTCATTGCTCTGCTCCACACACCATAATGTCTTTTATCTTCTCCCCATGGGAGTCTCCATGCTGTCTGAAATGTCCTTCCAGTAGCTGAAAAAAAGTCCAGAGAAAAATTCATATCTATGTTATGAGTTCAAAAGATGAACAAAAATGTTCCTAACCAAGAGAAGCCACACTCTGGAGTTTGTCTTATTTCTTTCTTTATGTCAAATAAGGAGAGCTTGACTCACAAGTGTATTTTAGTAGGAAGCCTCTGAAATGCCAGCACAATCCACTGGGAGGATACCCTGGCAAAGGTCTCCGTCACCTTTAAGTAGCAGGGCTTATGCTCCCCTGATGATGACAGCAGAGCTGTTGAGCAGCTGCTAGCCTTGATCAGAAGCCCCCAGAAAGAAAACACCACTGCTGGCAATTATCCATCAAACTCTGTTTCCAGCAGACAGAAATTTCCTGCAATGTGCCCGTGCCCCTGACATGTGCACAAGATGAAGTCCAGTTCAGCTCAGAACAGGGACAGTCACCTCTTTGTCCCTGCTGAATCTGACAGTGATGTAGAGCTGTAGGATGGATGACACAGGGAAGAGTAGACATCAAATGAGGTTGGAGGCAAGTAGACAGATACATTGCACTGGCAAAGCTCCAGTGGCCAAACAACAACAGGAGAAAGCCACAATGCTGGATCTCATTCCCAGCACAAGCACCTAAAATCTACACACAGGACATACTGCTCTTCTCAATACCCCACACATAAATTAAATTATTATTTCATCTTTTAAAATTTTAATATAGTAATCCTTTCCCCTAACAAAATACCCCCCAACAAGCTAACTCAGCAAACATTCAATTTATGAGAAAATTCAGGTCAGCTTTCTGCCTATCAGCCTAGATATGGACATGGAAGCTGGCAAGGTAAGTGATTTACCTTATTCTTTTCTCTCATGGTGAGATGCTAAACTGTATCTATCCTGACAACATTTCATTAAACAATTTGTTATCTCTTTGAGTTAACTCCAGGGGAAGGGAAATTATTGTTAAATCCTTGTACTAAAAGTCAACAGCTCCTGTGTCATGGTAGTGCATTTGATATGGGAAACTGCAAATGATCAAATGTTCTTGATTTACCCTTGGCAAAATGTTGTATCCCAAAAAAGGTGGTGAGCAGTGGGAAGAAATTTGTGTGACAATCTTGGCTACTCATGCCTGCCCAAGAGAGAAACTCTGCTCTTCAGTGAATATTATTGCAAATACCATATGAAAAATATCTTCCGAGTATGCCTGTAACAGAGAAATTTTTACAAGGCATTGAACTGATAAGCCCTAATATTTTAAATATAATTGCTATTCCTCAAGTAGGAATAATGTATCTTCAGGCTTTTTAAATTATTTGTAATGATTTCTCTGAGGTGACACATCAATGTGACATCTCAGCAATTATCCAAACATGTCTGTTAGGTGGAAAAAGCTACATTATTCCCATTGCAAAGAAAGGGAACTGCACACTACAAATTTGTCCTTCAAAACCAACATATATGAAGGTCACTAGTAATAGGAATAGAGGTTTGAGCCTTGCTTATGTTTTGCAGTCCTTCCACCAAAAATGTACCCTCCTCCCCTTTATTGTTTAATGAAGGAAAGGTGACCATTCATCCTCCTCAGACCTTATCCCAAAAGAAGTGTCTTAACATATGCTTGCTCTTTCAATCAGGGAACTTTGAATGCAGGTAAATGAATAATAGATAACTTTGACAACCCATTGCCCAACAAACTGCAACACCAAATAGCAAAACTCCAGAATTAAGATTATTTTGATTTATCTCCCATCCTAAAATAAACAAGCAGAGGAGACTTTTCTTTTTTCAGTGCCTCTAGATTTGCCTTGCTTCACACTCACTCTTCGTTTTCTCTGCAACCCAAGGACGTGGCACATCTAAATTCTTGTCACATATATGGAGGTGAGAACAATGGCAGATACAGATCCATGGGAATTTTCGACCTGACCTGCAGTTCTTACTCATATTTATGTAACATTGCTGTGCATAAGGCCTTCTAACACTGCTTACTTCAGTACCTATTCCTGACCTGAGGCAGAGAGCTACAGCACAAGCTCAGACAGAGGAGCTGTGTTATACCTAAAATAAAAATAACCATTCAAGTATCTTTCTCCTACAAGCCCCCACATGTGTCACACTTCCAAAACTCATCCAAGAATTTAAACTAAAAATTGTCTCAATTCTTCCAAAACCCCAGGATAGTGTCACCAGAACATTAATAATCAGTTTTATGCCAGTCTGGACCAAAATCTAATTGATAACTTCCCAAGGTAGTCAAGCTGCAGTGCAACTTGAGGTTTGAAAATCCCTGTTGCAGCCTGCTGTGCTCTTCCCATAGTGACGGCCGGTCAGATAATACTGCAAATAAAAAACAAGGTGGGAGGCACTGGGCTGAGCATTGACATTTTCACACACCACCACAGTGTGGTAATTCAGGCTGGGGCCACCAGTGTCAGCAAGAGAACATGTGCATTACATTGTGATATACAGACATTCCCTTCTCTGCCTTTCCTTGCACATATACAGGTATCTGTTTAGTCATTTAAATCTCTTCTCTCCATTTTTTTTTTTCTTTTTTTTCCTTAGATGATTGTCTCCTCTAAGTAATCACATCCTGATTTAAATCCTCACAAATTCAGGAAATTAACAGTTAGCACACTGAAATATCTTCATTACTGAAAAGGAGCCGGCTGTATTGTAACACAGCTGCTTACCATTTCAGTGGGACAAAACAAATTAACTAGGACAAAAAGATTCCTGATATTTAACGATCAATGTATTTAAATAGCTCACTACTGCTTTTTTATAGTAAGACAATTGTCTACTAAAATACAATCAGTCAAATATATAGTATTATTCCTAACTATAACTAAAAATGACTCTTCAACACTTAAACATGACCTTTATTTAAGATCCCATGGCATTTTTGATGCAGAACACTCCCCCCTAAGTAATCCAGTCACTTTTATGTGTGATCCACTCCATAATGGGTTAGACTCTGGAACAGACAGCCAGAGTATGAAGCAAATGAAAAACTTAATAGTAATTTGAATAATTATTTGCCTTTTATATAACATCCCACTAATTACACATCAAGTTGGTTCACATAGGTGGGGAACAAAGCTCCAGTATTTATAGTCACAGAATTTTTCAGAAGAAGTTTTATTTAAAAAGAGTTGCAACGAAATTGGCAGTATTTGATCTCTTACTATATAAAGAAATCCTACATCTGTATATGTTGGTATGTCAGAGACATTTAGAAAGAAAAGATAAAGGTGAAAAATGCACTTTGTTCTCTTTCCTTTTCAGTTAGGCAGGTTTTCAGAGAAAACTTTTCCCGTTTTATGGATCATGGTTGTGACAGATGAAATGTCTGTGCAGAATTTATTTTACTTGCAGAAATAACATTCTACCAGTTGTGCCAGAGGATGGCCAGTTTTATGGGCTTATTTCAATTGAAAACATCTGCACTAGATAATATATGCTGCTGGGTCACATGTTAAATAACACTATTATATGAGACTGTATAACAGCTGTTTTGCATCTTCTTTATAATGGTTTGTAACTAAGCATAATTGTCTTGGATCATTAATTGAAGTAGCTGTAACATTAACCCTTAATGCTTTTATACTTCTTAGTTTTTCAGTTAAGTGGGGTCTGATTCAGTTACATGCTTGATATGAGCCATTTCCAGAAATAGAGCTCAGGAGGTAATTATATTATAACTCAAGTTCAAAAGGCACCCTCGAAATACCTGCTTGCCTCCTAAAATCTCAGATGCCCACAGATATATTTTTTTTAATGTGAGAATTTCAAAACAATCCCGTTTTCTGTTTCTGAACACATCAGCCCTATGGGGCTCCTTGCCAGAACTATGTGCACCTTCTTTGAGCTGACAGTGTCTGGAGGGTTGTCTCACGCAGTTTTGAAATCCTGAGTTGCCAGAGCAGTCCAGATGTTGGATGAAGCCTGCAAGAATTGGTGGAGGATTGATAGAAGTCAAGTCCACTCCCACCACCATCAGCATCACAACTCGCATCTTTGCAGTTAGGCACATGCACCCTATTGGAGCCTGGGTAACTGTAGCTTTCCAGCCAGTCTTTTTTTAACAACTGACTTAAAATCTGACATGCCTGAAAATATCAGTATTTGGTCTTAATTCGAAGCAAGTCCATGGTGGAATTCTAAGGAAAAATTAGCATGAGTTTTACTGCATTAAGGCCCCTTAGGTTTGAGTAAACAACAAAGAAGGAAAGTATGAAATTGGAGGGGATGTTTCATACCTCATTTGTCCTCAGACTTTTAAAATTTCACAATTCTAGTTATATGAATTGGGGGGTTGTTGAAAAATAAATCTTTCTGCCTTCCCAACCCTCCCTCACTTATGAACTAAATCTGGAAGTGCTTTTCTAGATAAGTGTTACATCAATGTAAGACTGGTGCATTTGGGCCTCTCCCCAAGTATTTGTAACATTGGAATCCAACACGTTCCATTGCATGATAACAGATTACGGGGCTAGAAAAAAATGAAAACATCTTAGAAAGCAACATACCTCCTATAAACACTTGGCCACAAGTTGTGGGAACAGGTTTAAAAAAGCATGAATGCAAACTTCTTCAACACACTCTGTTAACCAGGAATCTTCTCATCATGATCTATGCATAGCTGGTTTTCTTCTACTAAATGAAGGCATTGATGATTGAATCCACATTGGTTTGCTTTTTGGGAAGTCTCTCCTGGAGCCGACAAAGGCTAATAATTGGGGTTATTTCAGATACGCCTATGCAATGTCCCTGCCAGGTTCCAGGGATAGAAATAATGGATTGTCCTTGGCTTCATCAGTCTAGATCAGTCCTGTTCTAAAAATTCTATGAATGAAAGGTGCTGAACAATAAAAGGTGGCATATTATTGTACCAGATGGTCCATTATACAATAATTCACATATGGGTCTAGAAGAAGAGGCAGCTTCAATATTCAATATTCAATATTCAATATTCAGACCATTCCAATAGTTTCAGTCCAGTTTCCTTACTTTGATTGGAACTGCAGAATTTTTATGTGTTAGTTGCTTTCAGGTTTTAATCTCATTTGTTTAACAGCATTATAACTTCCACTGGCAAGGGTTTATTCATTTGTTTTGACATTTAATTGGGCTACAGTTGTATTTGTTTCACTATCCCAATATCTATCACAATTGAACTCAGCAAGATTTTCTCTTAGCAATCTCACTTTGTAATTAAAGGTATTACATCCAGTCTTCTAATCAAACTGGCAGAAATGCAGTGGTTGCACATAATTAATTTTATTTGCATTTCCAAGTTAGCAACCTGTGAAGTCCAAATCCAAATTTTCACATGTTTTTTAACTCAGTGAATAACTTCTAGTAACTTCATGGTATCAATATCAATTCTGAGTGACAAAAATGGTTTTGTTTAGGTCTCACAGCATGGTTCTCCATTTCCTCCCTTCTCACAAGCCACTGTGTATTAAATGATATTGCCTTTATATTCAACATGATACTATAACACAACATGTCATACAATGGGAGGGGAAATACTGGAAAAAATTTCATTATTTTTTTTTTTCATGTTGGGTACTTGCTGCTCTTTGGCTTCATCTTAATTCCAAGTTTGGGAAGAATATATAAATAATTCTAGCTGCTTCAGGATAGCCCTCCTTAAAACAGATAGACCATCTTCAGAATCACATCCCCATACTGTTTCTAAGCCATCTGTTTCTGGGATATTTTGCTTAATGAATTCTTTGTGGTGAAAGACTGTGCATGTATCTCATGTTCCCTCTCTTCTTATCATTTGATTCAATAAGAAATATGAATGGTCTGTAAACAGGACAGTAAAACAATGTTCTGTAATAATGTTAGCTGGGAGTGAGATTTCCTGTAACATTTGCGTGCTCCCTGAGATGAACCAAATATGCAAAGAATTGCAGGCCAAGCCCAGACACAAGTATGATTAACCTGATTTAATAAGTGTGATTACATAGAGGGAGAGGTCTCTCTAAAAATGGCACAAAGAGATTCTGTGTGTATTTGCTGGTTCAGCTGCCATCTAAATTTGAAAATGCCTTGGAATAACTAGGGATGAGAAAAAGGTTGATATCTGTCTCTGAGAGGGACAAATAAGCTGTCATAACAAAGCATGAAGTCAGCAAAGATGTTATCTGAACTATCATGGGCTGGACCATGACAAGGAAAGGACAACACAATTAATCAAATCAAATGCAATTCTACTAACAACATTTTGGCATCGAGTATGGCCCTTTTACCACATCACATTGATTTAAGAGGAATAAATTGCACCATCTAATTAGGAAGAGGAGAGATAATATAAAAGGACAGAGGCAGGGTTAAAGTAGACATTGGAGAGCTGTAATTTGCAACAAAAATCTGGAAATCAACATCCTGCTGGCAAGACATCTACTGAAATGAATGAGGTGACAAATCCATGGGCTGTCAAGAGAGCGCCTGAACATCAGCTTGTGTTAGAGTCTATTTTATTGAAACAAGTTTCCAGGGTTAGGTGCAAAGTCAGAGAGTTCAATAAACTTTTTGTTGGCTCATCAAAACTGAACCTCTTTGCAAGGAAAGGATCCTGTTTCTACAAGGATCCTCACTCCTAAAAGCTGTTTCTTTATTATTATTTTTGCTGTAGAGGTATCCTAGTTCAAAAGGACTGCCTTGAAATACTGAAGCACTTAGAGGCTTGATGTTTAAAGGATACTGTGCTCTGAGTTCCTTGGAAATGAAGACAATTCTGCTGACGAAGTCCTTTCCCCTGCCTAGGTTAGTAATTAAGAAACATTTTCGAGAACTTCAGCATTACATCCCTGTTCAGAATAGGAACTAGCCTGAAAATTTCCAGGATAGGAAGCCCACTTTTGTTTTGTTTTACTAAGGATCTTCCACTGTTGCCAGAAAGTCTGTTTTCACACACAATTGTTTTCCTTCACAGTCTGCAAGTGACTAAACATTGCACAGCTTTGTCACAAGTGGTTTGAAACAGAACCATATGAACAGAGCTGCTGTTAACACTTCAGAGCAGTACAGAAACTAGTTTTCTTGTCCAAATTTAAGGTTATCTTCTATTATTTTTTAATAGAAAACAAGTCATAAAAAGATCAAGTATATATCCAGGACTTTTAAAAACATCTTATGAGCAAATGAAGCAGAGGGAGAAAATGTTCTTGCTCAGGCAAAGCAAGCTCAGGGTAGTAAGAGTGGATGAGAAGTCAGGTTCAGATAAGGAACAGATTTTGCTCCTCCTGCCTCTGTTTCCAACAGTTTTCCATGCAAGGCTTTTCTATAGTAAGCATTAAATCAGTCAACACCGGGTTAGAAAGGACCAAAAAGTTGATCTTGTAAACTCCCTCCCTCCAAGTGGGACTGGCTCCACCTGCATGGTCCTCCCAGCAGCTGCTCCATTGTGCAGCAACCAAAACAACCCATTTCCTTCAATATGTTCCAATTAATGTTTTTCTTTACTTTTCCCTAGATCATCTTCTCCTGATTCAAATCTCCAGTGAACCACAACACCCAGGATTAGACTGAATAGTTTAGCTGTTGCCTCATCAGTTCTGGAGAGGATGGCAGAGTTACACCATGTACTTAACAAATATAACCCTTGCTTACATCTTTAGTATAGTGTTCTTTTTTTTCCCTTTTTTACCAAAGCATGGAACTGTCATGTTTATTGTGCCATTAACTACAGCCCTTTATTTCTTTTCCCTTGTAACAGGCCAGTGATAATGGGTACAAATAGGAGACAGAATCTGATTCCCCAAAACTTCTATTGACAGTATCCGTGAGAGAAAAAGGTGAAAGGATGGATAAATTCTAAGGTGTCTGGTATAGCAACAATCAATGTGATCTTCCCTTGAAAAGAACAAATTAACTACAAAGTCACTGACTTGCAGAAAAATGGAAATCCCCAAGACACCTTTTTTTCTTTGTAAATAATTTTTCAGACAATAATAGTCAAACAAAAGAATTTATAGGTCTGGAATTTTTTTCCTTGATAGCATATTACTGTTCTGATTCCTAAAGGGTCTGATTTTACAGAGGTGTTGAGCAGCTTCAGTTTTCATTGATTTCTGGTAGAATTGTAAATGATCAGGACTTTTGAAATATCCATAGCCACTGTGATTCAATCCTTAACGAAAGAATCCTTACCCTTTTCCATGTAACTTGAAAGTTACATATTTCCCACAATAGGTATTTCCAATACAATTCTCCAATAAATAATAAATCACAGAAAGAACATCCTTTAAAATATTTCCAAAACATCTGATATCTAGCAGATGCTTTGCATGCCTAGAAAGTGTCTAGGTTTTTTTAATCTTTTGGAGAGTTGTTTTCTAGTGTCAGCAGTCAAAGATTTGTTCTTGGATACAAGCTCTCTCTGTGTATGAATCTTGGCACAGCTTGGTAGATAATAGCATGCAGTCTGAACCTGCTAGAGCACTCAGAGTTTTTAAAAATCACTGTGTCCCATCTCAGAAGGCCGTGCAATACACTGAAGCAGACACCATATGCAACAGGTTTCAACACTAAAACTATTTATGAACTCTTAAGTGGTATTTGTTTTTTTTAAAAAATAGTTTCAACATTTGAAACCAGCTAGCAGGAAGTAATCCCAACCTATCCTCTGCTGAGCAGATTGCTTCTGAAGTCACATTATTTTTTGTATTTTAGAAATTAAAGTCTGGATCTAAACAGCTGCTGCTTTTGTTTTGCATTTGGAGGGATAGGATGAGGACAGCAAAGTGGCGTTCTGACGCAGGAGAATTAAATGTGCCTAACTCCTTCATTGGCAAAGCTGTCATGGTGCTATTAACTATAAAGGAAGAAAGTAAAGCAGAAATGAAAGCAATAGGGCATCATTTGAATAATGCACATTTGAATGAATAATTAGGCACAAATCAACAGGAGCAAGCAAATGTAAACACCAAAGGGGACCTCAGTGGAGTCTTAAATCAACACCTGATCATACAAAAGAGGTTGCATGAATACAATTATAAAAATACATTTACATATTTTACATGCACCCATTAAATAAAATTTACCATAATAGATGATTTATAACAATTTATTTGATCAATAAGGTGAGATTTTGTTTGTGACAAAGTTATCAATTCCTCACAGAAAATATTCTGAGACCAGATGCCCACTCTGCTCACTATTCTGCAAATAAGTCTATTGGACTGGAGCATTTTACCAGATTCAACTTTTTGGTGGTTCTTTTATTCTTTTTCCTTAGGTGGGAAGGTGTTGTGGCTTTTTTTCCATAATTAAAATATGCTGGTCTTCCAGACAAGTTACTTAAACTATGTCATATTTCTCATAGTTCAACATCAATAATGAATAATCTCAAGGCAAACAGTCCTCAAAAACACTCTAAAGGGGTAAGTTATTCATTGAAAACATTCAGAGACTACTGACGAATAAAAATGGCATTCGCAGAAATCAGGACTAATTCATGAATGATTCATAAGCAGAAGAAACAGCAGAATTCATAATTAATATTCTTTACGTCAATAGTTCAACCACAAAAACAAAAAACAAAAAAAACCCCACAAAAAACCCCCCCTAAATGAATGAAAAATAGTGACCTGAGTTGCTTAAAAATTACCACAAGACACTTTATAATAATTCATAGTATCTTAGGAAAAAGAAAACTAAGGATATGACCAGATATATAGCAAATTGTAATCTGTCAAGTAAGCTGATTGATATGATTTGCTCCACACTAAATTGTTCTGCATTTGCATTCTGCTCATTGTTTTCTGTTGGAACCTCAAAAAACATGTTTTTAAAAATAAGGCTTGGCACAGAATTAAAGACTGACTAGATCTTTGGGAATATGAAGGAATACCTTTTGAACAAGAATAATAACTAATTCAAAATGTTCCAAAATGCACTCTACCACTGATCTTTCCTAAAATATATATTAAAAAAAAAAGAAATAAAAGTTGAGACTTTAATTTTACATTTAAATTATTCGTGATAAGGAAGGTAATTTTAAAAATTAAAAAAAAAAATAGCATGTTTTCCTTCACAATATATTCAAAAATCTGCCACATTGATCAGGTTAAAAGAAAAAAAAATTGAAATCTTAGAATATTCTTCAGATTAGAACTATTCTTATCAAATCTCCTTCTAAGAACAACAGTCAAAATAAATGTCATATAATTTGTGTTGCATACAAAAACAGAATTTTTAAATTCTTATCCATTTTAATTTCAGCTGGAATCATCAAAAAAAAGTTGAAAAAGTGGAAAAAAAGAGAGATAAAAAAGAAAAATAAGGAATATTGCCCTCCAGGAAACAGATATTAAAGATGCTAATTTATTTTAAAAGTCACATAATTTATTTTAAAAGTCACATTTTCTCTTTCTTAACTAGTTCTAATAAGACTTTTCCTTATGCCATGTCTTCCCCCATCCCCATTACTCTTTGGAGTAACATCGTAGCACAGTGTGCTGGTTTTGGCTGGGGCAGGGTTAATTTTCTTCCCCGTGGCTGCTGCGGGGCTGTGTTTGTGTTTGTGCTGAACACAGGGCTGATAACACAGAGATGTTTTTGTTATTGCTGAGCAGAGCTCGCACAGAGCCAAGGCCTTTTCTGCTTTTTGTGCTGCCACCCTGCTGAGAGGGCTGGTGGTGAATGGGAATTTGGGAGGAGACACAGCCAGGGCAGCTGACCCCAAGTGACCACGGGGATATTCCAGACCATGTGACATCATGCTCCATATAAAAATGGGGTGAAGGAGGAGAAAGGGAGGGTTGGAGTGATGGTGTTTGTCTTCCCAAGTAACCACTGCATGTGATGGGGCCCTGCTGTCCTGGAGATGGCTGAGCACCTGCCCGCCGTGGGAAGCAGGGAGTTAATTCCTTGTTTCTTGTCACTTGTGTGCATGTCTTTTGTTTTCCCTATTAAACTACCTTTATCTCAGCCCACAAATACTCTCACTTACACTCTTCAAGTTCTCTCTCCAGTCCCATGGATGGGGAGTGAGATAGTGGCTATGCGAGGCTTGGTTGCCACAACAATTATCCTACAATGTATTTTTCTTCTCTCTCTCTTCACGTTTCTAGTATCCACCATCAGAGTCTTTACACTTCACATTTTTAGTACCAGTCTCTATTTCAGAAGTGCTTTGTGAAAACCCAGTATCACTTAATCTTCTATGTTCCCTGATACATCAATAAACTCTGCCTTAATTCCTGGGGAGACTGCCAGACCTACAGGTGCCTTCAATATTTTCAAGGAAAAGGAAATGAAGGCATTTTAAATGAAAGTGTTTGAATTTTCAGTTGGAGTAGAAATAGTTAATGCTGAAAGCTGAATGTTCTTTTCCAGGAGAAATACTATTGGGCAGATGAAACAAGATATTTAAGAATTTTTTGTGATTTGCTTATGGCAGCTCAGCCTTCAAAGTTCACATGTTTTTTTCATCTTTTATATGTCTTAATATAGAATCAGTATCCCTTCCATCCAGAAAAGCTGTTTTTTATTAAGGAAAAAGCATAACCATAGTAGACCTGGTACTGATATGAGCTCCAGTCTTCTATGACAAAGTTTCAAAAATGAATCTGAAAACAGAAACTGGGCAAAATGCAGTCAAAGCTCTGCAAATCTTGGAATCATTCTGATGCAGAGTAAGAACACTGAACAAACTCCAAGAAATGAAATGCATTCAAAAATGTCAAGAGGTCCCATTTTGACATATTCAGTTAAAACATCTGAATTTCTTAGAAATAAGTGGTTTGGTTACTCAGTTGTATTTCAGGATTAAATTTCATTTTCTTATTCTCTCTATCCAGTTTTGTCTTCTGCTTCCATAGTAGGCTGACAGACAGGTTTTAGAACCTGTCTGAAAATAAAGCCTCCAACAGCACACATTAGCTAAGGTGAGTCATATGATTCCAAAAAATGCATTACCAAATATGCGTTTGACCAAAAACTCAGTATACAAAAGAATGCAAGTTCTAGAAAGGTAAAATTCATCTATGGCAAAATGCTATTTTATATTATATTTATTTAATATTGATCTGAAGGAAAATAGTTTAGATCACTGTCAAAACAAAATCAATACTCATATTCAGGTCAACTAACATAAAATAAAATAGCAATTTTAATTTTAATTCTCCGTCAGAAAAGTATGACACCAAAAAATGCTATCCTACACTTTTTCTTGCCTTGGAAATTATACTTCACAGTGGAATATCATTTCAGTGAAAAATTCCCAACTATCTCTAGCCAAAATCCATGTTCAGGTACTTGAATACGTTTCTTGATTTTTACAGAGGCAGAATTCTCTGTGCTTCCACCAGCATAGCTTCATATATAGTATTGGTAGAAGGGATATTTCTACGCATAAGACTGATGTCCCATATAGCCCAGTAAATAGAGATGCTCTAAATTATGTTAGAACTGGGTTAAAAAACAAATTGCAGGGATGAAATATTCCCCACACTTTTCAGTAAGAGTAAGTTCTTCCGAAGGTTAAAAACATTACATGATTTCTAGTCTAAATATATCCCATTTTAGCTCTCCTTATGCATTCCTGCGCAAAGCTGATGAGCTCTTTATTATGACATTGCTGTTCTCCATGTAGTTAGTTACAAACTATGATTAAGTCCCCCTGTAGCTCTGTCTTTGTCAGGGTAAACAGATTGTGCCCACTGGAGTCTGACCACAGCTCATGTTTTGAGTGCTTTATTCATTCTTGTGGCTATTTTTGATAGAGCACACTGCTGTTAGCAGGCTGAACGCACTGGGTCCACAATTTGGTCACAGTTTTGAAGACAAGGACAGCTACAGTGCCCCTGGAGCTTAACAGAAAGCTTCCACTCAGATGCAAGGAGTTTGGTCCATACTCTTGTGGGGAGCAGAGTGCCAGCCGGGATCCTGCCTGCTCACCTCTCTGCCTTCCAGCTCCTTTCTCTGCCCCTCCTTCCTAAGAGGCTCTCTGCATCCTTTTAGGCAGCTCATATCCCATCGAGACTTTGCCCTTAACAGCATTCCCATTAAGTCAAAATACATAAACTAAGCTATGTCCAATGTGCAGCTTGTGAGTGCTCTTTTATTGCTGTGATTTGAATGGGAGGATTTTAAATTCAGAACTGAGAATCTCTCCTCCCATATTCCTCTATGGGAGAATCAATGGGTGTTCATCATCTAAAATGCTTTTGACAATTAAATGTCCAACATTACTTTGTTGGTAGAACAGAAGTTTTCAATGGTTATGTAAAGATATTTAATATGGCTATGCAGTTTCTGACACAGATAACAAAAGATTCAATTTGAAAAAAAATCATGCTTTTGGAACAAACATTTCATCTCAAAGTAAGTTCTGCAGTTTCAATGACTGATTCCTTGAAATACAGTCAAAGTTCATTCATGTTATTTTCATTCAAGGCACTGACAGCTGTATTGCTGTTTTCTTTCTGGATTTCACAGTGGCTTCTCTAAAACAGACTTCAAAGGAATGGAATTATTAGCCTGCTTGTGTTTGACAAGGACTCATTTGTTACCAGTCAAGGAGACACTCTCTCTGGCCAAATGGTAACCACCTAAGACAGACTTTGTCAAAACTCCCCATGTCAGGGAACAACCCATAGGATAGAGAGGAACATTTCAGATATGTTTTGGTTGGTGGGAAAGCCAGCTTCTCAATCAAACAAAATGATATAAATTTTCTTACCAAATATGCCATTTTAACCCAAAATCTGTATGTCTCCTTATCGCAAGGACAGAAAACACAGTAATTTCTCTTCCAAGTTTTGAGATTTTTTTCTTTGAAAAAACATTGCTGCAGTTTTCACACCAAGTGTCATGAGACACGTGCTGATCTGCCTGGAGTGAACAAGCCAGATGAGCAATCTGATTCCCTTGGGCCCTGCTCCCAGCAGGAAGCTTTGCACAATTCCATGTCATTTCCACAAGTCACAGATTGTCCAACAGCATTTTTTTCTGCTGGTTGCTGGAACATGCTTTTTGAAGTAAAATGAGTCTCTGAATCCTTTCCTGTTGTCTGAAAGCTCTGCAGTAGCTGAGCTGTTCATGATGAAGCAATATGAGGTACCTTCACCCGTATTAGTAGTCCAGTATGTTAACATGATCTGTTCATCTCTTAAGGGCTAAGTGTAACTGCCAGTCAAATAGTTAATTGAGTCTAATGGTCTCATAGGCATTAAGAGATTTCATTAAGTCAGCCCTAAGGGTTTTTATTTTACATTCATTTCTCAATGTATCAAAATAAAAATTGCTTTTCCATAAAGCAATACATTCTCACCACTTCATGCTTCGATATCCTTATTGATTGTGCTTTTATTTCAAAAAAACAGAATCATCCAATCTCTTTGAAGTACTCTTTGTGGTCTGGTTACCTTGGCAATAGAGCCATGTGGAAATAGGAAGTGTTCTCTCTTAGAGAATTTTCATATTTTTAAATCTGTTTGCTTCCAGAAGCAAAGTCCCATCTGCAAAAAGAAACAGAGCCCTGATTTTCTATCAGTAAGTGAAATAACCTATTGGTTTTTCAACAGCCCTGAGATCACAAATGAAACATCAATTAGGGTGTTTTTTGTTAGCAGTCTGTTTAGAAGGAGAAAGAGAAATTGGCAAGAAAATACTCTTTGCCACAACAAAACCTTATTGGTGATAAATTTTAGCTTCAGAAAGTGAGACAATTATGACACAAGTTGCTTAGTCATGGTTTGGCCTGCTAGTTATACTTGGCAACCCATCAAGTTGAAAGGGCACTTAATGAATACTTAGATTGTTTTAATTTTCTCTGTAATATTTTAGATTTTAGTCATCATCTTTACTTGTCATACTCTATAAAAAATAGCAGAAATATAAAATCATATCTGGAAGAAGCAAGTTGATATTGAGAACTACTACACACAATGTATAGCAGGAATAAAGAAGCCAGGTCATAACATCCCTTTTTAAGTTTAAAAAACTTCCAAAACCCAATATTTAGCTTAAGCAGTCATAAAAACTTAGGCTATTTTGTGAATTGCAGAGCTGATACTTGTTCTTTCATAAAATTTTAAAATATAGCCCTTTGGCTAAAGACTACAATTCAAAATTCTACTTACTTTTAACATTCTAAGTGTGTTGGCTTAGACTGTGAAAATGTTAGTGTGTCCTCTCCAGTTCTGTTCTACCTCTGTTGTATGGTGTAGACAGAGCTCACAACCAGAGGTTGATTTAACTGGGTTATTCAATGCAATGCTCCAGCTACCCAGCAGTCAAGACATTTTCTTGCACAAGAAAATTTGTCCCATACAGTCAATAAAAAAGGCTTCTGTAATAAAGCAAGAAAGGTCTAAGCTGTGCTATATTCATGCGTATCTACATGTAAACATCAGGCTCAATAAATTCTATTAAATTCTCTGGCATAAAAATAAAAAAAATCAAAATCCCCTAAAAACTTCATGTCTGGGAAGACAGGGGACAGAGAAGGATCTGCATTCAGCTGTATGGCCCCCAAGGTAAGAAGGGCATGGACCTGTTGGGTTGAGTCCAAAAGAGGCCACACAGATGATCAGAGGGCTGGAGCACCTCTCCTATGAAGACAGGCTGGGAGAGCTGGGGTTGTTCAGCCTAGAGAAGAGAAGGCTCCAGCAAGACCTTAAGGGCCGTACAGAAGAGCTGAGAGGGACTTTTTACAGGGAAATGGAGCGATAGGACAAGAGGGGAGCTTTAGGTAGGATATTGGGAAGAAATCCTTTACTGTGAGGGTGGCAAGTGCCCCCGTGGTGTGTGTCCCTGCTCACAGTGAGGTGTGGGGGGGGGTTAGAATTAGATGATCTTTAAAGACCCTTGCAACTCAAAGCATTCCAGGGTCTATGATCTCTAGTCAATTCAGGTGAAAATGCCTTTAAACATGCTTATACATGAGGATCCAGCTGTCAAATAAGTATCCTACATAAAACCTTTCTTCACACCCACTGGCCTAGGTGGCTAAAATTCAATTTTTTCAGTCAACTTCTGAAATTCAGCAGGAGGCACAGACATTGATTTACACATCTAAACCTGATGTGAATTGTTTAAACCCAGCTAATAGAAAGCCAGATTGAACTCACCTGATGGCTTTTCTTCAGCCAGCTGGATTTTTTTCAGTAAAAGCTGTTCTGCTAACTCATTCCAGAGAATCTGAAGGATCTGAGATGATTCTGAGTCCAAACAGCCTAGAGTTGCAACCATCGCTTTGATAACATGAAATTCATAATGGTCAGCTTGTTTTGAGAAATATCCACAGTACTGCTCCAGAGATGCAAGATATGACAGAACGTTTTGGAAATAATACTCTTGTGTGTATGCAGCTATTCTGCACTAGTTACTTCAGTAATCATCAGCACAAGTGAGTCTTACCTTATGATGTGGACTGATGGCAATTATAAGGACAACAAATGTATTTAAGATGTCAGTAAACAGGTTGAATATATTTTAAATGAAAATTTCTCTCTTAGTTAACATTCAAAGGAAGAAAACTTACTCTAGTGAAGAAGAGAGAAGCAAAAGTAATGGAGTATGTCATAGTCTGTGGAAAAAACTTGCTGGTTACCTAATCCGGGAAGAAAATTTTGAATCTCAGCTGAGTCAGGGTTTATATAGAACACTCAAACATTATGGACTAGAAAAAATATGATAAAACACCCTCTTGTTAATGTTGCAGAACAGATGTCTGTACACTATTCCAAACAGTAAGGAGTGACACCAAAAAGTAAATCAATCACAATATGTTTTTAATTTAATTTTTTGATAGTCAAGACAAACACAGATACCACAAAGATGAATGGCAGCTAGGAATGAGAGCTTCAGATCTGTGCTACTGCTCAGAGGAGTACCACTGCTTGCAGAAATTCCTGAGGAAAAAAGGAAGTGTAAAGATATCCTTCTCCTTTAAAAGTCCACTGGATTTAGATTGATGGGGTTTCTGTGGCTGGGTAAATAGTTTCTTATAGTCTAGTGAATTAAGCCAGTTTGGCATGAAGGTAAAAATCAGCATTCTGCTGATTTCTCTTTCTGGATTTGAAGGTGCTTCCTGTGGTCAAGAATTATGTAAGTGACATCACCACACTGGGGTTTAAGGAAACAATTAAGTAGCACACAAAATCTTCAGCTCACCTGTCCAAAGTCATGCAGAAAATCTGAGATAGAGCTGAGAAATAAGGCCAAGTATCTTAATCTTAATTTACTCACTAATGGATCTTGCCACCTGAAAATTCTATAATCAGTATTAGTTATCCATTTAAATTTTTTTTCCCTCCCCCAGAAGTGATTTTGTATGCATTTTGGTGCCAAATCTATTGTTACCAGCATCAGTTTTGTTATTAAGATGATGAACTGCCTTTGCTGTTTCATGACAATGAGATGACACATTCCCATTAGACACTGTATCTAATAGGATAGTTTGAATATATATCTGATGAAAAAATTCATTAAATTAATAATTATGTAATTAAACCAGAGTCATACATAATATAACAATGTATGAATAAAATCTCAGACATTTTAAAATTATTATGTGAGTAAACAGCTTGATGTTATTGCTATCTGCTCAATCAGCACATCTTCCTAATTTTTTCATTTTGTTTTACAAGTAACCAAATACCTCACAAAAGAGACTATTCTGGAAAACTCGTATAAACTGCTTATAAAGTGCCCAAGGATGATGTGCAGTCAAGGTAGAAACCTCGCATAGTTGGACTGTAAGAGCAACTTGCAGCCTGTAATGTATTCAACAGTGAATCATTATTCCCACTTTAAAGCCAAGAAACTGAAGCCACAGAGAACATGAAGAAAGCCCTTACAGGCACTCGTTTCAAGGTATCCATTGCATGGCTGGTTTTGTCTCCTTACTTTCCCTCTTTACAGTTGATGTAGGAAACTGGAGACTTCTCCTGAGCAGAAGCATTGCAAAAGTATGCAGAAAGTCTGAAGCAAAAGAAGACAGTGAATCCAAGTTCCTAAAGAACTGAACTGATGATTTACTTATGCCAGTTAGTGTCTGGTTGTATGTATGTGTCAAAGACCAGAAATAGAAATTAAAATAGGTAGAAAAAAGCATTTGTGACACAACTTAAAGCTCATGTAATGCCCAAGAGCTTAGCTTCCCCACTCTTTCCTTCTCCCTCTACTTGCAAATCCTCTTCTACAGTCATAAAAACAACAATGGGACTATGTCCAAGATATTCTCATTCCTAGGGAAAGTTTATCATCACCAGCCTGAGAAGCTGATGATGCTGACTCTCCTATTAGCCCACTAAAATTACAGTTATATCAAGAAATATGAAACAGCTCCAAAAAGAAAATTTGAGGGCCCCTTCATTTCACAGCACATGTGTAGGCAGAGTTATGTTGTTCTCCTTCTAGGAAAAAAATACAGTCTTGAACCCTGGACCAGGAAATGAAGGAACAACATAGGCATGGAGCACAGAGCTGTTGGATAACTGAAGAAATCACAGAGGGTGAGGACAGTACTTTCTAACCTATGGGAGAAAGTTCAAATCTTCCTCAGATTTAGCCTGGCACATGTAATTCCCATAAAATGATTTTATGCAGTCATGTTCTTGCTTGTTGATTTTCCTCTTCATGATGCTTGAAGGTGGCCAATTTCTGCCAAATTGGACAGTGGTTTCAAAAGTGAGTTCCTACAGGTTCCATGCAGATGAGCAATAGAGCTGCAGCACATTCACCCTTCCCACTGAGGGAGGAGCAGCAGTTTGAGCTCTCCTGTGGGATACCCAGACAGAGAGAGGGGGCACCATAGACCCTGCTGTGCAAAAAGCCTTGCTCAAGCTGGGGGGAGCGAGCTGCCAGCACTGAGCCTTCTGAAACTGCTCCATAAAAAGTCTTTTGTGCTCAGGTCTCACCTGGGATCACCAGGTAGAGTCAGTGAGCTGCTGGTAGGCAGAGCAAGGGCCTGCAGTCCCAAAGAAGAGAAAGGTTTGACACACTACTCTTCAGGAACAGCATTTTGTTATCTTTGCTTTAGAGGAAGGTGGTAAGACAGGAAAGGTAGAAGGAAAAAGGAAGCAGATAAGCAAATTAGCTCCAGAAAAATAGTGATGTAATCCCCACTGGACAGACTACCATAATATGTCATTAAAAACCCCTGGGAGATTTAAGGGGATTAATTAGTTTAGAGTTTCTATAAATACATTCTTGAATGACAGGTTTTCTGGCATATGGATGCAAAGCTGACTGCCCAAATATCATTGTAAAACCACCCACTAGGAAAAAAATCATGTTTATCTGAGAAAACAGATATGTCACACCAATCTGTTCTTCTAAGAGTAGCATACATGGCAAACCTCTTAACTCTGTCATGTCCATGTAATTACAGAGTGAAATGTGGAAATAAGAAGAGCTAATATCCCTGCACAGAGGCTGAGAATGCATTTTTTTTATTCCCTGACATTTTTGGTATTGATTTTTTCCATCTAAAAAAGTGATAAATAATTTACTTGCTCATCATAAGACACTGAAGTACAGATTCCACCCTCTACAGTTACTTAAGTTTTTCACTGATGTGAGTGTGAAGTGATTCAGCTCCCTTCTCAAATATTTGCAAGTCCTTCTCCTGAGTGAAATCTACTTCTTTATATTTGTATATTCTTTTGACTTGGACTCAATATTCCAAATTTAAACTAAGCTAGAGTTCAAAATTCTAGCCTTTAAGCCCTCAAATATCAGCAATTAATTTGCAATGCCAATGCCTGCATTCCCTTGTACTAAGAGATGTTATGTTCACTTGATTACAGAACCACAGAATAGCTGAGGTTGGATGAGGTCTTTGGAGATACCTCATATGGATACCCCTGCTCATACAGCATCAGTCAGAGCTGGTTGCTCCAGAGTTTTGAACATCTCCAAGAAGGAAGGCTCTACAAATTCTCTGGGCATCACTTCCCCTGTTCAGTGAAAATATTTCTATTTTTAATTTTCCAAATATTTATCCACTAGGATTAAAAGAAGTGTTATTTTTCTATAAGAAAAAAAGCAAAGAGAACCATAGACTACTTGCTATGAACTGCATTTAAAGTATGCTCTGTTGGATAGCTGAACTCATAGAGTGACTGTACTGCTTTCCACCTTGCAAATAATTTGTTAATAATCCAGTAATAAATTTTGGGATGTACAAGGATGATACCTGTGCACACACATTACACAAGCTGTAGCAAGAACTTTACAACCATCTGACAAAGAGGTGAACTGCAGAAAGTGCCAAATGTTTCCTAAGTGATGATCTTCACTGAAGTCAGTAGTTTTCAGGTTTTGTCACTTGTCTTAATCACTCTTACAACATTCTTTGCTGCCAGCTTTACTTTTTGCTTATAGTTTAATATATCCAGTGGGCACTGCAAGGAAGCTGGGCTAGTACTGAACTGTAGAAATGCTTGCAATAAACACCAGCTATCATTTCTATTTAAAGAGAAAGTAACCTTTCATACAAAGTTAAGACAAGATATGACTGCCCTGGGATGTCATCCTCCCTGGCATCCTTCTCACACGGTTTGGTTTTCTTAGCTTCCCTCAGGACAGGGCTGGAAGGTAAGATGAACCACCATCTGAGTCACAGGAATCCAGCCCTGGGCCCACGTCTTTTGATAAACATAAATCCAGCCAGCCCTGCATAAAACATCTCTCTGTGACACTCCTATGAGAACCTCTTTCTTATGCGCAGAGCAAAGGAACCCATCTCTGAAAAATATTATCCATGCAATAGACTGTCTTAACATGCTGCTCTCTCTGCTACTTTCTTTACTGTCCATACTGAGCTATGCTGTTCTGAACACGTAGCTTGGAGCCCACGTCCCAGAGGAAACACCCTGCTAGGAGGCACTGTGCACTACAGGGCTTCCTTCACAACATATGAAACACATTTCTCTGGGGACAACTGATGGGACCTTTTCTGGAGGTTGAAGGAAATCATAGATAATTAAGATTAAGCTAGGCTGAGGTAATATCAATTTATCATCCTAGAGAAATCAAAATGCATATTTAATGAAGGAGTATTTGCCTTGATGCTGAGAGCATAGAAAAATAGAACTTGGAAATCTTTGGAAATCTGTCTCTAACTCTCATCAGCCTGTACCTGTCATTTTGTAGGTGAGAGGCAGCCTTGTCCAGTTTTATCGCTTTCCTTGCCATTAATATCAATCCTGGGGTGCCCCAAAATTTTATTTTTAATTAAAAAAACAAAAATACATGTCTGTGGCTCCAGGCTTCTATAGCACCTTCAAAGACTGTTCTGTTTTGGGGTCCAGTCTAAAAGAAAGAAATGGAAGTGCTGCAGCCATGTCCAAAGAAAGGCAATGGAGCCGGTGAAGGTTCTGGAGCACAGGTCTTATGAGGAGCAGTTGAGGGAGCGTTATCTTAGGGCTGGTGCAGAGCAAGGATTAGAGAGGAGTCTCCTGATTGCGTTTCCCAAAGTGGTTTATGCTAAGAGGAGACAGGGACAGAAGACCAGGGAGCACAACTGATGGCTGTGCAGGGGTTTTTACCCAGAACAAAATCAGGGGTGGATACAAATGAACAGCCAAAGAGGGATCAACAGGGGTGGAGTGAGGGGGATCAGGCCACTTGCCTGGGGCCAGTTACAGAAAGTGGGAGGAGAGGACAGGTCACATGCCCCAATGGGACATCAAGGTTTGGATAACACCCTGACATGCCCAAGGTGAGGGACACATACAGGATTGGGTCAAGGATGGGTTGGCAGGGAAAGTGCTGGAACAAGGGGCAGGGTAACAATGATAGGCAGGGAAGAAGCCAGAACAAAGGGAGGGGAACACAATGAATGGTAGTTTTAGGGGAGGATACAAACCAAGGAATATACCAATTTGGGGAAAATGAAGGGAAACATAGGATCGAACCAATAACAATTGAAAGTATTAATTATCAACAAAAATGCACACTGCAACACTGGGGGTGTTTAGGCTGGAGGAGAAAAAACGTCTCAGGGAGACCTTCTCTTTCTCTAAAACTCCTTCTGAAAGGAGGATTGAGGTGAGGTTTGATGTCTTTCCAGGTAACAAGAGACAGGATAAGAAGAAACAGCCTCAGATTGTGCCTGGGTACGTTTAGATTTGATATTGGCAGACTTTTATTCACCAAAAGAGCTGTCAGGCACTGGAACAGGCTGCCTGAGGAAGCAGTTGTGTCACCATTGCCACAGGTCTCCAAAAACTGTGTAGGTATTGCACAAGGGGTCAGGGTGTAATGGTTGGCTAGGCAGAAATATGTTTACAGTTGGGCTCAATGATCTTCAAGGCCTTTTCCAACCCAAACGGTTCCATAGTTCTGTGGATTTATATAGTATAACAAAATCCAGCATCATTAATCCAATCATTTCAGTGGGAATCCAACAATGTACAGATGCTACTTTTTGTCCCATGATTCCCATGAGAAGTTGGTTCTCAGCTTTCTCCAAATATTCTTCAAATAACTGGCTTCTAAATCAGCCTGAAAATTCACCACAGAAAGGCAACTTTTCATCCCAGGACAGGTAGTAATTTCAGTTTGCTCTTGCACAATGAGAAAGCTCCAGTTTAAGGATTACAGCTTCTACAGCACAGCCCAGAGGAGAAATTTTTCAATGTATCAAGTCTCATTTCGGAGCCAGCAGCTTCAATTTCAGCTCAAAGTGCCCACAGTTTCCAGAGCTCTGGGATCACATTTGCCCATGCAAAATATTTCCCCTAATAAATAGCTGCATTCTTCATTAGCTGGGATTTCCAAATGATCTAAAGTTATAGCCCTTTTGTGAGAACAATGCAAACATTTAGCATTAAAATGACAGAAGCGGAGGTAAGTGCACTAAGGGCCGAATCCAAAAAGAGAGACTGCAGTCTTCTAGGCATCAGATGATGGTAGGGTGGCAGGAACAACAGGAGGAAAGAAGTGGCAGTATGTACTGCTTGCACTGCAGAAACATTACTGTGAACTATTTCCACTGAGTGCAAGCTCTACTTGTACTTGACTTGTTACTGTAGGTGGAAAGTCACTACTCTTTTAAATAGATATTAGGTGAAAGGGTTGGAGGACAACCTTCTTCTCCTTTTTGTTGGAGGAAGATTAACCTTTGCAAGGCCACTTTAACCAAATTTTATGCTAAGTCCTAAGTGGAATAAGCGCTCTCATTTCCATCAGAATCTAGGCAATTTTTCATTCTCGTGACTTCCCCTACTGCCCTTGAGGAACGGCATTCAGGAGTCCCAAGGTAGCTTTTAAAATCCATTGCCCAGGAATTTAAACTTGCAAAATACATGTTTTTACAGCACTCAAAAAGCCCAGACTCTCCTGAATATTTAAATGTAAAGATACCACACAAGTATGCTCAGATGGGACAAAAATGGCATTTGAAGTCCCTTTATCTTGCAAGAACACAAGCTAGACTGACAGTTGATTTCTACAGTATTATAAATTTATATTTATTAGCACAGAGTTCAAAAACATTAATATTTTATAGCACAGAGGAAGAAATATCCCTTCTCATTATACCCTGACCACACTGATACTGTCATGATTATTACTGCAAATTTAAGAAAAACAACAAAAACAAGAACTTCAGTACTGTAACCATGTTTTTCCATGGTTGTAGATTATTCTCTCTGTTACCAGTAACATGACAGGGCCTTAGAGAATAGACCCAGGAGACTTGCTTATAGGCAATTTCTACATATTTTTTAACTTCCCTCTCACATTCCCTTCTAGGTGGAAAACAGACAAGGGTAAAAAGGATTCAAGTGGTTTCTTTCTGTCCTCTTTACCATTCCTCTCTTTCTTATTTTGGATCTCTTTCCAGGTCTTACTGTGCATTCGTAAGTAGCTAACTTGCCAAATAGAAGTCCTTCCATCCAGAGACAGAGCTTCTCCCAGAGTCACAGGCACACCAAATACAGAGGAAACCTCTTTGATTAAGTACAAGTCTCACGGCAAACAATATATGATAGCTGCTGAAGGACAAAGCAACCTGAATCTGTAGGAAAGATAAAAGCCAGTATGTCTGTTCAGATATCTTTTTTTTTTTTCTACTTATTATTCTAGTATTTCTTACTTGAGGTCAGCCATCACATCTACAATAAAGTAATGAAGGCTTATTCCTTTTCTGTATAGTGATATTAGGCTGTCTTAGACGTATATATGTGGGGGAAAAGACATATAATTTTTACATTTATAGGAAGAATAAATGTATTCTCTGCATGTAGTAATTAGTGGTGCAGAATGGTCAGTAAGCAATACTTCCATACCTTAATAAAATAAAATATTTGGTTAATTAAGAGATTAAAACACATAATGAATCTGTGAACTCTGCCAACTGTTCTAATAGAGGCTGTCAGCTCATTTATGTTGTTAATTGAACAATTAGTATTGCTGAATTGTAAACCCACAGGAGGCAGGAGTGGAGAACATATTCCTGAGACACTGCGTTACACTGCCGGCACCAAATATCTGGAGCCACAGGACACTCTGTTGCCCTCCAGTATCTTTCAGCAACACAAGTGGATTTCAGCCATTAGGGAAAGAAATTTAAAAGCATAAATGTTTGCATTTTGGTGAGACTGATTACAGTCTGCTTCTTCAGCAATATCCCAGCACATGAGGACAGACAGGTAAACAAACATAGGAAAAAAAAGGTGGAATGGTCACGAGGAATAATGTACTATGTCCAGAATTGCCAGGCATCAAAGACACCCATATCTATGCCTTCTTTTCAGTTGGTGGAAAATAACACTGTCCCTGAGGGTACTCCAATTTTTGTGCATTAATACACACACACACACACACACGTATATATGTATATACATATATATTATAAATATATGTCTATGACTATTTAGTGTACAGATTTTAAGCAACTTGCTGAAATGCAATACTTCTGAACTTGCTGCTTACTGCAGAAAGAAAAATAACAAAAATGCATAAAGAAGAAGCAGCAGATTTAGAGCAGCTGCTGACTGATGACACACAAGAGGGACTCTGCAGGAGAGAAGTTTCTACTGGGTTTCTACCAGCCTAGAATAATGCATGCGTTGGACTGAAGAGATTCATCTATAAATAGGATCAGTCTTTCTTCTGCATTGATCAGCAGACATAGGCATAACCAAGGAATTTAAGGTGGATGATGCATCCAGCAATAACAGAAAGAGAATGTTTTTTTGTCTAAATTAATAGACTGGAGAAATTGCTCAGGAACATGAGCATGGAAAACTCATGAAAAAAGGTTATTGCTAAAATGTTGTTAAGATCAGTACCTGCAGTTCATGTTGGGCATATAAATTAAAGTCACCTAGGAGTTAATTGAAATAGTTTTTTACTGTGTTCTTGCTGTTATACAATGGAAATGCCAGGTTGATCTGAAAATTAATATATTGTTTTGATGCTCTGTCAATAAAGCATCACCACACTGCTGGAGAACCATGAATAGAGATGTGTTTCCTTCTTAGCATGAAGGAAAAAAGAAGGAAGAGGGAGAGGGAGTGACACGGTCTCTGTTGTCTTGTGACATGGACATGGACTAGCTGTTCAATGCTTCAGTTTCAGTGACTTAGTAAAGCCACCACTGAGAGTCTTCACCTGAGCCAAATGGGAGTTATTGATGTTCTCTTCAGAGGATGGTGCCTGGTAACATTAGACTAGTCTACAATCTCTGTTTCACTGCACAACTGCATCCCTGTTGAGAATCCACTGTTGCCTGAGCATTGTTTTCCTGAAAAGCATAACAATATTTTATTTCAGTACTCCATATCTCTCATGTTACACAAGATTAACACCACCTATTACCATGATGAAACATGGCAGCTGCTTAACAGAACACAGTTACAGATGAGTTCAGGAAAATAAAATTATACTAGGTCAAATTGGGATTCTGTTACACCTATGAAACAACACAGTAGTTTTTCTCGACTGAGAAAAATTTAAACAAGGGAGTCTTCGAAACCACTAGATGAAAAGTTGCAAAACAAACTATGTTTGTGGAACACCAAAGCAAGTGAAACACCACTATCTGTGGTATGAAGTGCTCTGTCTGCCTCTTCCTTAAAGCATGTGTAATGTTTTCAGATATCTATTTCTGGGAGATCTCACATCAGACTTCTTAAGTACCTTACAAAGGTAACTGAAGGCTAACTGGGACTTGCTCAGAAATAATTGCTATGCTTTAACATTAAAAATACTGAATGATTTCTCAGTGGCAGGGTGTATGAAATCCAGAGTTGTTAACCATTTGGCGTGCAATTGTTAAGTTTAGGGAAGCAAATTCCAAACAGAACTATTTATCCATGGAAATACATGGAGAACACACATAATTATTCCAGGATTCTTTAAAAAGTTCATGTGATTTCAAAGCAGCAGTTAGACCATTTCATGGAATGAAAATATAACAAGTGCTGTTCAGTGCTGAAGTAAATACCTCTGCACAGTGATACCTGGCCTAGAGATAGCTGGTACCTGGGAGTGTACACCAGGGAGATACTGCAACAGGCTGGTGCCAGTTTTCAGTTTTTTCCTAAATATCCAGTTAATCACTGACGGTGACAGGATCCTGGTCTGGGCTGAACTTTCATCTGACTCACACAGTCACTCTTCTATTCTTCCAGGAGAATTCTGCACTTACATTGACATAAAACATTTACTATGTGCAGCTGATACAAACTATGCAAAACATGGGAAAACCAGGCACCATTACTGAAAATACCCTAATCACTAAATCCTCTACAGGAGTTAAATTTGTCACTGAATTTTAAGGGAAAAAAATTCTTACAAGTCTGGAGCAGCAAGTGCTGATTACTGTATTTTTAATGGTGCACACCATATTACTGCAGTTGTCTCTACCTTGCTGCAGTCTAACTGAAGCTATACTTTGGAAGAACTTCAACATTTCTATTTCTCTTCATCTCTTCTACAGTGTATTGAAAAATTCTAGTGCAATATAAGAATGAAAACCAATGTCTTAACACAGAAATAGATAGTGTGTTTCATATTGCACTGAGACTTCATACTTTTGCTCTCTCAACCTCTGACAATAAGGAGTTCAAAACAATCATAGTTTTGCTTCATTGATGTCTTTAATGTCAGTACACACTGAAAATTTTGCATGTCATGTGAATAGTTGTATTATTCTCTTGTGAAAGAAGACCTAAAGCCTAATCTCAAAGTAAAACAATCATGTGTGTCTTTACTAATGCACACAGCTATGATGTATTTGTGAGAATTATCTGCATTAGTATTAGACAGGATGGATTTCAATGTTGAGATGAGCAGTGATTAAATCTACAATTACACAAAGGTAGCACTCAGAGGGTTACACTTCCCCATACTGAGTAAATACTAGGAAAAGTATGCACTAAAAAGTTAAGGAGTTCTTGGAACACGGGAAAAAATGTAAAGTATACCAGTCTTTTAGCTGGTCTGTTAAAAGAAAAATCAATCTTTATGACTTCTGAAAATTGATATGTATTAGTTATGAGTCTTATGCAGTTTCTTCAATTGCTTTTTGTAAAATTTGCCAAGTTTTCTTTTTTTTTTTTAATAACTGAAGCTGCGGTTTTTATGTTAAAATTAGAAACTCTTCCTTTGTGGCCTTTTCAACTTAATTATACATCACAATTGTTTCTGATTTTAGAGCTATCGCTGATTTAACCTCTAATCTCTCTTACTAGCTAACTCTTTACTATCTAGCATAATAAAGAAAATGCTAGACAAAGAAACAGCAGAGGCATCTCCAAAGTTTCCAGCTCAAAAGCGTTAAAGTAGCTCTTTTCTTCTCAAAATTCATTGCTAGATTTGGCACTATGTATGGGCTTTATTTGAAGACTGGGCTTTCAACATTGCAATGCCTTTTGAGTGAGAGTTGGACACAATCAGACACCCTTAGTTGCACCTAAACCTGGTTATTACCTTCCTTTATGTAAACCTGGAATAGATCCAGTAAAGTGGTTATATAAAGTGGATATATGGAATAAAGGCAGTGTAAGAGAACAGCTATTCATCTTTGGCCCTCCCCACCTGTTTTATACTTTTAAAGACTGACTTCACCCTTTCCCCATTGTATGGCAGCCTCCCATGTGCTTAACAATTGTGCTGGTGCTTCTTTCTGGTGTTTACCTCACCCATCTTCCCCAGGAAAGCCATGGCCCCACCAGGGAGTCAAACAGTAAAGAAAGGAAGGGGGCGTGGCATATGAGGTCTAAATTTCAATAATATAAATACATTTCAGGTGGGAAGATTACCAGCCAAATAAATTGCATGCTGTTCAGCTATATCCATTATACTTGGTAGAGAAATAATTCCATTGACAGAACCTTTCTCAGGTGACAGAAGCTGCTAGGGAGACACAGGAGTGCTGCTGTCCCCATAAGCCTTTTTTTTGGCTAACAAAGGAGAAGCAGTATGTTACTGGAAGCTTTTGAGAATGGCTACAGAGAAATGATCTTCTTACAACAGGCCAGAAATCCCCTTTGCCATGAACCAGTGGTAAGCCCCCTCCTTTGGCCTGCTTTGTTTACCACCTTGCATTAGGGCTGTGTTACAGCAAGCAGAATGCAAGAATTTGAACCACTGTAGCCTGGTACACTTGGTAAGATTTCTGACTACCATTGAGTTACACAAAAGCCAGGTATATACTGTGATTTTCTTTAATTTATTTGCTGCTTTTTGCTCTTAATTATTTCTTTTAGGAGAGGATGTATTTCCTGCTCTTTGATTTCCATGAGTGATTTTGTGACATGTCTCCTGAGCAGCCAGGTACCACCAGGGTGCCTCTCTGCCTGCTCTCTCACCAGGATGGGCTGACATCCATCTGCTGAGTCTTTCCTGCTGCCACCAGGCAGCTGCTAAGAGGGACCTGCAGATCCTTCATCTAACACATCCAGCTGCAATGGACAGGGAGCTGAGGCACCTGTCTTTGGCTTTCTGATCTGCTTAGTTTAAGCACCTAAACCACATATACCTGTTACAGTTCCACAGTGTCTCAAGATTCCAGTTTTGCCTGAAGATGATATAATATGAATATTAAATTTTTTCTGTTACCTGCCATCTCAGGAGCACTGCCTTTTCCCTTCTCAAACAGCAATTACAGAGGTTTTGTATTGTAAAACCTTAACATGACAACAACTCAAAGAAATAGTTTGCTCCAGCAAGCCCATCCATCAGGGACATGAAAACTGAAGTCTCCTTCCTTTTTCCAGGTAGGAAGGGATGACTGAAAGGAAGTTCCCTGAAAAAAATACTCTAATATGCTCTTCAAAATAGCTTGGATTTGATGAGTTTCTGAATGTGATCCAAATAGCTGATACAATTAGCAAAACCAAATAAGCTACCATGAACCCCAGCCTTTCTCCAAGTTTGAAACAGAAATTATGGAAAACAAAGAAATTTTATGGCCTTCTGTGTAAGCCAGGTTTTTGTTTCCTCTTTTCCTCCTGATGGTTCCTGTTGGTGCACGAAAAGCTCACATTTCTCCTTTCAAAGTTTGTCTCAAAACTAAGAGCAGTCTGAGGGGTCTCTACTAAAGCATGTGTGCCATTAGATAATGACAGCAAGAAGGGGCCAGCTGGACAGCTCGGATGGATTTTAATATTACTGGCACAGAACTTAATTTTATTTATTGCATGGTTAATCCTACTGGCATACCTAAAACAATAAAGAGACATTCTTATTTTTCTAATAAATAAATCACATTATTACTGCAGTCTAAGCCAAGTGAGGTTTAAAATCAGATTATTCAAGGTTATCCAACAGGAATCTCCTTTCCATGTTATCTACTTGTTTTGCAAATGCTTATAGCTAAGGGATGGTTGAATGGTTGATGTTTGATGACCATTTTCTACACAAACATTCTTTCTAGCAGCTTTTTCATCCGTTTACAACAGACAGCACTAATAATATTGTGGAAAATCTGTTGGTTTAACATTTTGTAGCCTTTAGGCAGATTTACCTGTGATTCATTCAGTTCAAGAAGTCAGGGGAAGGACAGCCTATTTTAAGAGACTGTTCATCTGAGTACTTCTCAGGAAAATTTGAGAAAGACATATTTTCCTTACTGCCATATTCTTCTGTGCACAATCAACAAGGATTTTGTTCTGAGCCTTGGTGATGAATATTCCCAAGGAACTCTTCAAAACATCAGGGGTTTCCTCTACATGTCCTTGGGCAAATGGCAGATCAAATGTCTTCTCACTGAGGGTGGTGACATTTGGGGTTGTCTGGTTGCTGGAACTGCTGCCTGAAAACCAGCTGCCTTTCATTATGGCAGGCATATACACAGATTCTGAAAAACATTGTCCTTTGGGATAGAAAAGTACTGAAGGAACATTGGATCATCTTTTTATAAAAAAAAAAAATTGCTGAAGGAACACTCAGACCATACTGTAGAGATAAATACTCCTCAGCTTCATATCCTCTTGCTAGCCCAATGCAAAAGTCAAGTCTGGCTTGAAAAAAACCACTGTGTTGTCTGCTGAGATGCTCTGAGGAGCTTCTCAGCCATAGGGTTGAATATCAGGACCTCACACAAATGAGCTTTTCCTCCCCCAGCAACTTGCTGTTAATCCTCCTTTGCTACCACTGCAGGACTTAGTGCAGCAAAACCATGATCTCTTCTGGGAGCATGTCTGAGGCAGAGAGAAAAACAAAACTCAGGCTGTCATCATCAGGTAACTCAAATTCAAGGCCAACACCTCTCAGGACTTCCACAAATAGATTTCAGTCCTCTGCCTACCCCTCTGGTTTCTAAAAGCCCCCATTTCTCATAATCTCTCACACATTTTTTTTTTTTCTTTTCCCCAGGGAAGAAGGAATCGACTATTACCTGCCTGGAAAAAATTGGAATTGATGATGTGAGCAACTTGCTCAAAATCAAGCATCAGCATGGCGACAGAGGAAACAATTGAACTCATAGCTCCAGAATCACAAAATTTTCATCCCAAGCCTTAGGCAATCATTCCATCCCTTACATTAGGAATTCAGTGTAGATGTAATGGACACTCACTTCTTGAATAGGGTGAAACTATGTAGCAGCACACCTTGCTCTCCTCAGAGCTCAGTATCAAGACAGAAAGCTTTGAAAATAGGGGTCCCTGTCTGGATTTTGTGCCCTTCTCAGCATAACTCCATATGTCCCAGCTGCACTGGCATCCAGAGCACAGTACATCACACCTGCAGTCAGTAGTGTTTTATTTTCCTTGCTTCTGTGCAGAAGAGGAGTGCATGACGGGAAAATAAGTTCTCTCCCAAGATGCCAGTTAATTCTTACTTTCTAAAGTGTCCTTATTTTCTTTCCATACTTATTTGGGTAATCACACTTCACCCCTGGGGCATAGATTTGGAGTGTGCAATTCAAGCTGTGTTATGTTGTATTATGATGCAATGTAATACAGGATAAATGCTTGCTTCCTCTGGGATATTGCATTTTGAGGTACACTACTGCCAACACATAGGTTTCTGAAACACAACTAATGACAAAATCATAAAATCAGGAGGGTACTGGTTCCAACTTAGTGAAGGATAAAAAGAAAAAAAACAAAACAAAAACTACCAAACAAAAAACAGAGTGAAAGACAGAGCAAAAATTATAAATAGTGTTGACAGTTTCAAATACAAAGCTTTTTGACTGGCATTTCTTGAACTTCCTTTGGACTTAAATGCAGCCAATTCTAAAGATAAAATACACACTCTTTCCCCTGCCTAGTCTGCTATTTTGGCACAGTATCCAATTTCAGTATCGCTAACAAAAGCATAATTAGACTCACGATTACAGTTGTGGGACATCTACTCCCACCACGTTTTAAATTGAAGCTTTAAGACCCATTTTTCCCAGCCCGCTGCAACTACTTTTATTCTGCATAAAGCTTTCTCCTTTGTTCAAAATCTTCAATTGTTTATAAATGTTTAACTATAAGGCAGTAAAAAAAAAAGCTGGATAATAATCTACATAAAAAGGAAAGTCAGAGATAAAAAAAAGAGCTGCAAATATTCTAAGATGATAACAAAAATAATCAAAAAAACCCCTTAACCTAAAATCCCCATTAGCTATTGGCAATTAAATCACTTTGAAACAGGTCTCATTACACAGAGATTCCTTCTAGGCCTTTTGTAAATTTCTTCCCTAGGCATTTATCAGTGGACAGAATCACTGTTGAGATGGACGACATCTAGTCACCAATACCCATGAACCCAAGCATACCGTGGGTAATTCGCTTCTGTCACATTACTTCATTTTAGCTCCAAAACCCCATGTTGTCGTAATGGGAATAAATGAATGGCTGCTACGGGGGATAAACACTGCTGCTCGCTAAGGAAATTACTCAAAATTGGACCAGCCTGAATCAACCAGACACTGAGCTTTAGTTTCACTAATTTCTTTGTGTGGTTTAATACCAGGCTGTCACCTCCAGTACACTGAAAATATGGTACCAGTTGTTCTCATGCAGGAAATTATCAATGGGTTCCATCTCAGCCAGAGACCTGTCAATCTCCTACCTTCTCATTAAATATTTAGAGGCTGAAAATACAGAGGGAAGGTAGGCGTTCACTAACAAAGGCAGGCAGAAGTAGGATTAGCCCCACTCTATTCACCAGGCCCTCTACTCTACTCTGACCCTTGCCAAAATATACCTGCTGATGAGCTGCCTTGCCCATGGTGCATTGATACACTGCTTTGTGTAAATGGGCCCATCTCTTAGCACATCACATACCATTTACTTAATAAAATAGAAAAGTCAAAAATAGTTTTGGACCACTCTGGTTCCTACTGTGTACAGTTCTGAAGGACAAATTTTCAGGTTACTATTTTTGCAAGCCTTAGATATGTTGTCTGTGTCACCTAGTTTACATCACATGGTGCAGGGAAATTAAATATCCAGAAATCCATCAAAGGCTGAGGGCACAGAAATGTCTTCTAAGTTCCTCTCCTGCTGTTGCTCAGGGACAGAGTAAAGAGAGGTTTCTCTCTGTGGCATCTGGCTTGTTTGGCAATCAGAATCAAATGCCTTGAATCTGCAAATCTTCAGTTTTTCCTACAAGTAAACATTGGGTTTTAATGAGATTGAAATAAACAGAATGAGGAAGTGCTGAACTGTAGTCTTGGTCTTTGAAGGAACCCAGGGGAATAGCTGCAGGAGCACACGAGTGAGGTAAAAAATTACAGAAAGCTAACATCAAACAATCCAACATAAAATAAATGGATTCCTAACAAACAAAACCTTTGCGAGGTACATCTCTCTGCTGGATACAATGTCAAAATGTCATTTGGATGCTTTTTCCAGCCAAAGACTAACCTGTGAAGGCAAATGCTCTGTTTCTCCATCTCTCTGGGCTACTGAGAAAGAGAGGCAGCAGATACTTGGACAAAGGATCACTTTTATTTATGATGCCAAAATTTCTAAACCTCATAACATCTATCCTAAATCCAATTGGATTAAAATTGCTATAATTTCTCCTTATAACTATAAGAATTTAATTTATATTACAGAACATTGACTGTCAACAGTGAAATAAACCTCTTTGTATAAAAAGAGTAGATATGAAAATATGTATTTTAATATAAAATAATGAGATATATGGATAGATATATGAATAGATTATGAGTGGGTTACTTTCTTTTCTCTCTCTATGTAAACAGGCAGGACCAGCAATTTAAGATAGATTAAATATTATGTTCTTTTTTTGGCAAAATACAGAATCTCTCCAAAATACTTCAAGGTTTTGACTGATTCACTTAATTGCTTTGTCTTATTTTTTTCCATCTGTTGAGTGAGAATATTGAAGTATATACCGTAATTCACTCTTAAAATACTTAAAAAAACTAACATTATATTCATTTCCTCAATCCTTGACTTCAAAGGCTAGTTTCTTGGATCCATTTCTTTACCTTTTCACTACAGTTTTTTTAGATGAGGATGTTCTTTTTAATCGGCTTGTTGTTTGCCATTCACATAGGTAAATGTGAAGACATAGACCATATATATATTAACTATAATTTCATTTTAGAGATACTCCTCAGCTTCATATCCTCTTGCTAGAGGATATGAAGAAATTAGCTCAGAAATTCAAAACACAAGATCAGAAAAACCCAATGATTCTAATGGAGTACTTCAAAGTATTTTAGGTGTCTTGAATTACTTGTGTTTCACATATGTAGTCCCTTTGGCAAAGATTATGGACTATGTTAGGTAACAAACGAGACAACCCAATAGGTCATTGGCAATTCTGTAGACACCACACTCAACTGAAGGGAGTTACTGTGAGAATTAACAGAATTTGGTTCAGTATTTCTACAGTATTTGAAACTGAAGAATGCTACATGGACACTTAATATTACCCATGGTAATAAGAAACCTTGACAGCCCCAGCTCAGAATATCACTGAAGCATGTGCTTAAAGCTAGGCATGTTCTTTGTATGTGAGGGGTGATTATGGGTCCCAAGCAGTTGGACAGTGCTGTATATGCATGGAAGGAAAATATCCTTCCTGACCCCCCGTGGGCAATCATCTCAGCTCCTGAAGCATGAAATTAGAGTGGCCTTATCTTTGCTTGCATACTGTAACTACAAATGTTATTAGCGATCATAAATTTAACAAGCCCCATTTTAAAATCTGTCCACAGCATTATTGCGTGACTTTTGAAGACAGTCCTTTTTGAGAACTTACAACTTTTTCCCTTACATCTTTTAATTTCATTTAGGTGAACTGGGGGAGGAAGGTCACCGTCAAACCTGCTGAAATGCAAATATTAACAGTAGTGCTTAGCTCCCTTTCTGCCACCTTAGAACAAACAGAAACTTCTCAATGTGTAGAAATAATAACATTAAAATAAATACCACTCTGTCCTTCCCTGGAGCCTATGAAAAATCTTTACACCTGAGACAAAAGAATCCTCAGATCCCAAATTTTGAAGATTGTACCACTTAGACCTATAACCACAATTTGCTTCTCTATTTGTCCCTTCTTTTAATGAGGAAGCCCCACCACAGCTCAGCAGAAATTATTGATCACCAGAATAGAGACATCATTAATATAGGCAAAGATAATTGGCTGTATTTGGATGACAGCAGAAAGAGCAGTGCAGGTTAACTTTTCTGTTCAGAGAGAGATTCTTTACAAGTATTCCTACTATCTGGAAGGAGAGAAAAGGTGAATGGCAGTGCTGCTTCCCGCACATTGAAAACCCATCTCTTATGCACAATGAGCAACATGTGTTTTTTCAGTCCAGATGACTCTGTAATTTAGCCTGAAGAAAAACAACAAAGTCATAGTGAAAACAAACCCTTCAAAACCTGGGGTGGAGCAGGGAAGATTTCTCACTTGACCTTTCTTGAAACCCTTCCCCCAGCAGATGAGCTCCCACTGAGACTTAAACCATGAACTGCAGACAAACAGATGTTAATAGCATCTTCCCTGAAACACTGTGCTGGTCCAGAACTCCTGCTGAAAATGCTACTGGGCTTTATCCTCCCTCCTGTAGACATCTGTGCTAACGCAGACATTCTGAAAGGATTACAATTTTGCTGCAGGCTCATGAAATAGAAAAAACAGAGCTGTGAGAGAGAAAGATCTTTACTGAACATCTCTCTGAAAAAAGCTTATTTAACAGTCAGATGGGAAAAGACTGGTCTATCTTTTCCTTCCTGCTTCCAAGCCTTTTCCAGCATGAATACCCTGTGATTTACACTGCCTGCATTCGAACCTTCAACACTGTTCACCCTCTTGGCAAGCCCCCTCCTTCCATTCCATTCTTGATCTCCATGTCTTTGATTACATTGATTAAAGTAAAACCACTTTATCAGAAACCTACTGAAGCAGCTGACTCCAAATATCTACAACAGCAAAAATGCAAAGCCCCTGCAATCAACAGAAATAAAACTAAAGAAAAAAAAATAGAAGAATAAAGTATTGATGGGAGAAAGCATCCATAAAAAAAAAAAAAAAAAAAAAAA
>VYXF01006607.1:1089654-1133464 GCA_013397295.1 Polioptila caerulea
AAAAAAAGACAAAAAAAAAAAATAAAAGACAAAAGGCCAAGTGAAAATTTTAATAATTTCTATGGGCTTTCTAATTCCTTTGTATTGGATAAGGTGGTAAGAGTTGAAGAAAATGAGGACTTGCACCAAAAGAACATTAATTGTTGTAGCAGAGGAAGCAGATGAAGTGAAAAGCAAATACAGAACCTCTCTGCAGTACTGTTGGAACAACCTCCTGGTCACAGAACATGGAACAGACATGAATGCATCTCATGATTTTCTATGCCTTGGACTGGAAGTAAAATATCTTCTTTTAAAAATATAATACGTATATGTTTTTTTTTCCTCTGAGGGAGAATGACTTTCTAATGTGAAGGAAATGCAGGTGCAACAATGGCTCCTAAATGTGCCAAAATGAGGTCTCCAGTTGGTAAATGGGTAACAGCTTTTCTTGTCTTATTTTACCCCTTTGCTGGATCTTCTGAACATTATTCAAGAATAAATGCATTTCAAGTGTATGGTTGAATTTAGGTGGAAAGTGCTGTTGCATCTCCTTTTTTCTTTTTTTTTGCTCTTTCTTGCTCCTAATTGCTCCAAATGATTTTAAGCTGCAAGGCTTTTACATTAATGGATGCCCCCATTCAGCTGAATTCAAAATCCTCTTTACTGTGAACACTGAAGGACAACACACGCAACGATAAAACCACCTGGATGGCTTATTTTGTTCAAGCACCAGTTACATTAATATGTGAAAGACATTACTTTATGTATTTAAACACTTAAGAAAAGAAAGAGGGATGAGGTCATGCAGGAAGAGAGATCTGACTGAAAAGAAAGATGCACACTGCTTTGTGCGAAAGCATGATGTCAACATGAGAGACATCAGACTGGTGAATCTAAAGCCCTTTGTAGTGGCTTCTGAGAATCACAAAGCACCTCTCTGCAACCTTTCATGACATATTAAGAGCTCTTTTGATGCTTTAGTGTTTTGCATCACACTCTTCACTGTTATGGTTTTATGATCATTACTACTTTTAATGCTAATAATGGGAGTTATGCCATTATTACACGGAGGCTACAGGAGGAGGGGTCTCTTTCTCCAAGCCAAACAACTGCACCTAGAAGCAAAAGAAAATACAAAAGCACGCTGTTTTTTCCCACTGGAGTTCATTTAGTTGGATACTGGGACTGACAACGTTAGTACACAGCCTGGCAGGTGATGATGGGGCCCATCTGTGGCTGGAAAATGGGACTGCTCAGATCAGGTAGGCTGCTGGCCTGATGTCTGGTAGAGGTTCAAAGCATAAATTAGGTCTTGAGGCAACACTTCTATCCTTGATGTATTGGGAAATTAATATGACTCTAATTTGGAGACAAAGCATCAGGGTTGTGAAGGTGACACTTGCATGCTGTTTTACACAGAAGTGCACAGAAAACCACCTCCAAAGATTACTACACTGAGAGATATATTTTTTTTCCTTTTAAAGCTTGAGTCAACTGTATATCACCCAACAGTAAAAAACCAAAAAAAATATGACAAAATAAAAATATAAAAAAAGGTCAGATGATGAATAGGCATATTCTCTTCTTTTTCTCCCATATCTACAGAAAGGCCTCTGCAGGATGGAATGCACTGGATGTAGCTTGTGACTTGACCTGTAAATATCCAACAAATATGAACTTAAACATGAAAGGAGGTATTCAATATGAAGCAAAGTGGCCTTTCTCTCCCTCTGTCCTTTATAATTTGAAGAAGATGTAATTTCCTGCGGAATTCTGTCTACCTGACCCTATTGCTCCCACCAGTAACAGAGATTGGTCTGCTGCTGTTGCACAGAGCTCTTCAGAGGTTGCCTTGATGAGTCTTCAAGTCTGAGAATGAAATGTTTAAACTTCTTTGGCTTTCCAGGTTCTTGTCCTTTTCTCTCCTGCTACAGACTAGCTGACCACTTTTCAAAGATGAGCCCAGGAAGATAGAGCATGTGGAAAGGAAGGGGGGGGGGCGGGGTGGGGCGGATTGATCTTCAAACATTCCAACAAGTTACTTTTTTAAAAGGCTTCCTTGTTGAGCGTGGAATACAACAAATTCCCTCACAAATGCCTACAGAGCAGACCTTATTTCCTTTGTTTGTTTCTTCAAAAAGACTGACATTATTATGGGAAAGAACATTGAGAGAACAAGTGAAATTTAAACAACATCCTGCTCTGAAACCTTCTGGTTACGGCAGAGAGCATCTGTGCCACTGTTTTTTAAATAGGCATTTGGAAGAGAAGTAGCTTTGACAAGATGATAATTTAGTCCTTTTGACTCCCTCTCTTCAAAATGAATCTATCTGGAAATTCTCACAGGAAACAAAGTTTTGCTGAAAAATGCGAAATTCTTGACCCTGACCTATTTTGTTCGTAACAGGGGTGATACAAACTTCTGCCAGAGGAAAGCAGTGTTTCTAGGATGTCAAATAGATTCATCCCTGCTTCAGAGTCACTGGGAACCCTGCCTGGCAATTTCTGTGACCAGCTGAAGAAAAAGGTCATTCTCAGTTTGCCTTGTTTTTAATTGGCCTTCAAATGGCAAGAACTACATGAAAAACAAACAAACAAGCAGACAAAATCCCACTATAATAAATAAATTTATAAATAAATAAATATAGTAACCACAACTGACCAACTAACCAAAAACAAAACCCCTCACTAGAAAAGCAAAAAACCAATCCTCTCACAAATTTAGGGAAAGTAAAGCCTTCTTTTTGAGAGGTGACCTTGATTTCTTTCTCTCTCAGTAAAGAAAATATGACTAAACTGTCAATACTGGATGTTACTGATCTGCAATCACTTGGGCTTTATCTACACAGAGGATTTACACACATTTTCCCCACCAAGTGGGAAGCAGCAGCAGCAACAATAGAGGTAACAGTGAGTAAGTTCTGGAGGCACGACCTATATTTTGTCTTTCCAAATGACTTACCAGCTTTTCAGATGTTAGAATACATTTCTTGGGAAAGAGAATGGAGGAAAAAATCACTGATATTTCTACCTCCACTAAATCCAGGCCAATGTTTCACTTGGGAAAAATTGGTGGAAACATGCTGAAAGCAATGCATTAATGTTTATTCACAGCCAACCTGAGGATTTGTATTTTCATATATGAACACAAACCCACAGAGGGAGGAGGACCAGGATACAACTGACACTAGATGGATTTTTTCATTTCCTGAGTTTGGCAGTACGTTACACATCCCAGGAATAGATTTGCCACTGGCCTAACACTTCCCTGCATATGCTATATTTCAGAGAATGGTGCTGGAGCCTTTGCTTTTACTAATTTAAATATTTGCCCATTTCACAAATCTCAGCTCATTTGCTCCTGCTTCATTGCCTCACAACTCTATGGCACACAGTGGCTTAATGTATATGAAAAATACCAATCCTGCAAACAGGCAGATGCAGAAAAGAGCGATGTTAAATTATTTTTCTTAAAATTTAGTTAATCCAGCCACTAACATTCATTGGCTCAAACTTTTACAGGCCTTACAATGGCATCCGTCCTCTGGCTAGTTTCTGCTGTTTATCTGTAGAGTGTAAATTTCTTCTCTCATAGCCCTTGTGCTACTCTGACAATTTCTGAGCAATCCTTGCTCTTGGATGCTGCACTGTCACAACACACTGCAAAAGTAACAGTGAAATTAGCAGTCACGTTCTATGAGATCTGAAAGCTTCCTCACATGAGTTGCTCAAAGGAAAGACTTTTCTTTTCTGCTTGTAATAATATGAATGAGAAAAGGAACAAAATTGGCCACAGCTACTCAGTGCCTGATTAACAAAATACATGCTGCTCCAGCCTGCTCTAAGGCTAGTGATTCAATTTAAAGGTGTACATTAGGAGCACATGTTTCAGCTGATTCTGTGCACTTTTAATTGGCTTAACTACCAAGAGAGTAACTACCAAGAGAGTAACTCTTGGTACTCCAGAGAGGAGGTGGAACTCTTGCTGAGATGTTCACTCAGCACAGAACAACACACTACGAAAGACTGTCAGTCATCCAGAATGGATTTGTATAGTACTCTTTCTTCTCAGTGTTGTTTTCTAATCAAAAACATTCCCCTTGTTCTCATATCTATCCCACCAAGTACTAATGAAAGCAAACTCATACCAGATGATTTCATAATGTGTCACAAAAGCTCAAACAAAAAAAAAAGAACAAAACATTGCTCATTTCTGACATTTATCAAAATTTCTGTTCCAAAACTGTACTAATACTACCCTTTTAAGAAAAATTTATTAACTTTAATGTCTAGCATAATTCAATCATCAATAACAATATCACAGTTCTTCTTGTTATCTCATTAACCTGGTGTTCATCATGCTTCTTCTCATAAACACTGCTGAAGAGCGTTATTATAACCTTGCTGTTCATTTAATTGCTGTTAAAAGTCGTGGTGATCAGAGCAGTCTAAATAATTTTTGGCAGCAGATTCCAAGCTTTATAACAGACTGCTTTCCACCTGGTTTCACTTCAGGATTCATAATTTCCCTGTGGCTGGCAACCCCCACTGTTGCAGCTGCATTTCTATCAGGGTCACAAGCACAGCTAGGGTACAGATATATTACACAAGGAACTGTAGTGACTTGGCCAGATCATTAAATCCAGCTTCTCCCCCCCCCCCCCTGCCATTTTTTGTCTATCCAGGAAATTCAAAATAGCAGAAAAAGATGAGGGCTCTGCATTTCAAGTGACTTGCAAGATGCAAGTTTATTTTTTTTTTAGAGTAAGAGATCTCCAATTCTGTGAGCTACAGAAGTTCCACCAGCCAAGACTTTCAGGATCAGCTGGAAGCATAAGTGAAAAAATGCAGCATCTTTCATTATTTTCTCAGAACTATGTGTAGACTATGCGATTGAATTTTATCCTTTTACCAAAATCTGGAAACATCAGTAAATCTTGGTTTCAAGTTTTCTGTTCATCAAGCTTAATATGCTTGATATATAAGAAAAAAATTACATCCAAAAAGGCTTAACCTATTTCTAAATTGAACTTAAGCTAATAGCACAGTTCATTTAATCTTTAAATTTTACATCTGGAAGCAAAACATATGGAATGTTACAGATTAATAGAAGCTTGTTCAGCTCCACCTCAGTCCTGGACTCTGGAAAGTCTGAATATTTGCTTTGAATTTCTGTGGTATCCTAATGGTATGACCTCTAAACTCTGTAGTATACAGAGATCTGAATTGTAATTAATAAGACAGTATTGTACACAGCAGTGTTAATTATTTTGAAATGTTCCAGATGGAAAAGTAAATCAGAGTTTGTGTTTTTCTCTGAATATCTAAATAAAATTCCTTGTATGGGAACATGTAGCTGGCAGTGGATTATAAATCAAAGAATCCTGAAATCTACAATTATGCTTCTGCAAACAAGGTTTGCTGGTGCATGTAGTAAAGAGATGGAGCTTTCTGAGATGTGAATGCAAGTCACTTCTGCAGATCTAAATATCAAAGGTTAAGGGAACTCTGCAACCTCAGTATAAATATCTATCTGAATATATGTAACAGACACTGCAGTGGAACTCATCCAAATAACAGCACAAGCCTTTGAATGATAAGGAATCCAAAATCAAATACAAACTTTCCAAGATGTTCTGTAAGTGAGCAGCTATTTCAGAGGAGGTTGAAGGTGTTCAATAGCCTTGAAATATCACAGACCAAATTGTGCAGAGCACATAGCAATACAGGTTATCACTCTTTTCCTCAAGAGTTTTGAGAGACACAGTCCCCATCACAGACTGTTTCAGATTCCAGCCAGTATTTCAGGCTCCAGCCCAAACAATTGTACTAGTTACATAAGCCACTTTCCCAAAAATGCATTGCTATTCAGTAATTTTGCACTTACAGATACACATCTTTTACTCTTTAAAAGCATTGTTAGTGGAATTGAGGGGGCATCAGAGAGGAAACGTACCTTCCAGTATTTTACATATAAAAATATTAAATAAAATAAACATTGAAGTTTAATGTTGAACTGTTAAAATTCATTTGTTGCCATCATTTAAAAACTAACCTGAACACTTCTTCTAAACAAAGAGTGTGCCTTCAGAGCCCTCTGATTTACCCAAATCTTCCTAGTGTGTCAGAACTTGCATCATCTGAACAACTACAATTGTATGTAATGCCATTTCCTTATTTCACAGTCCTCTGTGAGGTGACAGAAACAATTCCAAAGACTTTACAGCCATTAGAAGTGATGATTGTCAAGGACACAGAACTGCTGTGTCCTTGTTAGAAAAGGAAGGAAGCAGAAGGAATCATCTGCAGTAAGATCTACCTCCCCTCCAAAATGAGCATAAAAGCAGAAAATTCAGGCTTCATATTGGAATTAATCTTTGTCTCCTCTGAATCTTTGGATAAGCCAAGCTCTTACTAATGATCAAACGGAAAACAAGGGGATAACAGTCTCCTAACCCAGCTGTACCAGCAAAGTGCTAATGGTCAAGGAAAAAAATACCCGCTGTGTATTCTTTCTCTCTCCTACTACTTTTAGTCTGCTTGTGGGTTGCCACTCATGCCAATGCTTTCCATGCATCACCATTTAGTGACATGTTGAATTTTGACTATACTTTCCAGAAATGAGATGCCACATATGAACACAGAATAAGAGTTTAAATGGAAATAATTTTACAGCTCTAATTACATGCCACGTTTGGCACAGCCATCAATAATGAATGCTTGCTTTGTTACTCAAAGAATTATTATTCAAGCAAGTGGTTTCTGCTACCTCCAAATAAACTTTTAAAAATCAAATCCATCTTACCTGGTATTTCTTAACTCAGGAATTAACAGACCAAGCCATAAAATGTTTATATGATGAGGATTTTATCCTTTGAAAAGAACAATAATCCAAATAGTTCAATGTATCATTCCATAAAAGTCAGAACTAAAGCACTATTAAACCAGATTAAAAGTTGGGTTGAAAATCACCTTCCTACTCCTAAGTAATAAGAATGCCATAATCTAAAGCTATAACTTTTTTTCTTGCTCATTTAAAATCAGAAAACATACATTTATGGATATTTATAGCAAGCATGGTAGGCTGAATACAAAATATGTTAAGTAGTATAGCATGATAAAAATGCTTTACTGAATTCAAGACATTTTAAGACATGGATCTTGACCATCTTTCTGTTTTACATATGGACGCAACCCACCTCTTCCATATAAAGTGATGCAAGTAGTCTTTTTGTGGTGAAAAAGTAGAAATATACTAACTCTGCTATGAAACTTGAAAGACACGTTTCATTATGCAGATGTCTATTTCCATACAGGCTTTAAAGTCCCAGCAAAGGACTTTATCAGGGATCTTTAAACACATAAGTCCTTCACTCAGCTTTTTTAATTTCTGGCTTATTTCCTGATGCAGGAATTGGCTACAGTAATTCAGGTACAAATGAAACTGCCAAGAGGCAGCTGCATTCCATATACTCAGCCAAATACATACTCTGGCTCCAGCTTTTTACTGTTATGATTTTGTTTCACAACATCAATAAGGCATTTCAGCTGTAATGGTCTTTAGGGATTATTACTGAACTTCTTGGGTGGTTATAGCTACTCAGCCCTGGCTCTGTGACTCCACACAAACTGAGCAGGATTGTGCAGCATTCTTTGTAGGTATTCATTTACGTGGATCACACCACATATCGCTGGCTAAGGCAGGCAGCACACAAAAGCAGGTTTTTCCTCCATGTCTCTTAGCCCAAGAAGAGACTGGATGCGTACATCATGCCTTACACCCTCATGGAATCTCTTGTCATCCAGTATTGTCCTTTCCCACTGGGCCATGACAAGAGGGAATCAATTCATAAACTGCTGAAATCAATCTCAAAGGAACATTTTTTTTTTTTGGAGTGTTTGACTATAGTCCTAGAGGGGAAGAAGGAAGATGACTGACTACTCTTGGAGTTTTTTGAATCTAGATGTTGCAAAAAGAAAAGAAAGCAGATTAATTTATTGCATAGATGGGATTTAAGTGTCTAACACTTAAAATGGATGGGAAGTTTCTTAAAGAAATTTCTGAGCTTAACTTTCCTTTGGACAGGGAGTACTGGATCATTTCAAATTTTGCAATTTTAAATCAGAATTATTTGTTTGCTGAATGGCAAGAAAAGTCCTTTAAATGAAAGGTATTCAGAAATTTTAGTCTTGTTCCAATAGGTCTCTGTTCTAAACTGCTTGACGGTGAAAGCCATCTTAGAAACAGTCTAACCCATGCTCACAGCATGGTTGATAAAGCTATTGCTGTTTCACAACTTTTGCATGTTTTATCAGGTTTATTTACATGACCCCACTTGGCTGAAATTGTTTAAAGAATCTACTGGATCTAAGTATCAGTAATAGTTTACTAGAAGGCTTCTTCAATAGGTTTCTCATTCTCAGTGCACTTCTGGAAACTTTCTCATATCTGTGTAAATTAAATGCTTGTTATCAGAAATTCAGCATTGACCATTTTAGCCTGATCCCCTGTAAGTCATGCAGTACCAGAATAATCTAAAAGGGTCATATGTGTGTCAGTGAGATGAGCCTGTGGTTTTATGAAATGAGTGCAAGCTCTGATTTATGCCAGCTGCAGAGAATCCAGGTTAATTTTCTCTCTTTCTCAGCTTGGTTCTGTCCACAAGAGAGAATTTCTATCTTGCATTCTCTTATCTTCAGATAAATAAGATGAAGTATTCCTCAGGCAGAACAAATAGGAATTAGATCTTTGCAAGATGACATACTGCTACAGCCAGGTTGAGCCCAAACCCTTTCAAAAATCCCATTTGAAAATTCCCTGTTTACTTCAGAGTCTCTGTCCTGCTCCTCTGCTTTGTTTTGTCTACGGGCTTCTGGGATATTTTCTTGCTATTTTTATGGAAGCGTGATAACTCAAGTGAGCACATCTCCCTTTTCCTCACCCAAAAGTGTTGCTGTAAATTTCCAAGACTCCAAAGATGATGGAAATTAACCTGTTTGTGGCAAGACACTGTTTTATTTTCCATCTTCCCACAGTTTCAACAGTGGGTTTTCACACAGGCTCGTCAATAGGCCAGTATAGATAAGCCTATCTATAGGTATATACCACAGATACTTTAAACTAGGTAACATCTAGAATTGGCTTTGATATGCTTACCGCACAGAAAAGAAAAGAAAAGAAAAGAAAAGAAAAGAAAAGAAAAGAAAAGAAAAGAAAAGAAAAGAAAAGAAAAGAAAAGAAAAGAAAAGAAAAGAAAAGAAAAGAAAAGAAAAGAAAAATAAAGCAAGACCATTCTTTTGAAAGATTTCAGTTCAGCATTAGTACTATCTGTCTTTAATGTGGTTTGCAGGTTGCTTAGTCAGAAAAAAATAAAAGTTACAAGTGTTTCCTTTTCAGAAGTAAAGCTGAAAATCAAATGGGGCAAATCTTTCTGGGAAAATAGTTGCAAGCTTGTGACTGAAAGTACAGAAATTAATCAACAATAATAACAATATTATTAATTTAACTTTTTTTTTTTTTAAGTGGCTTGGAAAGATAGTGTTTCCTTAGTTCTGCTATATAAAATCTAATGGAAACAACCTGATGAAACTCACACACTTGTAACTCTCAGAACAAAAAGTAGGAAAATGTTGAAACAAATTTTATGCTGTTTTCCCTTAAATACAAGGAATTTCAGATCTGAGATTTCTCATTCTACTTCAGTTCCATCCTATGTAACTTCACTGGAAGAAATGCCCTCTAGTCAGATTTTTGAGACAAATCAAGTGATACGATGCCAAAATGTCACCGTACTCTGACCCTCAGGGCAGATACAACACATGGAGCTTTTCTGTGAAAGAGTCCAAGATAAATCAGCCCAAGTGGTAACCCGAAGGTCTAAGAGGGAAAATTGAGACATGCACTATGGAGCTTTCCAGTCTTGAGAGGGATGCTGAAATTCTGAAGCAGCTCAGAGGAGAGCTTGTTAAACTTCCTCTATGCCATTGATATGACATTCCCATCAACACATGACACTGAGACAGGACAAGGTCTGTGCTCAGGACCAAGGAGCTACACTGAATTGTAGTTCTACAGTCACTCAGGTCTAACTGCCCCAAGTTACATGTCAAAGCCAGGGTGCTGAGAAAAGACAGCAAAGGAACCTAGACTCTGGTCCTGCACCTGGGCTGTTATAAATTTTACTGTTTGCCATTCCTTTTTCTTACACCAACCAAGTATCTCCGGATCCACACTTCATAACAATCAGCAGTAGGAAAGTTGAATATCACATTTTAAACAAACTTATCTTTAAGAAAAGTAATTTTTTAAAGGTTAAATCAAACACTTTTGATTAAACATTTCTTATCTCAGCATACAAATAGTCTTTTAGGACTATTGGTTCAGATTCTTCTGTTAAAGAGTACAGATCCAGTAAAGTAAGGGGGAAAAAGCATGTATTTCAGCAACCAAGTTGGAGGGGTTTGTAATTAGGACTATAGAAATTCAATTTTGTTTACTTCTATGATATAAAAATGCATTGGGCAGTGGGAAGAATCAGACATTGGAACAGCAGAATTGTCTCCAAAAAAACGTTATTAAAGAGAGAAGCACACAAAAATCAGTGAATTTTCTTGTGGCCTATCCTCGTGTTAGATAAGCACAAAAGACAACATAAGCCTCGTATTCTAATTTGACGTGAGCCTATCCATATCTGACTGGGCAGATTATACCAAGGGAATGAACGAATAACAGACATCCTCACCATCCTAAATCTGTGCTTGTACTTGTATAGCTTGACTTACAGTGAGCTTAAGTCAAATCTACAAATTTTCAGGACACATAAAAAAAATCAATTTAATATGGAACCCAGAAAACAATAGCATTGCAGTAATCATACCTAGCTATCTTCATTTTCTCTAGCTTTAGCTTCTATCAGAGCCTCCTTAGGTGCTCTACTGTGCTCATTTTTGTAAAGAACTTGTTTCAGAGTTGAGATGCCAGAAAATTAGAAAGATTATTCTTACATGGGTCTCACAGAACTGCTGGGTGAAAGCTGTGACAGGAATTACACTGTCCCTGAAGCACCCAATTCCAATCAGGCAGAGCTCCAAGGCAGCAGGAGACCTAAAAGAATGAGGGCACACCATAGTTATGGAAGAGGGCTTTGTTCCTGGAAAGGTAAAGCCGTGACAATGCCCAGATTGCTCTAGGATAGCAGTCAGAGACTGCACCAGTAGAAACACCTGCAAAGTCATATAAGAATATTGGAATGGGAGGGGAAACAATATGTATGGATGGCTGGGGGTGTCTCTACTACCTGACATCTCTCTCTACCTCAGGAGACCCTTCTCATGTGTAGGTGCTCGGAGGCAATTAGCAGCCATCAGTAAGCAGGTGGCAAAGAAGAAGTGAGGGGCTTGGGAAGAGACAGTCAGATCCCAATGCTGGAGCTGCAGTGACATTCTAAGACTCTTTTGACACCTTGTCCTTAAGCACTTACCACCATGATCGCCTGTTTGCTGCAATCTCCTCAGCAGGTCACCTCTTGGCCCAGCCAAAGCCTTGTTCTCCTTGTTCAGCTACTTGTCTTCCTGTTTCTTACAAATGATCCTCTTTTGGTGAGTAGCTAGTTCATGTGCTCACTGGATCCCTACTCTCCTTCCTTTGCCTTCCCATCCCTCCCTATGAAGTCTTTGCATGTCACTCTGCAAGCCAAGCACCATTCTCTTCCCTAAGTTTCTTCTCTTCAATATTTAGCTGCTCCAGGGCAGAACAGTTGCTAAAGTTGCTCCAGGTTGCTCCAGGTTTCTAAGCTACCAACCATCCAAGGTGGACAATGAACCCACTGACCTCCTGGGTTTATAGCATGTCTGTCTGAGGAGATGTTAAAAAACTTCTATTTTAGTAGTTTTATTATTGTGAAATATTAAACTGCTGCTGCCCACCACCACTGCCCAGCCTGCTGTTAATGTGCATTAGGAAAATACATAAATAACACTAAAAAGACTTTGTGAGTGAATGTGGGGTTAAAAAATAAAGCTACTTAGTTTTGTGGAAAACATACTTCTGGCTATTTTATTAAACAGGCAAAAGCCTACTTTCGTCTTCACATACTAAGCTGCCCATGCACTCCAGAACACATTAAGCAGTTTCACACTCTATTTTTAAATGTTATAAATAGTTCTCTTAAAATACAAATTGATGCAACCAAATGGCATGGCCTAATTACAAAATGGAGAAAAATCGAGAGTAAAATGCCACATACAGAGGTACATAATCACATACTCTTGTGTCCTGTGAAATCTTTCTAAATATAACTTTATGATGTGTTAAGAGAGACAAGAGATGGAGGAAAAGAAACTTACAGATAACAGGAGGAAGTTCACAATCTCTCTGCCAGAAATTCTGGGGCAGCAAAGTGGGAGGTAGCATATACACACATACAACTAGGCAGGAGAAAAACTGCAACATCACCAGGATGTGCAGTGAAGTGTGTTTAAGATTTTGAAGGCACCAGCAGAAATTCACTGTCAGTCTGCCTCCATGTAGCCTGTCAGTGTACAGAACCAGGGCCAGATACAAGATGGAGTAGTCCGAAAGCTTTGGAGCAAACATAACATTCAGGCACCTTTGTATCTGGATGCCCACCAGAAACCCTCTGGTGTCCACTGGTACCTGTTGGCAAGGCTTTTTCTTACCTAGAAGTGGCCAATCCCCCCTCCACTAACAAAAGCTGTACCTCATAGCTACTTAGCCTGCAGCGCTCTCCCTCCAAGGCAGGCTTTTTGTGGCAGAAGTCTGATCACCTTCTTCAACTCTGCTTCTGGCATCTCACCCAGGTACTCAATTCATGTGATGTCTTTCCACTCATCTTCTTTCATGTTGGTAGTAGGGAATTGTTATCTGTCCCTCCATGCCTGGTACCTCTCTTAGCCCCTCTGCCACCAAAGCCCATTGTGACTGGTGGTCCACACTATGACTCTTGCCACGAACTTCTCTCTTTATTCTTGGCTAGAAAAGGTGCTTCCTCTGTTCAGCTGCAGGCTGCCTTAGCATCCAGAGGCCACTGGGAGCCTCGTGCTCTCCCTCAGTGCCTTTCCATAGTGAATGCAAGCGTTTCCTTTCCTCTTCTTCCTCAGACACTCTGTCACTGTCAGTCTCAAGTTCACCCTTAGGAACATGGAGGCATCAAATCTGACAAGCAGGGTTGAAACCAGACTAAAGTGCCATGGTCCTCAGCCTCTTGCTAATTTTTAGTTTATATAAAAAAAAACACTATACCTTCAGGCTAGACAAATCATTCTGCAAATGAGCATGAGTACTGTGAGTTTTTCTTAGTGCTTTTAGCTAGGCCAGACCATGGTTTATTTTCTGTAGCTTGTAACACTTGTGAATCAGTGCATTTCATCTTCAGAAGTCATAGCAGAGACTTGGACCCGAGTGAGTTTAATCTCTTTGGGGAATATTTGGCTTTTATGTAAATGCTCAGATGATAAACAAAGGCTAAGGAAGCATCATTTGTGCGTGTAAGTGATGGCATTGCTTCCCAGTTACACTGCACAGTGACTCCATAATGAATGCTTAATTCTCCATAGCACTGGCAAATGTTTTTCATTGTTTTTCTGTAGCTATTTCAGCTGGGTTTTGATAGTTTTCTTTATCTGTCCTATTTACTAATACTTCTGGTTTGCCCAGAGGCATCTATTGGAAACATTAAAAAGTTGGGATCCAACCACATATTAGTCTATGAATGAAATGTTTTCCTGGAGCTGGAAGTGTTTTGAATTCAGTACAATTTCTAATCATCATCTGGCACAGTCAACACAATCTAATTGTGTGCTGAGAATTGTTTGCAAGAAAGTTATAAATACTAATAAAGATTAAGCTTAACCATAAAAATTATATGAAATAAAAATAAATAATGGTCTGCTGCCTTTAAAGGCTAAGGCAGTAATTTTGTAAAAAATAAACAAAAATACCATCAAGAACATTCTGAAAATACTAGTAACAAACACATAAACCAGTCATGAGAAAAGCAGAATAAACTGAGGACTCTCACAGGAGAGGAGCTACATCTTCTGAGGGAATTTTTAGAAGATTTCAAATTCTTATAATACCAGTTATTAATTTAAAACCTGTCCAAACCATGAGTGACTGAATCAAGAGAATTATCTACAACAATCAATTAATACTAGTAAACATCTCTGCTTTGAACTGTCCATAAATAATTATTTACAATGTATGAATCATCATTTAATCATTTAGAAATACAAGTTTTATGCATTGTATGAGCCTATGGATTGCTTGCAAATAATTTGCTGTTTGTATCTTGTTGTCTGTGCTGTAAATTCCATCATAGTCACATACTACAAAGTACAACAGCATTTCACAAGTTTTGCCATCCATTCTGTGTGATTTAAAATAAACTTCTATGTACCACATGAAAAAAAAAACCAGAAAATTTTGTTCTGAAAGTTGATTGCAGCTGCTGTCAGAATACTATTCTGTCCAGAGGTGAGCATATGCCTGGATAGAGATAATTCATGTAATAAATATGAATCTTTCAAAATATGGAAAGAAACCCTATGTCTGCACTTGCACCACTATAACAATAGCAAGAGTAAGGTAACTATTGTTCATAGCCACGTACCAAATAACTGAAAAACAGTAAAATCTAGATATATTTACGCACATTTTCCTGGAGAAGTAGGTGCTAAAGTTTGGATTTGCACACCGTAGGTTTAAAAGCAGAATAGTCATAAGGAACTCATCGTGAAACATGAGACACAGCTTCTCAGAAAGTGTTGAAGAAAAATGACTGAAGATCTCCAGATGAAAAAGCTGCCTGGACTGCTGCCAGTGAGTTCAGGGGAACCTGTGTATTTGCAAATAATTGGACTACTCCCTGCATACCTTTTGCCAAAACACTACTCAAAACCTCCACTTTACAGCTTCATAATATCTGTTCTTCATTGAATTTAACATTTCCATAACTAACCAGCTGGTCACCCAATTCATGGAAGGAAACTCCTGTTAGAATAGAGGGCAAAAAAGCCTATGAGAGGGCTGCAAATCCTGTGAACTGTCTCAAAGACCATCCTGAATGCTGGAACAGTTTAGTCTGTAAGTAAGTTTTATATCTCCTCTCCTGGATTATTTTCTTTCATTTTGATTTTTTTTTCCTGGTAACTCTAAAATGTAAATATATATATATATATATATATATACATGTTTTAAAACACGTATAGAGAGAAGTAGCTAGAACAGATCTCTACAAATAATCATAGAAAAATACCTTCATACATATGTGTCCAAGGCATCCTCTTATCTCTGTATGTGCTAGCAAATCAATTATGTGAAGGTATGATCAGCAGAGGCCAAAGAGATAGCAGAGACCTCCTAAGACAATTTCAAGTTCCTGTCTGAAGTGACTGCTGGCTGAATAGATNCATCCTGAATGCTGGAACAGTTTAGTCTGTAAGTAAGTTTTATTTCTCTGCTCCTGGATTATTTTCATTCATTTTGATTTTTTTTCCTGGTAACTCTAAAATGTAAATATATATATATATATATATATATACATATATATATACATATATATATACACATTTTAAAACACGTATAGAGAGAAGTAGCTAGAACAGGGCTCTACAAATATTCATAGAAAAATACCTTCATACTAATGTGTCCAAGGCATCCTCTTATCTCTGTATGTGCTAGCAAATCAATTATGTGAAGGTGTGATCAGCAGAGGCCAAAGAGATAGCAGAGACCTCCTAAGACAATTTCAAGTTCCTGTCTGAAGTGACTGCTGGCTGAATAGATTTTTCCATCAGTTGCCTGCTCACCGTCATCAGAGTTTAACCCCAGCCAGCAACCAACACCACCAGCTGCTCACTTGCTCCAAAATGTTGGAAGAGTAAAAGAAAACTTGTATGTTGAGATAAAGACAGTTTAACAGGTAAAGCAAAAGTGGTGCACAAGCAAAGCAAATTGAATTCCTTCATCATTTCCCATGGGCAGGCAGGTGTTTGGTTATTCCCAGAAGAGTGGGTCTCCACCACAAGTAACAGAGACTTGAGAAAATTACTATCATCACTCCAAATGTCTCACCTTCTTCTTCCCTACACTTTATGTGCTAAGCATGATGCTAGACAGTGTGGGATGTCCCCCTGGTCAGTTGTGGTCAGCTGTCCCATCCGTGTCCCCTCAAATCTCCCTGAGCACCATCAGCCTGCTCACTGGTGGGGTAAGAAGTGGAAAAGGTCTTGACATTGTGCAAGCCCTGCTCAGCAGTACAACGTCCCTGTTTTAATAACACTGTTTCCAGCACAAATCGAAAACCCAGTCCCACACTAGCTACTGTGAGGAAAATCACCCTACCCCAGGCAAAACCAGGCCCATCATAGAAGAAGCTGTCTCACTGAAATTAATAAAATCTGTTCATATCAGCTAAGTCAGAATAGCCTATATGAATATTTTTGTCTTGGTCCAGCTCACAAGGTGTGGATGATAGAAGTGTTTTAAGAAAACAAAACAAGCTTGAAACATAAGGTTCTTTGATTTTTGTCACAAATTCACAAATCAGTTTATTTTCCCAGAGAATGGGACAAGTACAAATCAAAAATAGACTCATTTGCTGAGAAAGCACAGCTTAACTATCAAGAATGTAGTGATGTAACAGCAAAAAAAACCTAGCCAACCCAACCCTAATCTTAAAGTCCGCATACCAAAATATGTAAATTTTATGAAGCATTCTGTTGGATGAAATCACAATAAAAACGTGACCCATCCTAACAATTTCCAGGAATTATTGAAAGAATTCCAGTTGATATAACTGGATTGTACATTAGGCTTACAATAAGTGTGGGATATTAATTTTGACAAAGATGCAGTTCCCCCTGTCACAATTGAGATGCATTATTTGAGCAGTTTGTGAAAGCTGAACATTTATTATTTGGATCACATTAATTCTATCAGAAAAGGCAGATATTTTCTTCAAAGTCAAAATGGCACCCCTGCTGAGCATTCAGATCTTAAAAAAAACCCCTCTAGAACTGAGCTTAAAAGGAAAAATGCAAAGAGTGCAACACACAGGTCCTTGAAACACACCTCAATACACCACTCTTCCCCATGCTATCACAAAATCCTTTTGATAGGTGATTATAAGGGATAGGTAATCTTAGAGACATGCAAAGGAGGGAAAATGTGACTTGACTGCCTGGAACATGAAAGAATGCCACAAATTAGATCTAGTCAAGTAGTACAAAATGTCATTCATTAGCATAGACACAAAAAGAAAGCACCAAGTTAGTGCTATCATTATTCAAGGAGGTCAAAATTAGTCCTTCATGTACATTCAGTTCATCAGCAATTTATTTGCAAGAACTTCCATGAATCCTAAAAAATGCCAGAATTTTAGCACCAGTAATTATCTTGAAAAACTTGATGAAATATGTATTTTTATTCAACACTCTGCCTTTCCTATTTTAATTTTTCTGAAGAGGAAAGCATTCTGTGCCAGCTACTGAACAATCCCAAAGTGCCAGTGATGACCAAAGGCTAGTCAGGGATGTAAAACAAAGAACTGATATGGCCCACTACTATCTATCTTTGCCTCAATGGTCTCTACATATCATCTGTAATACAAACAAGTAACTTGCATAAAATAAATGAAAGGAAGTTTGTTTGACTAGAATTCTTAGACAGTATTTGTTTGACTAGGAGATCGGGATTATCCCATTGGATTAAAATATTGGATAATCTAATTGATAACTCACTTCCTCAAGGCATCAAAATGATTCTCAGTAACAGAGAAAAGCTTACTGCAGCTGAAGTTCTGCAGCTTAGTGGTTGATTTGTGTACTGGTGGTCATTTTTCCACCTTGAAACTTTTTTGTTCTGCCTAAAACAAACCTGGAAGCTGATCCTTAGTAGGTCTTTTGTATATAAAGACATCTACTAAATAAAGGCAAATGGAGAAAATGGCAAATAAATGGATAAAGCACTACCAAAATTTTTAACAACAGGCAAACACAAACAGATTCAAATGTAAATTGATGAGATAAAAGTGGCTTCAATGAGAATATATAATTTGGGGTATATGGGTCTGCTGAAGTGACTGCGGCCTGCTCATCATAAAGGAGAAACTCAGGAACAGACTTACTGTTATTCAGAGAGATTCCAGACAACAAGGATTGACAGGAAAAAAACTTGAAATACAACTGATTTTCAATTTAAAAAAAAGAAAAAAAGTTTTAGAGTAGGAGACAAAAGATGAAGTTATCCATTCATTATATGTGATGTGAGTCAACACTGTTAATTTGCTTACCGACTGGCTAAGAGGAAAGGCAGAATTCCCAGGCCATAATCTCCTTTTATAAAACATGATAATGGGTCGTAGGAGGCAGTCCTGATAATATCCAGCCTGCTGTAAGGCTCCAGGCCCAGGACAGTGAATACACTGAGCTGGACCATTGTACTTCAGAGCTTGGATTCCAGCAAAGCCACCAAAGCCTTCCACACGTGGATCATCTCCCCTGCACTGAGTGGGGCTGGGAGAGGATTAGGTGGACCAAATAAATATTCATGGTCTGTAGGCAAGTTAAGTAGAACAGAGATGTTCTGGTTTTCCTGCATTATCTTACCTTTGTGAAAATGTGACTCCTCTAAGACTTTGGGTATCCTTAGGGTAATAAGATCAGGAAACTCATGAGGCTAAAGGGTTGCCTCAGCCAAGAATGATGCCAACGATGATCTTGCAGTCAGCAAAGAGAAGGATAAGGTATGCTAGCTAGCAAGTGTACTCATTAACACTGCTCCTCAGATTTCTGGCTGAGCAGGTCATTTTCTGCCAAGGGCATGGTTGTAGGACATACATCACATCAGGGCAGCCCCAGCACTGTCACTCTATCCAGTAGCATGACCATCCATAATGAGACAGGGATACCAAGGAGGTGAATCTTGGTCACCTTTGTGAGGAAACTGAGGAGCCACTTGTGAACTGTGCAAATGACGTGCACTTGTGGGAGAGTAAAACATTCCTACATCTTCTGAACATGAAAATATGTTTGAAAAATCTGTGCAAGAGAACTGTGGAGGGAGGGGGGGAAAAAACCCAAAAATGCAACAACCCTCATCTGAAGTTTTCCAGTAGGTTTTCCAGCAGGAGGAAATTATTGGATTGGCTATTAGCATGGGGCCCATTTCTTCCAGAATGTATTTGCTAGGATGCATATTGAGGCTTCATTATTCCCCCTCAGTATTTTTTTGAGCTGTGGGTGTTCTGCATGATTAACAAAGACAAATATCATATTTTATCAAGGTTTATTCCACTCTAGGCAATTGGATTTAGTCCATAACAGAGAAAAATCAAATATAGGATTAAGAAATGCCTTTTTTTTTTCTCAAATACAAGCTTGTCAACCTATGGAATTTGTGTAAAAATATATTTAAATGAATATTTGTAGGATGTTTGAAGAGTGAATAGTATTTTTCCTTTTTTATTATTAAATGTATTTCTTCTCAGAGCAAGTAGCTAATAGAGTTGGCAGAAGACATGAAGTGCACAAGAAGTCGTTGAACTGTGTAATAAAGACACCTTGGTCACTGCCACACCTTTATGAATGTTACTTTATTTTGGGTCTTTTAAGGGCACTCAGAATTTCACTTCTCAATAGCTGGATACTGACTTGGGATGCTCTTGAGAGGCAATGACAGGGACAGGGCCTCTCAGAATGATGATGGATGATTTTCATTCCACTGGCATTGCCTATGGTTGAAGTCAGATTTTCCCTAAAACTGGAAATACATGCAGATTTAGAAAATAACATCATAAACATGTGCAGGACCTTGGTGTCCTTAGTCTGCATATGGACAGATCATGAACTTTGTCTTATCAAGACGTCACTGAACATGAGAAGCATTTAAAATTTGCAAGTGTACAATGTATGTCACATTGTATTTGTTTCCTAAGACAGCTTCTGGGCATACACAGATTGACCATAGCCTTTTCACCTGCAGCATACACAGTCCTGACAGAGATATAAAAATTAAGATGCTCTTTTCTGCTAATATGTCCCAAGCTTCACAGAATATTTCTTGGGCTGGCTTCTGATGAAAGGCAGATGTGACAGAGACATTTTTATATCCTACTGTGTGCCATGACCTAGCATTACAGAAGCATGTGTGGTACATCCATTCCTCCCCTTCTGTGNGAAGTCGTTGAACTGTGTAATAAAGACACCTTGGTCACTGCCACACCTTTATGAATGTTACTTTATTTTGGGTCTTTTAAGGGCACTCAGAATTTCACTTCTCAACAGCTGGATACTGACTTGGGATGCTCTTGAGAGGCAATGACAGGGACGGGGCCTCTCAGAATGATGATGGGTGATTTTCATTCCACTGGAATTGCCTATGGTTGAAGTCAGATTTTCCCTAAAACTGGAAATACATGCAGATTTAGAAAATAACATCATAAACATGTGCAGGACCTTGGTGTCCTTAGTCTGCATATGGACAGATCATGAACTTTGTCTTATCAAGACGTCACTGAACATGAGAAGCATTTAAAATTTGCAAGTGTACAATGTATGTCACATTGTATTTGTTTCCTAAGACAGCTTCTGGGCATACACAGATTGACCATAGCCTTTTCACCTGCAGCATACACAGTCCTGACAGAGATATAAAAATTAAGATGCTCTTTTCTGCTAATATGTCCCAAGCTTCACAGAATATTTCTTGGGCTGGCTTCTGATGAAAGGCAGATGTGACAGAGACATTTTTATATCCTACTGTGTGCCATGACCTAGCATTACAGAAGCATGTGTGGTACATCCATTCCTCCCCTTCTGTGCGAACACATTACAAAACATCAGTTGGTATGAAAATCTTGATAGTACCTGCTGTTGGGTAGAAATGCATTTTTGCTTCTTGTTGAAATGGCTAGCATATGCAAATTATTTTTTTTTTTACAATTTATGGAGCATAATATGGTTACTTACCTTTAAAGAGGGAATCCTTTGTTACAGTCAACTAGTAAAAGACAACTGCTCCAACAAGTCAGTTCTGCACATTGATTCTGCAGTCATTCACTGTTTTATTCTGCTTGGTGGCACAGTTTTCATACCAGGCCCAGGTGGATTTTACCCTTTATCCAGTTTGATAACACCTTGTGGGGTGCAGACTTTCTGAAGAGGAGATGAGGGCTAAGTTTAAATTTGATCAAGATCAAGAGGAAGGGAAGCAAGTCTAACCCTCCAGATCCTGTTCAAGTTTGCTCACAAAAAAGGCTATGGAATAAAAGTGAGTGGAAAGAGGTGTAGGCAGCACCATCTGTTCCTGTTTTTTTAAATTTAAAAGGGAGATTCCTTGCTGTAGGCGCCAAGAACAGGATGTGAGGGTCTACTTTGTAGAGGGGATTTAATTTTGTCACTCTTAATGGAGAAGGGATCCCGTTTGGCTCTGTGCAGTTCAAACCTCAGCCCTGTCTTATAACTTCTCATCAGTCCAGCCCAAGTGGCTCTCTGGCTGAGGATGCTGAATTCAGCTTGGTAGTGCCTGTATCCCCCTGTGAGACACGAATGTCTCCCCACACAAAGGCAGTGCTCACAGGGGATGACCTGCAGTGCCTCTCACAGTTCTGCTTTGTTCAGCATTGGGCACTGCCACACCTGGCATGGTCATGCCCTCTGCACCTGCTGGGATGCCACTCAATCCCTCTCGAGGGTGGCTTTGGGAGCCGCTGACGGCTGTCATTGCCACTGAGGAGCTGCTGCTCAGCACACAGCAGCCAGAGCCCAGCGCTGAGCTGTGATTACACACAGCCCCTGCTGGGGCTCTGGGGGAGCCTGGCTGCCCCTCAGCCAGCCACGGCAGGAGGGAGCACCCACCTTTGCTCACTCAAGTGATGCTCTCAGCCCTGTCCATCCACTCCACTGGCCGCAGGACCAAGTCACAATCGGGCAGTTCAGGACCGAAGTTGTGGTTTGTTTTTCAGACATTCCCCTGTTGATGTAAGCATCTCCTGCCCTCGGTTTTGACAGCAGAAAAGTGGCTGTTGCCCATCCAACCACGTAAATTATCACACTTCAGCTGCCTGTGCCTCTACCAGTTGCAAAACAATGGCTGCAGCAAATTTTTACTATCACATGCCAACTGCTGCTCTGTTGTACCGTTCTCATGTTTCCCTCTGCCCACTTCAAGAGGCTAAAGAGGTAAGGGAAACAGTCTGGCTGCAATGACAGCAGTGATAACAATCATTATTACACCCACAATGACAAAAAAATGTTTTTCTAGAAAGCCATTGCCTGCCATGTAAATTAGTTACTCACTATTCACCAATCTCGTTAGTTAACAAATGCTCACTGTTTCATTAGTTCCCTTGACAGCTGCTCGGGAGAAAAAAAATTCCTTTGATACTGACACAATGAAGCTGGCGTTTCTGCTTATTCTGCATATGCTACCAAAGGGCTTAAACCCCATCAAATTCCTGCCAGAATAAGTCTGAAAGGCCTGGGTTTTGTCAGAAGAGAGTAAAATACTACAAAAAGAGGGACAGAAATGGTTAACCTTTATAGTTAGCACTCTTTAGTTATCAGCAGCAAGAATGTTCTCTAGAAGTGAGAGCACATTTTACTGTATATCAAGGTATCATTGTAAATTTTATTTAAATTTCCACTTATAAAAGAAACAAGCACAGCTACCAAGAGAGAGAAGAGGGAACTTGACTTTCACACATAACACTATACCACATTTTTAAAAACAAGTCAATCTGCTCCCTCTCCTGATATCTAACAAGCAGCACAAAACCACAGGCTAGTTCAAACTACTTGCATAATCTGATATTAACTCTTAGAATTCCATGATTGGGGTGCAATATTGTCTCTTACAAATGCATCATTTTTCCCTACACTTTTAGTTTTTTACCTCTAGGACTTGAAGAAATGGATCAATTATTATTGATCTATTATTCTCTTTTCACCACATTTTTCCCTTCAAAAACATTTTTTGTTTTCTTTATGGTTTCTTTATCAGTAAAAAAAGCCTTTAACATATTAAAACCTAAAAAAAGTGGGATTTTTTACAAAATGCTTCCCTTTATTTATCTGAAATAATATTTTATCTTTAGTTAAATATCATTAGTAGAAATATAGCTATGATGTACATCCTTTTGAGCTGAACTAATAATGAAAAACTTCCTGCACATATACCTTCAACCTGATAGTATTCAGATCAGCAGTCCTGCAGTGTATTGGTCTGAGAAGTAAACAAAATCCTGAAGGTAAGTTTAAAAAATACATTTTTATATTAAAAAATATCCTCCCAGTATTCTAGGTTCCTTCTTTCATGTTACAATCCCTTGTTTTAAAGAGCCATCTTCTATATTTGACCTCTTTCAAGGATACAGCATGAGAAAGGGAAGTCATCATACATACGTTGTATACTCTTACCTATAAGTCTGGTGTAAGTCCTTCTGGAGGCAGCATGAGACTTTCAGTTGAATTGACAGCAACTGTATCAGTGGTAACCAAAAGCCCTCAGCCTTTAGTAACCACTGATGTCATTACCAGGGCTGAAGTTTCACGTATTTTTATTTTTTTTTTTACTATATGAGGCAATAAATGTTTCAACCAGTCGATTTTCTCTATATTAAGCTACAACTAAATGATCCAGCTTAAAAACTGATCTTCTCTTCAGTATGAGGGTAGATGTCAATGCTCATTTACATGGCAGTCATGAGGTCAGTTTTACTTAGATAAATTTTTCTAAAGCCTGAATTGAAAACAAAGCTGTTAGACAAGTAATTAGATAAAATCACATTCACAGATTATGTGAAAGAAAGATCATCAGCTTTATATTGCTTTTCTTTCATTCTTTTGCAAGAACATGATCAAAGAAAAAACAGATGGGTGGAGAAGGGATAGGTAGACTGGTTACAGGCCAGTTACACACCTGGTCATGTGCTAAAGACAGGATATTTGAAGGCTTGCAGAGAGAAAAGTTAAATTCATGCAGGCTTTACGTAGAGATAAATTTTTAAATTTTAGAGTCCTTTTTCTGGAGATTCAGATGACATAAGCCCTTTTTAAAATTTATGTTTAACAAAAATATGGGGAAAATTTACAACACAGTAGAGAGAAATTTCTCTCTTCTAATTTCTCTCTTCTTTTCTCATAGTCTACTGACTATACCTGTACACCAAAATGGAGCTGTGATTGTAAAACAGTGCAGCACTCTCACATTACCTTTATTCTTACAATTAAAACACAAAGAAAGTAGGCATTTAAGAACAGATTCCTTGAATTCTTGTACCAAAAGCTTAGATTTATGCCTCCAGTTACCTCCAGCTACCTGCATTAGTTAAAGTAAAGCAATTCTGTGTAGACACAACCTGAACCTCTGTAAAATGGAAACTGAGAACACAAATTTTGCATAGTTTTTTGATGATGGCAGCAGACACAGTGGAAAGGTACAAGGAGGATGCTCAGAGTTAGTTCTGAGAATATTTTCTGCTTATGTTCATACTGTAACATGCCAGTTACACAGCCTGGACAGAAGCACTTGAAAATGTTACTGTCCTGCTGATGGCATTCTCACTGGAGATATGATTCTCACTTGTTTTTACATCATAATCAGACATCTTCAGATAAACAAAGCTGAATTAAGAGAAATCAAAGAGGACAAATTAATCGTAAAAATAAGAAAATTCAAGAAAACTAACACAGAGGTATATATAAAGTTTCACTAAAAACACAAAACCAGGAGAAGTACTACTACTAATAATAATCCAAAAGAGGAAACAAAGGAATGATCAGAATAGGTGAACTATACAGATATGGTGATTGATGGAGAGAGGCATAAGGAGGATATAAAACAATCCACAAAAACAACTTAGTGGTTAAGTGGATGTCAATGAAATTCTTAAACGAATGTTCGACAAGTGGAATTTTTTGTCTTGCTTCATGGTGAATGCTTTAGAGTTCATATGTTGGCTCACAGCTATGTCTCAAAATATGTGATGAAGCCATTACAGAGTGGAGGGACTTGCTAGGGACACTGACAAAGAGGGAGACCACCTTCATGAACTGGAAATGAGAGAAACTCCAAAGGAAAGCAATAGGAAAGAGTGGGCATCAGGAAATCTACTGCCAAGGCACAATCAAAGGACTGACATTATTGTAGGAAGGCTGGTAGAGTGGACTTGCAAGTGTGTTCAAATATGAAAATGAGAAAAAAGTTCACAGAAGAAGAGTAACACACTATTTTTCATGAGTACTGGATTAGGACAAACAATACCAGCCTTAATTTCTAACAATTGAGTTTTAGATAGATGAAGACAATGGAAATATGGAGGTTTAGGTTTTTTTCTCAGGAGAGTTCTATAGAAGAGATGAGACAAAAAAGATATCAAAGGTATACTTCCCTCTCAGAAGTATGTATTGATACATAGTCAAGTGATGTCTGCAGAACAGGTATCTCAAAGTTTGCACTCTATAATGGTCACAGAATTCACATATGCAAGCTGGACACCATATAAAAATCAGGAGACTGCTGCTGTAAATTTGTCCTTGAACAACTGCAAAGCTTCTGTACAAATTTCCAAAGAAGACATTACATAGAGCAAAATCCTCTCTTTGCTACAGACTCATTGCATTGCATTGCATTGCTAAGGACTGGGTTAGTAGCCAGAGGAAGCATTTTCGGCTCTGCAACTTCTGTTTGCTCATGAGGAAGTCAGTTCATCTATCCATATCTGGGAAATGAGGAATGTGTCATTTACCTCATTCACACAATAGATGGGAGAAGGTTATCAAACTTTTTCACATTCCTGACTAGTTTGAGACCAACAGAAATGGTGAAATATACACAAGGTGTCATTGTGCTGCACATAAAAGCACATGGCCATTGTTGGAAGATTGATCTTGGACTAACACAGACACAGCGACGGGAACAGTTTGCATGTAAAATCCCTGAACTGTAGACCTTACAATATTAATGCAACTCTGCATGTTGGTTTCCTGTGCTAAAGACTTTATTTTCATGAATATGTAAATTTCATTAAGAACTATTCAGACCCCAGTGTCTGGGGGGCGGGGAGGGGAGGAGAGAAGAGCATCACGTGTAAGGCTGCCAGCTGCCCTGCAGTGTGCACACAGATGAGATGAGGTCACTGAGTATTTACACAAGGAAAAGAAAATGGAGGAAATACTAGATCAGCAGGTGATGAAAGGACACAAAGAAAATCATGATAACAGCACTAGAACCATTGTACATATGTCAATATCAAATTGCACCTGCTGAGAAAAAGCCAAAATATTTATCCTGAATTAAACCAAACTGGAGTAAGGGTTATATTAAACAGTGAAATCTGTTCTTTTCAAAGGAGATTTTAAAACAATAACTTCATGTGCAAATTACAAAAGGGTCTCCTCCCTTGTGTGGTCGAGCTATTACTGTAAATCTGCTCTCAATTCAGGATTAAAATTCCTTTTATCTTTGCCTAGATCTCATCTGCAGTATATTTAACAGAATCAGACATTGAAAGTGACTCACTAACAATTAGGCTTCTGCTTTTGAACAGAGAACTCTTTGAATGTGTATGCAATAGGAATGCTTTGGGGATGTTCTTTCTTGCAAGATGCAATTTTTAAAAATATATATTTCTCTAAAAGAAAAGGCAAGAAAATCATTCACTGTTAGAAAAAAGATGCTTAAATTTCAACTGTACAGAGGAACGATAATGTTCACTACAGAATGTCAAAAGCAGCATCACTGAAAAATTGGATTGGAAGAGTGAATTGTATGCAACCTAATTATATTAACAATGTTACAGAAATCCAGAAGCTTAACAGCTGTTCCATATATGAGCTGTGGTAAACAGAGTCTCAGCAATGTCTGCCTGAGCCTTTTGAACACCAGACAAAATTCAAAGCTGCTTCAGATGTTTAGAGGCTGAAAACACCAACAATCTAGAGCCATTTGGCCATTCTTCCCAACATGGTTAAATAGACAGTAAAAAAGAAGTGCTTATGCCCTTTCTCTGATTCTCCACTCCTCATGAAGAAAACCATCTCCCCTTGGACCCAGAGCACTGTGCTGATGCTTGCCACAGACACTTAGCATAAAGCAGGACCACAAGCAGCTGTCCTGGGACTTAAAGCAGCAGGAAGAAAAGAGCCAGCCTGACCTATCCTGACCAGGAGAGCCTTTCTCCCCCAGCCAGTGCTGCTGTAAGGATTATCTATCTATGTCGTTACCTAGCCATAAGGGGAGAAAATGCGGCACAGCGGTTCTCCTGAATTATTTTCCAAAAGTACTCAAAAGTTTAGAATGCTGAGAGTAAAGACTTGCCCACAAATATTTTCCAAATCTTCCATGGAAAAAAGCCCAGCATCTTTCTTTAGCCTTATGGTAAACTCAACTAAGTAGAAAATTACAAGGAAATTATGTGTTGCAGTGTTTCAGGTCCCCAGCTTCCTAAGGAGAATTCCAATTTCTACTAATATGTGTGAGTAAGAGAAATCTGGGAGCACTGGAGACCAGAACTTCCTGTCCTGGGTTCTGGTTTGACTGAGCTTGCAAGGCAGCATCCTGCTAGACTCAGCTTGGAGAGAAGATTCTCTAGTTTTCCCAAGGGAGATTGGTTCCCTGATTAACCCAGTTTCCCCATCCCCAGGAATCTAGATTATGACAGAAACACAGAAATTATTACTCAGGGCTCCTATACTGAATTATTACCACTGCTCTAAGAAGAATTAATTTTTGTTACTGAGGTTACAGATTTGATCCTATGCAATTTTTTAACATCAGGGAAAAAGATAAGGTCCATGACTAATAAAACAGGATTCAGACTCACGATATTCTCCTTCCCTTGGAACTTTGTCTGTAGCCATAGTCCAACTGAGCATCTACTTACCTTTTCAACTATATATTGAAAAAGCTTCCTTTTCTTTACTGATATATCTACATAAAATTCTCTGTTCTGCTTCTTTGTGCCTCTGGTTTTCTCACTTCCTATCAGTCTAACCTATACCTTGTTCTTTGAGCTGAAAGCCCTTGGGAAAGAAAAGAGCTTGTCTTTGACAAATATATTTTGATGTCTAATAAACAGTTTTATTAATTTTCTGTAGTTTTGGTAAATACAGTGCCCAACTAAAAATTACACTGTTCTTTATTTTACCATTGACAGATTTTTACAACTTGCAAAAGTTTAATCTTGATTAAATAGAGTGTGTTCAAGTATAGATAAGATGCAATCAACTATGACTGGCTGACTGATTAGGTGAGAAAAAATAGGGAGGCGAGAGGCTGGCTCATTTTGAATCGTTTTCTTTTTGTTAAGAGTACTTTCAATACTGTATAAACACCTAACTTTTCAGAGAAATAAGGAATCAGAAAATGGAAAACAACCCCCTACTCAACATAGATTAAGCCCAGTCTTCTAGTTAACACAACAGGTAGTTAAAAAAAGTTTAAATCTCAAGTTTGTGTACAGAACAAGTGTTCTTGGGAACTAAGTTTCCAACATCCTATCCACAAAATACTGTCAATTCCAGCATCCTTTTATGATGACAACCTACAGCTTACCAATAATTTATATAAATCAGAAACAATCATAACGCTTTTTTCCAGGCATCATTCATTCCATGTCATGATTAACTTCCCCCTCACCCTGGGAACAGGATGACAAAGACAATAGTTTGGACATCTAATGAAATAACTGTTGCTGCTCCTCTTATCTTTCTCCTATTTCTTTGGGAAAGCTACTCTCTCTTGAGCGTGGTCCATGGCAACCACCACATCCCAAACAGAAATCAGAGGCTGCCAATTCCCACTGCAGCACTCAGCCAAGTCCTAAATAAATTGCTAAGCCATAGCCCAAGAGAGTGCTCCTCAGTGCCAGCCAGCAAAGCGCTGAACCACAGCCCAAAGATCCTTCCCACAGTAACCCCTGCATGCTGCAGGTGATGGAATGTGGTAATAATACAAATAAATACAAATAATACTAACCAAAATACAAAGTTTTCAGCTTACTCTCACATATGAGAAAAAACAATCACCCTGGACTGATGACTGATCTAAGAAAACCACCCCCACTCAAGGCTCTGAGGGATGCTGTGGGATGGATTCCATACCACACATAAGACTGTTGCAACTCTATGAGTAGAAATTGTGGCCTTTGCAAACTTAGAAAAGACTCATTCTATGCAGAAAAAGCACAGAATCTACAATGCACTTCAGCAATGAGCACACATTCTCAAGCAGGATGAAAGCTCTCCTGTGTAAAGAAAAATATATGCCTACCACAAAGTTTTCCTACTAATAAATATGTATTTTAAAAATCAAAAGTCTGCTCCAGCTTAGACAAATATTTGTGGTGTTTCCAGACAAAATGGTAGTCTTATATACTCACATTGTTCCAGGGACACTTTAGTCATTGTTTGGAAACATTTCTGAGTAAATTTGCAAAGTGGTGGATAGGATGAGTATATTACCTAAAGCATCTTTGAGGCCAAAAGGGAAATACCAGCCTTTCCCCAATACTGTTTCAAGTGATCTCAAGATTTGCCTAGTCACTGCAGGAAAATAATGCCTTTTGACTTCTGCACGACCCTTGGGAAATCTGCTTTGCTGCAGACAAGAGGTGTTTTTTTCTGGTGAGCATTTTAAGTGTCAAATCACAGATACAGCCAGACAGTTGATAGTGCAGCACTTTGAAAGCAGTCCCTTAAAATATGCATTAATTAGTGATTATTAGTATAATTTATTAGATAATTAGAGTACATTAGAGACTGTTATCATTTTAGATTATGGTTAGTAGCGGCACCACTTTGTTTTATTCTTTTTAATTACTCTTCTTATTGTTTCTCAACTGGATGGTGGCCTTAGATACTGCATTGAATACGGGGGAAAGCATAAACTGTTGTTACTCCAGAAGCAGCCCTCAGAGGCACCACCACTCAGAAAACTCTCATGTTCCCCCTGCAAAAGACTGCTAGGATCAGAGAAGCTGCCTGGGGCACCAAAAATGAAAGCCAATTGGTTTGGACTGGGGTAGACAAGGGAAAAGGATGTGTTTATTCCTCCTTTAAGTCTCTCTGGATATTTGCTTGTAAGAGCCCCTGTGGTTCCCCCGAACTGAGCAGAATTTGTTTGAATGTTACCTGGCTGTGCAGGTTCAAGGAAGAAACTTGACTCCTCCATCCCTTCTGCAAAGCTGAGCTAGGTACAGAACACACCAACTTCAAATTAATTAGTTATTATTATTATTCAGAAGAGCTTCCCTTTTCCAGAGGGAATACTGGCTGTGGGAACTGTATCATGAGTCATATTTGTAGAGAGCCTGGTGTAACAGTAGAGCAGTGAGTCCCACCCGCTGGGATCTCTCCTGGTAAGGAACAGAACAGTGGCATCAGACACAGGAGGGCAGATACAGGCATAGACTGCATCCTGTTCCACTGCCTGAAGTTCGGGCTGCATCACTTTATAGAAATTTTCTTCACAGAGTTCACAGATGACATCTGAAGCAAAATTCACATTTCACAGCTGAAACAAATTTCTGGGTGGTTTCCTGAATCTCTTAAAAGAAAATACATACATAACTATGAAATATCCACTGGTCCAGAACAGAAAAGCAAAGGCATCCCAAAATTAGACTTGCTTCTGTCCCACTGCATCAGTAAAAGTGAATAGCACACAAACCAATTTGCAGCTTTACTGTTCTAGGATTCCATACATTTCTCTATATGGTAAAAAACTTATCACAAACCTTTTTCTTTTTCAGAAAACTTTTGGCTGTATGTGAATTTAATAAGTAATGTAAATGGGCAGACAGGTGACCTTGAGTCAAGTTCCTCTGAGAGAAGTTGTAACAGTGGTATATAGGACGAAAAATTGTTCACAGTCTACAAGAAGGTACAAATAATTTACAAGAAAATTAGGCATTTGGTGTCACTGTAAATGGATCCAGCTGTGATTGATTCAGGAGGATCCAGCTAACCCAGTAGCTTATTAGCAATAACAAGAATTCACAGAAATATAAAAAAGTATCATTACTAAAAGCAAATGTCCTGTGGAAGTAGAAAGATTAATCAATAAGACTGATCCCCAAATAAAAGTCAATGGTCTTTATGTGGGTTCTTTCTCATCTTTTCTGCCCATTTGAGTTCCTGATAAATTAAAATTGTTACCACAAAAAATATGTCTCATACCTGCAGTGTCCAGAAGTGTCCCAGAGCTCTCTTAAATTTAGTGGTCTTTCAAAGTCCCTGAAGAAAAAAAAAAAAAAAAAAAAAAGGAGANCTAAAATTTTAAAATTGTACTGGAGCATGATTCTGAGAAGTCTGACAGAAAGGCTGAAAGGCTCAGGACACTAAATCTAGTCTCAGATGGGAACAGGTTGAAGAAGTGTTTTTCTGTATGACTTACATCCTCATTTCAGAAGGCAAGGACAGTCAACAGCATCATTAAGGAGTCATAAAACAGCAGAGCAACGTCCCAAGCCATGCCAAGTATTTTCCATACCATCGCATGGAATAAGCATAGGACCAACTTCAATCCAAAATCCACTGTGCTGTAGCTATGTCACTGGCCATTTGGACAGCATTTTCAGAACAGCAAGGTTTCCTACTTGGTCTTCTCCATCTGTGATGCGGAGGCAGATAAGAGTCCAACATCTACACCAATTACAACACCTGGGCTAAGAGCAGTCAAGGACTGTTTCAGAGCACTATGTGGGATTTACTGGCTTCTGACCAAGAGCATTTTAGTCAATGGAGTTAGAGAAACTCAGTATTTTCTATCTGGTTCCCAGTTCTCCCTGACAGATTTTACTTCTGTTTGCAGTATGGATGATACCTTACACACTTGTACCATGACATCCCAACGGTGGTCACTTAAATCACTGTTAGATCTTACAGGAGATTATTTCTCTCTGAGTAGGCATTGACATTTCCTTGTTAAAGACTCTCACCCTTAAGGGAATTTCTGTCACCAGTGCTATTAACAGTGATCTGGATCTAAATACTGTGCTGTATTACCTGCATCAGATGGCATAAAAATGGAAATTTCTATAAGATTCAGACTTGACCTTTGGATGAAAACCATTCTTTCTCTGGTTACTGCCTGAGGTACTCTGAGGTGTTTCTCTTCAAGTATAAAAGTAAAATGGTGACTTATGATTAACATGAGAGAAAAAGAGCTTGCCCACGACTTTATGACAGGAGAAGTCAATTTTTATGTCACTATTCCAATAAATCACGATGTTACTACCTACTCATCCTTTCATGGGTAACACATAGCTGGGTGTTACTCCTGCACTCCTGTTTCATCCTTCTCTCCCTAACTTTTTATCTTACATATAAATAAATAAATAAACGTGTCTGTATATATATATATACATACATATATATATATATATATATATGTGATTAATGGATATTTCATCTGGCACACCCTATACATTTTAGAGTTCAAAAATGCGTATGCTGTGGTAAAGATAATCTCTTTTCAGTGAAATATTTTCTCTTTGATTTAGAGACAAAGCTTCTCTTACATATTTAGAACAATTTGCTAGGGAGATAAAACTCATCCTTCTTTGAAATGACAGCAGAAAGCATATGTATCCCTTCATTACTACTTCAATACTCTTTTTTGAGGGCTAACCAGCAGCAGAGGTATTACAGCAGTTTTCTGCACAGGGTAGAACTGGCAAGGACCTCTTTTGAATGCAGGTATGCCTTTCTTGTAATCCCCAGTCTTGCTGTCTCAGGCTGTGCTTTAATTTCCCCAGTGGGCTGAGTTGCAAGTGAATTTGGCTTTAAGGAATGACTAAGAGAATGTAAATATGAATAAGGTCGTATTCTTTTAGTAAGTGGAGCCATCTGTTGCCACATCTAGAAAAATACTGTCTGTATGGGAGTTACTATTGATGATGTTACAAAACAATCTCATCCACTTCTTTAGTGACATACAATGTTATAAGTTTAATATAACAGTTTTCTGGATTGGATTTGTGGGGAGAGGATTTTTTTGAGGGAAGAGAGGCATCCTCACATGTTGCTGCACATAAGGAGCTTCTTCGCACAGAGATTCTTACAAGTCTTTTCATAGGCTCCAGCAGCTGTACTTCAGTCCAAATTAGGGTACAAAATATTATTCCATTACAGGGAAAACTTCCATCAAGCATATTCAATAATAAGAGTTTGCCTTACAAGAAGCCAATAAGGCCAGTCTCATGCTGATGTTGCCACTGCTGCAGCTCAGTCAAAGTTGTGAGCATGTCATCAGTCACAGCTGCAGGTACCATCTGAGACTTGATATTGCACTACTGTACAAAAGGAGTCAAAAAATGTCTGAAGGTATTGCTCAAGATAAACGTTCTAATAATTTCAATGGATTTTTGGGGGGATGGAGATGACCATTTGTTTTTTTCAATTTATCTTTATCAAAATAATAAAAGACTCTGCCAAAAATCTGAAAGCCTGATCTTATAATAAAATATTTATTTTGCCTAATTAGATAAAATGTGCATGCTTTAATATTTTATTGGTCATAGACCTGGAGTTAAAGATCATCTAACTAAAGAAATGTAACATATTTTTATTACTGCAAATACCTTGCATGAAATATAAAATCTTAAAAATAAGGACTGTATGTTTAAATAACTTTTTCTTTTCCAGACATTACAAGTCTCCATTTACTAAGGGAAATTCAAATACCTAAAAATATGGCCTGTTATATCTGAGCTAATTACACAGTTCATGCTTGATGTTTTCTATCCATTTTATTCATTTAGATTCAAGCCAATTAGAACTCAGTTAATTTTCCTGAACATCATCTTCTATTTGATATCACCAGGACCATATAACTATGATTATCTAGTGGTAAAAACAATTTTTGATTAATCATTGCAGATAAGAGAAACAAATTCAAATGTAAGTTGTTTTCTGACACTCCTTTATTTTATTGAAGAGAAGCATGTGAAGTCAATTAAATGTATTTAAGCCATTTATCTAGTTAATGTGATTTTCAAAGATCATTTGGTGTATGTGATAATATATAATCAATATAGCCTGCAAGAGCCAGTTGAAGCTCTGTACAGCAGAATTGAGGAGGTCACAGGGATATGCAAGTGTTCATTTGATTTGGTTTAGCTTTTAATGATGTACACCAGTACATCAGCACACTTATCTTGAAGACAGCTTCACCAGAAAATGCTGTTTTCAGAGCACTGAAAATAACATCAATGCCTTCTGTTAGAATCACCAGTAACTGTGTTACTGTTGAACTGTGTTCCAGCTGCAACACTTTGAAAAAAAAATGGAAAAAATTTCTTGTCTCTTCTCTTAGAATAGGGGATGATGGTATTAAGAGGGCTAATGCAAAATCTGAATTTTGCATGAAGAGTTAATAAAATATCTGAAATTTACTATCGAGCTTAAGAGTGCGTTATCTGCTAAGTGATTTTCCCAAGAGCTAGTCAATTCTTCCCATTAGGGCTGCAATTTTACAAGGGGTTACTTATCTGACCTATTTAAACACATCACTCTTGTTCCTTTCCTCTTTTTTATTTTCACGGCATCATTTTAGAGTTACACACTCCCTCACTGTTCAAAAATCAGGTGCCTTTTGTGAAGCCAATTTTTTGGTGGCACAGAAATTTGTCAGAAATTAAGGACCTGCCAGGTTACAAATCTGGACAACACATTCTATTGGACCATATTAAATAAAGACATTTGCCAAAAAGGTGAAGGAGACTAATGTAGTGTCAAGCTTACAAATGTTGGACTAGCACTGAAGATGGATATTGTCATGTTCAACCTTGTATTAGTGGCATCCATTATTCAATAAATTATTAAATTAATAGACAAATGGTAACCATGGGTGCATGTCCTCATTTAATTAATTGATGAGAAGGAACTGAACTTATGGTCATCTTATGTCTATAGATTTAATAATTTATAGAATAATAATTTATCGATTCCCCACTATTTCTACAGGAGATAGAATTCTATTTCAATAACCATCCATTCTTGTCGGAAGCTGTTATTACCAGGCTCTCTGGTGGCTGTGCATGAACTAATTGCAAGATGGGCTAATCCTTCTGCAGCTTCATTCTAAATACTGGGACTGGAAAGCATTAAAAAAAAAAAAAAATCTCTCCAAAAACCCCTCGGTACTGAAATGGCCTTACAGCAGCACAGTCACAAAATTGACCTCTAGAAAAATGAATGGATAAAGGGAGTAAATGGTGTTATGTTTCATTAGTTTGAAAAGAGGTCATTTGTCTCTTTTTGATTTATTGAGCTTTTCTAATTTGAATAAAGTGCAGATTTTTTAAAAATATATTTTTGATAGAAATTATCCCAAGTGGAATAAAAGCTCTTTTCTAATGAAAAATATTCTTTTTATATGTGGTCCTGTGGCTTACATTGCAATATATTTTGATATGGCATCAAATATGCAAAATGGGAAATACTCACTGTAATTATTCATATATAATAGCCATTTTCCTACTTCTGAATTTTATTATTCAAGTTATGATAGGTTCTCTGAAGACAAATGACACCTCTCCTGTCTTTCACTTTACAGAACAGTCTGAAAAGCTAGGTAAAATTTACAATGGTTTTGATTTAATTATACATTTTGCCTGTACTATTTTGGGCTGTGTAAAGTGATAAGATTTTGCTGGTTGCCAGTCTCAGGCTACTTCTATGAATCTGTAGGGACAAAAAAAAGCTGGAGGACTGAATGAAAAAGTTGATTTTCTGCCCAAATATACAGTCCCTCCAGAAATAATACCACAGCAGCACTCTGAAGTGGTTTCCTCAGAAAAAGGATCACAACTATTTTTGAAACTTCAAAAAGAAAAATACACTCTTCCAAAGAAAGGAGGAAGGATGGATTAGTGCCCTATGACATTTGGGGATGGTTTAGGCCCAATAAAAGAAGAGAAGCATGGCATGGCTAAGGGATATTCCATAAGATATAATTGTTTAGATTGAGCCTTGCTATTATTTACCTTGAGACAGTTAATTAACACTTCAGTGGATTTAGATCCTGGCTTAAGTAACTTGAATTATATTCTTTTAATAGGAAGACTTAGGTGTTAGGCCAGTCAGAAAGCAGACAAGGATAGCAGAAGAAGCTTTATTATATTTCTCTTCACTGCAACTAATTTCTGAACAAAAACACTGCTCAGCTGGAGTAACTACAGCTAACTCAACAAGAAAAAAGCAGTTAAAAGCTGAACAGAAGAACTGAAACTCCCCAGAAACATGGAAGGCAAGTGGAAAAGACTTAAATGTTGCTTCTCTCTTTGTCTTCAAGCAGTGGGTAAAAACAGAAAAGAAAAAGAAGTGATGTTATTTCTGACAATAGTTGACTCTGAAGCTCTTGATAATTTTAGTAGTTTTCAGTTAACTTGCAGAAGAAGCTGTATTTGAAACTGTACTACAGAAATTTGAACTACATTCTATGTAAAAGGAGAGGAGAGAGACAGTTTCTAAATGAAAAATACTGTAAGCGTAGAAACCTGTCTTACAATTTTGCAGGTTTTAACAGAGTCCTTTGTAAGAAACTCAGCCTCTGTTGGGATAGATATGAGATAAAAAACCCTGTGGTGGAAGCCCCAGAATCATGTTTTGGCACTGCCAAGTGAAATCAGGTTTGTAACAGTAGTAATTAGAGGCAATTGAAATTTCTATAAGTCTACAAATGATGATCAGTGACAAAAAGCAGGAGCCAAAGCAATACTACACATTTAGGATAGAAAAACAAATAAAAATTCCCCCCCTTAAAACTGCAATAACAATAAAGCTTCAAAGAAGCAAGGAAAATGGTAAATAGAAGACGAATAACCAATTAGACCTCTGTTAATTTCAGGTCAAGAAAGGTTTACAATGTAATTCGTGAAACAAAAGAAAAAGTGTTTGTAAAAGCTACAGGTAGGAAGGAATGACCATATAAAAGAGGGAGATGATCTTACCTCCATGAATCAGTAGTTAAACAAAGCAGAAGGACATTAAAGCACCTTCCCACTCCCTAGATAAAACCAGAAGTTAATATAACCAATATTTGGCCAAATAGGATCATATCTTCCATCTCAGCAGGGAAGTTAATATTGCCAGGAAGGCTATCCAAAATACATGAGAATTTTAAGGCCCTATTTCCCATAAGCAAGAAGCCCTCTGAAGAGTAGGATCAAGATTGAGATGTCCAGCTTTCCACGTTGCTAGGAGAATCCATTTATATTCAAAGTCACAAATAAGGGGAAAATTAATTAAAATTTCAGTCATTTGACAGTTTCCATCTCAGACTTTATCAACAATATTAGTGCTTTTTACTTACTAGGTTTGATTATTTTGAGAGTCAGCTAACTTTTTTTGAAGGGTATATTGAAGAAAACATGCTATGTTTAGAAAGATATGAAATTAATTTAAAAATATTTAAGCAAAAGGTTATCAACATGAGTACCACTAGGAAAAAAATAAAATAAACTGAAAAAAAACACCAAACAAACAAATTAAAAAAAAAAAAAAAGTGTGTGGATTTGCTGTTACTGTTGATTGACAAAAAAACATCCAACACCCACCCACCCCTCTTTCTCCTAACTCCTCTATCCTCACAGAAAAAAACCCCAGCAAAACTAAGCAACAGATACAAAGAATAAAAAATGCTCAACCAGCTAGCCAAATAAGATCAAGAGTTTCCCTGGAGTAATTTTGACCTTCTCTGCAAAGAGGTAGATGCTACAGACAAAGAAATAGTTGTGCATCTGAAATTCCTTTATACTGGTATGGCTACAACTTACCTCCACCTCTGACCACAGCACATGGTTTAGTGGACATTAATTTACACAGAAGAAAGACTTAGACATGTCACCACAGCTAGCTGCTATTGCCCATCTGAAGTATTGACAGAAAAGGGTTTCAATCTGTATTGAGTTTTGCAAAAAGCCTGCAGAAGGCAAACTCCACCATATATTTGGGTCACACAATTGCAGAGCAGTAATAAAGTGCAGTTTGGCCTCTGCTGATACTCTCTTCCCCAAAATGGACTGTGTTAGATGTTCACATCACAGTCCCTAAAGACATGAAACATAAAATACCTCAGAAAAAAAATCTCTGTTGGATTTGGGGTCCCAGAAACAGCCGCAGCATACTCAACAACTCTATAAAAAGCAATGGTCAGGAATACAAGTGGAAGTAAAAGAGAAAGCCTGTGGGAGTTTGTGAGATTTTCATCACAGGCCTACAGTTAACAAAAAGGCATTTTTTCCGAATTCCAATGATAGACAAAAAAGGACAGAGAGTTGACTTGTCCCAGGCAAACAAATAGAAACCACAGCAGGCTGGGCCAGCTGGGCCAGGACACAGAACACCCAAAAATAATAGTCTTAATGCTTCCTGACAGTACTGTGGGTATTATTTTAAGAAAGACTCAGAAGCCTGCTAAAGCCCACAGAATCCCACAAAATAATCAAACTTTCATCACCATTGTGATGAATACAGAGATTACAAACACTAGAAATTCTGTATTGTGTGTTTGGCTGGGAAAGGAAAACTTACATTTTTAGGCATTTGCTAGTTAGTAAGGCTGATGTGCAGACCCAGGTGACACCACATTACATGGTGAGAAAGTCGATCTGAATTTAACTGGATTCTGAGCTTTGGGGTCCATTTCAGGAAAATAAAGTACATCAATTTACCTTTGATGAAGAAAACTTCAAGACTTACTTAATAATAAGTGATTTGTCCTAATGACTTCACATTATTCTAAACCAAAAATCAAATAATTTCTGGGTTATAAATAGAAAAAAAAACCAACAAACTGCTATCAAATCTATTTTACTGAGCACAGATGTTCAAGTAGCAGGGTAAAAGCACCTTGAATGTTGGTTTCCCTTGGTATAACAGCTGCAAATGTATACAATGATTGTTAGAAATTATAATTTTGACTTCTCTTTTCCTTCTTTTTTGGTAGTGGTGATGACTGAAGTTTTAGCTTTCAAGTTTTTCAGATTCTGTACTGCACTAGTATATAACTCTGAACTTCATATGAAGTGTTAGCAAGTTCTCCTCACAGTTAGACAAAACAATCCTTTTCCAGCCTTTTCCAGAGGAACGAAGGACACTGTTGGAGCTTCAGGCCCACACTAAGGAGAGCAATCTGGGAGGATAGGACTTCATAACCTGAAGCTGTATTTGGACAATTAACCCCAATATGTGAATGGACTAAACCTTATAAAAGTGTGAAAATGTGTGACCTGTAGTGGATCTTGGGTGTGGCCTCAGCCTGGCTCCTGTGCTGCCCAAGGTGGATCCTTTGAAGGCCTTTTTAATAAATACCCACTTTATTCCTTTAACACTGTCTAGCCTCTGTTCTAGGCAGCCTCTCAAGGCATCAGCAGCTGTTGTTCTGGATGTGCATATCACAATTAAACATAAACATGAAGAGTCTCAAGAAAAATGAAACACACAGAGAACTGTTTAAAAGTCATTTAAATGAAGTGTGTAATAGTCTAATATTTCCCAAGTTAAAACCTTCTGATTTGAGACTGTTAGCAATAGCATGAAATAAACATATGCAAGTTAAAATGTAGTCAGAAATACTTTTCTTTTTTTAAGGGAAAAACTAATATAAAACCCAAATTAATTAACTTTCCTTGTAAGTAGTAGTGTACATCCTGTATTATTAAGTAGGCAATTACTGTGTAATGAGGCACAGCTGTAAAATATTTAAACTGTTTTTCAATAATTTTAGTTCAGTAAAACTGCAAGATTTCTGACAATTCTAGTATTGTTAACATGATGAGGTAATGCTCTAATAGATGTTTGGAAAGGACCATCATACAATTATCAGAAGGTTTTTTTCTCTTCATGAAGAGAAGGGTAAAATTTCTTAGAGTGCCTGAACTAGATAGAAGAATAAATTTTGTTTTGAAAGACAGGACATGCACAGTGAGTACAATAAAAGGTGATTTGGAATGCTGGTCTCTGTTCAAAACTGAAAGACAGAATTTCTCCACCAACTATACTGCATACATTTGAGCTACTCCCCAACAAAGTCAAGCAGAAAACATGGACAACTTTTCCTAAACAAGAAATGTTTTAAACTGAAATTTTTCAAGCAGAGGTGGCATATAAATGAAAGGTCACTAGCATTTTTTTTAATATATCTCAGCATTATAATTCTGTTTGAAAAAGCAGGCTGTGAAGCAAAGACAATGCACTATTCTTATTATCTGACTACACAAGCACAGGTAACACCATAAATTTCAGCCAGTACTNCACTAGCATTTTTTTTATATATATCTCAGCATTATAATTCTGTTTGAAAAAGCAGGCTGTGAAGCAAAGACAATGCACTATTCTTATTATCTGACTACACAAGCACAGGTAACACCATAAATTTCAGCCAGTACTGATCTCTTCCATGGTTAATAATTTCTTCTATTTCTTCTGTTACGACAATACTTATACTCTAAGTCTAAATTCTGTCTGAGACTTGACTTCTTTCTCTAACAAAACCTGTGTGGGAAGAGGAAACAGGTCTCATTTCCTGAACTCTAGCTGTATGGTGTTCCCAATCAGAATTTAGCTTCAGAGTTTAGAGAGAAGAGATTATAAAGATGAAAAGTGTCAGTATGGACCTCAGACATGTATAGTGAAGCCCACTCAGAACCAGAAGCACAAGCTCCACAGATAAGGAACCTACCTGCCTGCACAATCATGCCATTGGCCTTCTTGGCCACCCGGGCACACACTGGCTCGTGTTCACCCACTGCTGACCAGCACCTCAAGGTCCTTTTCCACTGGGCTTCTCTGGATTGCTGTGACCCGAGTGCAGCACGAGGCTCTTGGCCTTGTTGAACGTCACACCCCTGGCCTTGACCCATTGATCTAGCCTGTCCAGATGCCTCCTGCAGAGCCTTCCTGCCCTCCAACAAATCAGTACTCCCACCCAACTTGGCATGGTCTGTGAACTGACCGAGGGTGCACTCGATCCTCTCACCCAGAGCATCGATAACCTTAAACAGGAATGATGCCAACACTACATCAGCTACATACTGCAGAGTGGACATGCTTCGTATGGGGGGAACTGAAGGGAGGCTAGAAGGGGAAAAATCACATGTTATTAATTCATGACCCCTTCAGAAGCCTGGGAAAGATGGATACTCTTTGAAAGGATTCCTATATAGTCATTTATGAAAATAAACATTAGCTGCTCTGGAATAACCTAAAGATGGAAGAGGAAGACATTTGACAGGGAGTACTGGTGCCTTAAGTTTTAACTTTAATATTTTTCAGATCCCATACTGCATTAGTGTATAACTCTTAACTTCAAATAGAGTGTTAGTGAGCTCTCTTCATGGTTTGGTCAGACAAAACAGTGCTACCAGACTTGAGAACCAGGGTCATCATCACAGCCTCAGGGCCAAAAAGTATAAAGAAAGGTGAACTGGGGAGGAGAAAACTGGGGGAATGTGACTGAAGTTGTAACTGGACAATTAATCTCTGATATACAGACAGACTAAACTTTTATCTGTCTGAAAAGCATGTGACTGTCAGCCATCCTGGGTGTAGCCTCTGAGAGGCTTTTGTACTGCCTAAGGAGTATCCATTGAAGGCCTTTATTAAATACTTAGTTTATTCTCTCTCTAGCCTCTGTTCTCGATAGCAAGTCCAAGGCATCAGTACCAGAACATGTCAGGAACATAACAAAGGTGATGAGAACTGTGAAAAGAGTCCAACCGACTTCTTATAAAGAACAGAACCTCTTAGAGATAAAAGTTTCTGAGTAAAATATGAAACTTTTTTCAGTTCCCCTACATTAATAATTCAAAAAGAAAGAGCAGGTTTTGGACAAACACTCATTCTTCCCCCCACAATTCAAATATATTCTGCATTTGCTACCTACCACACAAACGATATGTAGGTAACGGGAATCTTGGATAACCAAGTCACACAACCAGATGTAACATACTGTGACTTACTGTTGCCACAACATGGAAAAAGCCTTTATATATAAAACCAAGATTAAGGAAAATGAGTCACCTCAGGAAAGCCACCCACAGAACAATTTAAGACATTTAGGGCATTTGATGACTGCTGAAATCTTTCCAGAAATAATTATGAAGGTTTGGCTACAGAATTGTCATTCTATTTGCAGGTAAAGATTTAAGGTTTTAAAGACACTAGGACCTGCACAATGTGCTATTTCCCAGCACTGTAACTATTACATTCAAATGACATATTGCTGTTCCTGGGAAATATGACTTGGAAGTATTTTATAGCTACATGTTCAGGCTAGCAAAAAGTAAGCATTTGAGCCTTTGTTAGGAAACAGTGGCACAAAAAAGCTGTGAATAAAACTGTGAGATTTCATTTGGATGGATATGGATATCAATTCCTTAATGGGCATGTTCACAGACTATTGACTATATTGTCATATATTACATGTGTATGTATACACACACAGACACAAGGTAGCATCAAGATAACTGAATGAGAAAAACCTATGAAGAAATAACTCTGAAATCCTTGAAGAAAGCCAGTCCTAACTCAGAGATCCCATTCAGTCTCAAACCTTCACTTTCCAGTTTACAACTGGAGTCATATCTCCAGCTACTTGCAGTCTCACACAGGAAGGCCAGGAGCAGATGGCCAAACTTATAAAACATGATTTATCCATCTGTCACATCCCATTTTTCCTCTTCAATATCCATCTTGTCCATCCTCCAAGCTCTATGACTTTGAAGAGACACTGAAGATACCAAACTAAGGTTTGAGAATTATCTCTTCTCTATTCTACTCATGGTATTTGAAGCTAACTTGCACTAGCAAGTGCAAAGAAGTTTTACCTTGCATGAATATCAACAATGCTAATGATTGCTTCTTGGACGTGCCCTGCACTACATCCTTAAAGTGGTTTTACCTCATTTGTGATGATGGAATCCTTTCAACCTCATTAATGCAAGATACTGTAATTAACCACAAAGAGGAAGAGAAACTGAAGATTGGTATTTCTGGGTCTGAGATTCTCTTGGACTGGTATTACCAAAAAGGGGAGAGGTGTGAAGTCGAGACAGGATTTTGCTGTTGCTCTTGTTACAGGGACCACTGGTCAAATAACTTGGAAATTGCTGCTGGTAGCTTGCAGTGAGCATTCAAGAATGATACTTCTGGGGTTTTTTTCACCAGAAGTATATTTGCAGTGAAGAAAGAGATCAAAACACAGCATGCAAGACAGAGTTTACTAGGGAAGTAGTATCAGTTCTGCTCATCAATGATTGGAAAATGATGGAGACAGGATCCTGAAGTAGTCAGAGTGCTGGCCTTTGGCAGCATTACTATCAAAATAACATCTGAAGAACTTTAAAAAGTTTATCTTTTGCTGCTTATAACACATGTAAGAATACACAAAGAGCCGAATCCAAACAAGTGACGGGTAGGAAAGTCTTGGAACACATTGTTTCTGAGCAGATGATTAGAATTTTTGTGATGTGGCAGAGAATATTCTGCACTCTTAGAAAAACTGCTGGATACTCAGAGAAAGCTAGTCATAAAGACAGACAAATCATTGCTAATGTTTAAACACGTCCTAGCCCTCATATACAATACACACAACAAAATCAACTCTGTGTTCCAGTATCAATTCAATAAAGTTATCATTTTCTTTCCAATCAATTCTTTCCATATCCACATGGAACTGAGTTCCAAGCTCAGTCTTTCAATACAACATCTGATTTTTTATACACTTCTATGCCTATAATTGGCATGCTTTCAAGTTCCTAGTCTTTTCTTGAAGTAGAGGTTAATCTTCTTTAGAAGCTTAGCT
>VYXF01006607.1:1135361-1155052 GCA_013397295.1 Polioptila caerulea
AAAAAAAAAAAAAAAAAAAAAAGGAAAAAAGGCTTTCTCATCTACTACAGACTAGGTCTGCTTCTGGAGTGGTATTAATGGAATAGTAGAGAAGCAGACCTGAGCAATTTGGATGCTATCTGTGTAGCTGAATGGGAGATATCAAGCCTCTACAAATCAGCTCCCTGGGTAGCTTGCAGACAGAACTTTCACTTCATCCTCTACTTCCACACGGGGAGAGGCTGAGCTATTCTTTTAGTATACAATAAAAGCAGAGATACTGACATGCCAAACATGTCCAAAGGCCTTAGCTGAGGTGATTACAGTAGCTAGCCTTTCACCCTTGCCTGGGCTTAAAGAGTCTCAATGTGTGTAAGTTGAGTTATTAAACTGATAACTTGTAAAATGTTAGTTTATAAAAATTTGTGATACAACACAGAAGATACTTTCATATATATTCATTTTCAGTGGGATCTATTAAAAGCATACGTCTTAGAAATCTTTTCAATCTATTTAAAATCCCATAAAACCTCTTACAAACATATCATGTTTACTCCTTTAATACATAGATAGGCATGCAAAGAATATAACCTCCAGATAAACTGATGTAGAAACAGCTGACTGGTAAACTCACACCTGGTTTCTTGACTTCTTTGTGTTGGGGGAGAAGGATAAAAAACAAAGAAAAAAATTCTGACTATCTGACAGAGGATATAGACAGGGTTGGATTTCACAAGGCACAAGTTCACAGATTTTTATTCTCTTTCACTACAGGTAAAACCATTAACACAATATTGGATGTCTGAAAGATTTTTCTCTGAGAGTGTACAACCTGCACATGCAATCAATATAAACTCAGACTCACTACATATTTGAAGCTGAGCTGTACTTTGGCACTGGAAGATGCCAGCCAATTTAGGAATATACATTACATGAATTATGAAAAATAATTTTTAATGGGAAAGAGTTCATTTGTGGAGCAAATGCAATGTAGATCAGCCAAATACAAGCATCTTATTTTCCTCTTTCTTTACCTTCAGGTGCTATACAGCACACAGGGAATGCAGGGAGACAAAATGCTGAGGGGAGGTAAGAAATAAATACAACCAAAATTGGTTGTGCTTCTGACAAGCAGCCCTCTTCTCACCCCTGGAAAGCAGAAATGGTCTCAAACTCCACAGGAACTAAATCTCATGAGATCCATTATTCCATCAGAAACACAAAGCATGTGTTAGCACTAAATAAATCCTATGAAATCTGAACTATATAATTCAAGCTATATGGCCTCCTTCCCTGGGGATTTTTATTTCATTAACGAAAAACAAAACTCTTGTTTTAAAAAAAATACACTGTTCAGCACTTCCACTTGAAAAATGCCTTGATCTTAAAGAAAGCAGTCTCATCAGTTTAATGACTCTTTGTTGATTACTTTCCATTAAAATGGACAAAAAAATATGGCTTTATAAGAGGCAATTTAACCTTTCAATTAAAATACACCTTCTTGTCACTCCCCCATCTTGGTCTCTCTAGTCCATTCCCTTTTAGATATTTATTATTCACCTCCTTTCTGCTCTGATCTGAAAGCTTTTACCGGGGCATAGTCTGATGAAAAACAAAGCCTGGTTTCATCCCAGGTGCATAAGGGGACTGTGACAAACAGTCCCATTGCCTCAGCTCTCTGTCTCATGGGTAACGCACAGTAATCAGAAAGGAAGATTGTCACAGCAGCTTATAAACTGAAGAGGGGACATTAGCATTGTATTTAGTGCCTCTGTTTCTCGTGTAGACCAGTTGCCCTTAGGGAAAACACTTCCTTCAGATACGAGTAGCTCAGTACTGCTCTCTGCTGCTTGTTCCAGCTTTTGCAGCCGCAGCTATAAACTCATTGGGAAGAGAAATCTGTCAGGGGTAGGGAAAAAAGCAGAAGATGATGACTTCAAGTGCTTCATTCTATGGTAAAATTAAATTCAAGCCCTCCCATACACTCCTTCTCCCATCCTTACATGAGAATTGCTTTCTGAACTGTCTCCCCTTTGAATTCTAGAGAGGAAAAAATGTCTATTTTTCAAAATTTGGTGCTTGATCTCATACAATATTCAAACTACCTTGCATTCACCATTTAAAAGAAGAATGCACACTATAAAGAACATACCAGGCATTATTTGTCACTTCCACACATTTGTGCACTGTGGCTGACTGCAAATAAGTAAAGGTGGTTTGTTTCTAAAGCAAATGGAAATATGGAGAGGCAGTGGGAGGGGGATGGGGAAGGGGCATTTATTAGCTCCCTAAAAGAGCAGGGAACATTAGCAAACAGTTGCAAAATACAGCTGGCTCAATCCTTCTTCTCAGCATGTTTTGGCTGAGAAGGCATGACTTGGGGCCGTGAGCCACTGTGGTCTAAGAAGACACCAGAGAAGATGCATTCAGTCTTGCAGTAGGTCTGCAAAGGCAACTGGACAACTGCCAGTACAGAGCAGGGATACAAGAGGAGATAACAGCAACAGCACAGACTTCTCAGTGTCATCTTATCTACTGCTCCGGGGATAGCCACAGCAGAATGGGAGAAGTTGCTCAGCTCTACTTCGAAAGTCTCAACACAACCTATCTTGTCCAGAGCAGTAGTTAAGGCAGCACATCGTATACGGCCTTAAAGAGAAAAAGAATGAGAGTGAGTGCCTTGCCTACTAATAGAGGTCTGTGGCTTTAGCTAGCACCAGTAGAAAACTTTGATCAAATACCCTGGCTACCACCGAAGCAGACAGTTTTGCTGTTGAAAGATTTACAGCTATTAACAGCACACATGAGTACAATATGTTGGAAACTGTTATTGAGTGAACATTTGAGAAGAGGTTTCAAAAATGAGACATATGCACATTTAGCCTAATATGCTTTTATAGCAAGTGTCAGAAAATGTCAAGAAGGTTACTGAATACTGCAGATCATCCTCTTCCTATAGACATAACCACGCTAAAGTGTTCATATCAATGGTTTCAGAATTGCCTCAGCTGGAACAGGAAGGCAGACCTGATCATGCAGTGATTTGAACATCCTCTGCCTGATGTGCTTCCGAAGGAGCCTGACCTTGTTAGGCAGGGAACTGCAGACAACTAAGACATCAGAGAAATTGCTGGCAGTAACAGGAGGCTAAAAACTTGGGTAGGGAGAATCAGCTTGAAGCAACTAGACTTAAGAGCTCCAGTCTCAGAGGCAGCTCTTTGACCTCTGTGAAATCCAGGCCTGTGAAATGGGGATACCATCTTTTTATCTTTCTGCTTAGAACACACAACCTCATTAAAGTGGGAACCACACGGGGAGACACCAGTTAACTACAACTGGAATCACACAACCGTGCAACACTTGTCACTACATATGGCTTGATTTCTGACATCAGTCTTTGCTGAGACTTCCAGACCTCAGTAAAATGTAAAGCTCAAGAAAGAGTAAACTGAGAAATGTTCCTTCCCCAAATGACTGCACTGTGTTAAGGAAGGGAAAACTTAAAACCAGTACAACATTCTAGGCTGAGAGCCTCTGATGCCAAGGACTTAATAACTCATAATAAGTACAGAATTGATATCTTCATCATGCAAGGGTCATACAACAATTTATGGACTAGGATGGATTGGATTTTTCAGGTAGATTTTTGTTTCACTCTGAGGCTGGCTTCAGTTCAACTGCCTGAGACCTTCCACTTTGCTCTGGGGAGCAGGATTAGTCTCACATACTGATTTTGAATTCCATTTCCAGCTTTCTGGTTGTTGCTACCTGTGGCTATGAGACATACTTTCTTGAGGTTAATGCCTAGAGCTTAGACCATTCAATTCCTCTTAATGCAACTTTCATTGCTTCAGTGCTTAGGGGATGAGGAGGATCTTGTTATTGTTTTAATTTTGCAACTAGTGTCAACATATATTTCCACACTTCTAACATGAACAAAAATAACAGTAAGAAAATTAAGACATGTTGCAAAGGGACTGCTGTTTGGCCTTAATTAATAAATGTAAGTATTATCATCACTCTAACTGGAAATCTAAATACTATGAGATAGTCATCAAACATGGTTCTTATTATGCAGCAATAGCTAACTTTCCCAAAACCAGAGGCACTGTTCAGTATCTTATTGATGGTGTTCAGATGCTGCTGTCCTGTCATCCATGCCTGAGCTAGAAAAATTACTCCTCACCTTAGGATTCACAGCACTTAAATCCAGAGGAAGTTTAGTAAGACTCTACTAGGGTCAGGTGGTTTAATACATCAGACGTTTTATTAGAGCTTGAATGGGAGGAAAATGTGGTAGAAAATTTTAAGCTATTGATTTCATTTTCAGCATAACTACATGGACCTCTGGACAAACAAGTTTTGTGGAATCCAGAATGGTAACACTAGGCTGAAGGGAAGATCAGCCTGAAATAGCTTGGAGATCACCAGTTGCCCCACGGGAACATTAATCTAGATGAAGCAGATATGCAGTGGCTGCACTAACAATGAAAATTATTAGAGAGAGTGATTCATTTCCTCTTTTTCCTTTTTAGTACCATCTGGCATTGTGAATACAAGACCAGAAGCAAAAAATGCAGTTTTGTTCAGCCTGACAAAAGCTGGCTAACATGGACTGTTTAGAGAAAGGTGCTTCATTGCTTTACAACCATTACTCACCGAGGCTGTTTTCCAAAGGCATATGTATAAAAGAAAATGTTAGTTTACAAGGAAGTGATCCCTTTCCCATTCCAAATAAAAAGAAGGGGAATAGGGTTTATTGCATGAGCTGAGCAACTCCACACCCAGCTGTCAGGGCTTGCTGTACCAGTTCTCTGGAAGTTCAAAGGGAGACAGTGACTTTCCCATTTAAGCAGCTACAAGCATTCATTCATTCGTTCATTCATTCATTCATTCATTCATTCATTCATTCATTCATTCATTCATTCATTCATTCATTCATTCATTCCTGTTTGAAGGCTGTTACAAAGAAAGGACTGGCTCTAGAGTCTTTCCTTACTAGGAAGAAGGCAGAGAATATGTTTCTCCCCTCATTCAGTGTTCATAAGGCTGATTTGGACTAGCTGCCTGCTCTCCACCGCTAAGCAATTAAGTCTTAAGCCAGTAAACCTTTAAACTATTGCCGCCTTGAGAAAATCTCCATTTCCTACAGTGCTCACCCTAAAATAATACCCAATATGAGACACACTACCAGCACTACCATAGGAGGAAGAATATGCTTTGCCCTTGCCTAGCTTTCAGAGGAGAGGATGCTGCTTACAGCAGCCCTGAAGCACTAAACCAGCAGGAGGAACCCCAGAAAACACGCAAATTGTTCTTCACACCTCTGTGTAAGTGTTAGATACACAAAGGCATTCATTAATGCTAGTGGAATACATGTTATCTTTCAATTATTTCAACTGTCAGGATCTTTAGGGAGGTTCTAATAAAAGTTTCAAAGCATCTCAAACAAATCACTAGATTTAATTTTCCACCATATCCAAACTGCAAGGGTCCTTGAAACTGTTGTAAACTTTGAAAACAACTACAGCTTGGTTCTAACACAAAATACTCAGGATGTTAAATGACAAAGATGTACTTACCTATTTCATCATTTACAAAGCAAAGCACTTAAAACCCAAACAGCGAATATTAAAAGCCATAATAAATTTTACATTGCCTACATAACAAACATCCATTATTCATATATTATTCACATTTACATAAAAGGAATGCATTTTTCATCATTACAGGATAACCTTTACTCTGACCTGTTGATTTCCTCAATGTATTTGTTGAACTAGTTTCAGTTTCTACATATTTTATATTAAGTGTTACATGGGAAATACTACCATTCGTTAACTTTTTGAACTGACAATTTTAATTAGTTTTTCCAGAGGATAGCATTGAACATACAGTTTCATGAAGTGTATAACAGTGTTGATTTATGAAAAAATTATGCATTTTGATTTGCATTTGGGCATGATTAAAGTATTATTAATGTGTAGATACATCTTTTAAGTTTGTATTTGGATTAGAGTTGAAGTTTAGTTATGAAAATAAGCTTTAAATCCTTCAAAAACCTTAACTCTGCATTCGAGCTATAAGTCAAATGTAAAGAAATCTTAATATTCCTTCCAATCTTCCACTGGATCAGACACCTGTATGGTCAAACACAAAGACTCCTTTCTCCCAGGCAGTCATACATGTGCTTACAGTTGCTATTTTAAGCCAGGATCAGGATTAACACTGATGTTACTAGATTAAATTTGTTTCTTAGTAAGCAGAGGAAAGTCGGATCAAAAGAGACCTCCTTGGTCATCTTTCTTCCTGCTTACAGCAGTGTAAAATATTTGCATACTCTACATCATGCAAGGGCTATAATGCTGATGATGTTGTTAAGTATTCATCTATTTAATTCTCATTGCTTGTGTTGCCAAAGTACTTCAACTTACTAATATAATTTGGCTATTCCACTGCTTCTAATACAGATTGGATGACATTAAAAACTTGCCCACAAATCAACATTCATCATTTAATTACTTGCAATGCTTAATTGTGCTAATGAGATAAAAAGAACCCACTAAGTTAAATATGCAAAATATTTAGAGGATTACAGCCACAGTATCCATTCTAATTCTTGGAAATGAATGCAGACCCATACAAACCCCAAATTTAATCTGTAGTTTTGGCTAATCAAACTCTAGATCCAGAGTCTGTTGAGACAGCTCATGATCCCCTAACATTTACCAGCCTTATTTCAATACAGTGTTTACAGTAGTAGTTCCTCTTAGTGCAGTACTTTTAATATTGTGTGGTTTCTGACAGTTTATTTCTATTCTGGCATTTTTTCAGGTAAGTCTGTCTATACTGAAGCCATAGCTCCCTTCTTTATTCTCATTTGTCTTTGTTTGCTGATCAGAATTCTGAATGTAAGAGAGGAAGTTGAAGGGGAAATTAGGAAAAAAATCAATTAAGGGACAGCAAAAATGCTCTGAATGATAGGTGTAAAATGATGCAAGTCAATACAAGAGAAACGTATCAATTTCCTTATTGTGATGTATTAGAAAACTGTTGCTTCTGCTTGCCAAAAGCATGAAATCAGTCATTCTTTCCTTTATCATTATAGATTATGGTGACATGACTTAGGTACGGTAAGAGGAGAGATCTAATTACCAGCTGATGAGTCATGCTATACAATTTTAGTTGTAATCAGTCATGTTCTAAACAGAATTCAACTTGCATGCTGGTAATTATCCACTGTGGATGGAAAGATGTGATGATTTATTTTTCAAACTGGCAGTGTCATCTGATATATTACAAAAAGCTACAAAAAGAAGTAACTGTCTAACAGAATATTTACACAGCATGAAAAATACCTACATTTCTACAGGTATCACAAGCCCACATCTCAATCCTGAATGTTAACAGTCATCTCAGAGTCCACCATTTCCTACATGAGCCCACAACGCCTTTTCCCAGTGTGTCCCTTCACATTTTAAACTAAATTTAATTTGCAATTCTATTTCCCAATCTTTCAGTCTTGCAAAATCCTTTGTATGCTTTTCAGTTTACCCTTGTCCTGACAAAACTTTGTATCCTCATGGTCTCTCATGTCTATTTCTGTCTTCTGAGAATATCTCAATGTGCAACAGACAGCCATGCAAAACTCTAACTTTTTTCTGATTTTTCTGTTTTTTTTCTGGGCTTTCATTTCCATTTTCAACTGATTATTTATCCATGATAATTTATCTTACCCATTGCCAGCCTGGTTTTCTTACAAGCCTTTGTCAAAAGCCCCTTAAAATTTATGTAGGCTTTACTAATAAAGTCATTCTTATGTGTTTTTGTAGTCCCTTCAAAGGAGGCCAAGAGGGTTATAAAGCCAAACTTTAAAGCAGTCCTGATGACTTTTCTCAAGTAGGTCATGTATTTCCATGTTTACATTCATCATCTATAGTTTTCACTAATTAGCCTGTGAAAATGATCAAGCTTAGAGGCCCCTACACTGCTGTAAAGACTGGTAATATTTTGCAGTCTTCTGGTAGCAAAGAAATTTAAGCCTTGCCAGTAGTGTTACTAAACCACTAATTCACCTGCAGTCACCTTGCATTGCAAATACCAGCTGATTCTAGTTTGCTCTTTGTTACTGATCACTTGATGTATTTTCCCCTCACCTTTTCCTACAACTGCTTCAAACTTCATTCAATCTCTGATGATTGCTCCCCTGAACCCCCCCATACAGGGTTCTGATACTTGATTCGAACTTGGGCTCTATGGAGTCATCAAAGGAAAAATAGTCCAAAGAAAACAGGCCACTATTGAAAATATGAAGTTAAAATACTGTAGGTAGATCATGCAGCTGATATGGCCACCTTATTTGTTTGCTGTAAGACTGGTGCTAGCTCTGATAAATACTGAGTGGCATTTATCACCCAAACCTACCAGAAGAATGGCCCTAAACACCTTGAGTCCTCCACGTAACTCAATGTTTGTTTAAAGATCTGACTTGTGAACTTAGGGTCTCTGGATTTCGACCTTGGTGATGTCTGTTGGGTCAAACACTGGAGCACTTATGGTGAAAAGCGACTGGATTTGGAAACTCAGCCACGAGTAGAAAGAAATTCACCTGCAAGGCAACCTGGAGGAGAAGACTGGAAACAAGAGGCTTTGTCAACTCAATCACAGCTCTGAACAGAAGCATAAACACAGGCTTCAGACACCCCTGTTAGGCTGAATCCTGCAAATGGGAATATTGGTCTCCCTCAGAGCCCATAAAGAGAATATGTTTGGCTCAGTGCCTAACTTCTACATGATTATTATTAGGAGAGATAGATTCTAACGTCTGTGATTCAGATTCTCCTTCATAAAACATGGGGATCAGAGTCCTGCCCTGTACCTCAGGGGGAAAAACATACTAAATATTTCAAAATGCTCCAATAAAGCTCCTGGAATGGAGAGCTCAAAATTAATGCTGTACAGGGAATTCAGAGAATTCAGAGCAATTAGTTTTGTTAATTGCTGCATTTTGTAATTTTGTGCATATTTCAAGACGTTTCTTGTTCAGCTCTGTTGAAGACTATTTTAAGTTATCTAAGCTAGATTAGACAAAGACCCTGCACTCAAATCTAGCCTGAAAATGCTATGAAAATTATAGTGTTTGGGCACTTTATACCAATTTTACACTAGATGCTCATAAAGAGAATGTATGCGACAAAATGAAATGTAATGACAGTTTTTTCAATATTGGAGAATTTTACGTTTTTGTTGGAGGCTCAGGCTGATTTTTATTTTATCATATATGATCTTCTATAATAAATAGAAAGTTATTATAGAGTTTATAAAATAGCTATTATTATTTACTTAATGGGCCATAACAAGTTCCACGGAGAATTTATATTTCACAGATCATTGACTTGATAGATTGTGACAGCTCTTCTGAAGATGTTCTGGTCTACTGGGTCATTACAGATAGCATGAACAGACCGTAAATCTGTGTCCTAAATATCCCAGTAACATTTTGCTCAAAACATTTAAGTGAATGGGATCAAATCTGTTCAAAGCATTTATTTTATTTTTAAAAGACAAACCAGCATGAGGCACATTAGAGGCTATTTGCTACCAAGTGCTTGAAAAAGACATGTTGCAAATTATACAAATGTGTTTTTATGTATGCACTGTTGAAACAAGCAGACATGTCACAGAAGATAGAGGAAGAAATAAGCCTGTGTCAGAGAACTTACCCTGTAAACCCTCATATCCCAAAGATACCCCTGTTAGTTTCGTACACAGTAGTGAGGAATCACTCTGGATTTTGATTATTAGAAGATATCTAGCCCTGAAGACTACATGTAACTTTCCTCCCATGAATTGCCCATTGCTTTCACAGAAATTGTTTGCACAGGCACCTACTTCTCACGATTTTAGACTAGTTTTGGGAGGCAGAGAAATCTTTCAGCAAATGAGAAGGAAAACTTTGAACAGAAAGGTTGTAGTAATCTGTAATCATAAAGCATCACTTCTAGATAAGGTGTAAAATTTGATGACCTCTTAGACTCTTTAAAATAAAAGACAAACATTACTGATGCCCTCTTAGGATCCAGAAAATGGCTGAAAAAAGTATTTTTTTTTTTCTTTTGAACATTGTGATGAATAATTCCTCCAGCTGCTATCCCATCTTGTCAAAAGCGGACAGTCTAAACTAGAGGCTGTTTGCTAAAGTAAGACATAATGAAAACAGTGAGACCTTGAATTCTAATGCCAAGAATGGCACCCCTCAGCCACTGATTTAAATTCCAAAATCTTAATTACTACTTACAGATCAGATCTACAGCAACAATCCACAACAGAAGCATGCAAAGAAACCACCAGATAGAAAGACATGGGGGAGGGAATATACTAAGAAAATGGTCAGTAAACAAAGCAGGTGAAAAAGGGGGCAACATTTTGACTTGAGTAAGCTTAGATTCAGGAGAGCAGAGATTTAGCACTTGGCCTACAGCTGCTACTGATTTCCTCAGAACAGCTCTCCAGCAGACACTCCTGAAGAGCAAATCAGTTTAGAGGCATCTAACCAACTTCTTCCTACCAAAGGTTATAAAAAGGGTGATTCTAAACCAGCTGCTGCTTGGGAGTAGAGAAAGGCTGGGGGAACAGAAAGACTATTAATAACGAAAACAGCAACAGGGAGGTGTGGAAATTGTAGGTTGATATATACTGAATAGCACAGAAATATAAAGGTCAATTCTTTATCAGTAGAGGAAAGCATGTCCTCTGTTAAAAAATACAAAATACTTGCTGTCTGTTGCTGTCTCTCAAGATGAAGTCCCAGGCAAAACCAGGGCATGGCAAAAAAAAAAAAAAAAATTTAAAAAATCAGTATTTCTTTGTTTATGTTGGCAAGTTTCCAGATAACTTAAAATAAATTCAGATTAAATTAACCAGCAAACATCTAATGGAACAGGCTGATGTACCCTCGATTCACATCTGGACATTTGGCAGCAACATCCATCTGGCAACCAACCGTACTTTTATATAAAATATGGTGCTATGACCAGCCCTCCTCCTTTCCTATCTGCATTTTAAAAAGCACAGCTGACCACCAGACATCTCCATGCAGGCAATACATGCTGGCAGTGCAGCATCTTGCATGTAGACCTAAGGAGGCAGAGGTGCTTCCTAGAACCCCAAAAGAGGCAGTGACATCTTGAGAAATATAAGACTTTTCCCCTACCTTTCCCCCGCCCAATTTCTCCCTGTTAAGCCCTCAGATAGCTGTGTGCTGTGTGGGCTGACATTAGCTACCTTTGCTCTTGGCTGTCTGACTGGCACCAGGTCCATCTCCAACTGCTGGCTTTCTGCAGAGTTCCCACTCTGGTATGAGGCATTTCACACTGAGGCACCACAGCACTGAGCTTTTGGAACAGGAAAAGGGTGTACCAATTTCAAACTCTGCACTTGAATTTACAGCTGACAGGCTGGTGAAGTTTTGTGTGGAATACTTCTATTTTGCTCCTAACAAAGCAAGCATTGTGCTTCTACTAATCAGTAAAATGGCTCACTAAGCTCTATCACATGCATGGAAACAGTATTAACCAGTCCTTAGTCTTACTCTATTTTTGGTATTGTTGACCATATGCTTTGAGATGATATCACATTTTATTTGGGACAACATATTTACAGACAGGACCTAAGTAAAGAGGTAGAAAAAAACATGAAAAAAGATCTGCGTGCTATTACCAACTTAAAACCACCAGATTTTGGCCTTTCTTCCCTTTGTAAATTATGGAATAAGAATGCACCAAGCTTGCATATTAGAAGTGGAGAGAGATAGAGTAGAAAGTACCTTCTCTGCGTTCTTTTAGACAGGGTAACAGCCTGAGGTTGGCTAATTTACTCCACACTTCCCCAAAATCTGACTTGCATTGTCTTTTACTCTTTTGGCCAAGATCCATGACTACTGCTTATTTTCCTGTCAGTGCTGACTTTGTGTAGCACATGGGATTTGGCAAAAAAAAAACCTGAGTAGCCCCATCACAGCCACTTGGGACAGTATGATAATGGGGAGGTGACTCATTTCTAGAAATTGATTTATGAAACAAGTTTCGTCCTTTTTTTTATCTAAGAATGCTTCATGGCTGGATTTCATATTTCTGAAATGTGATTATTATTCCGAATTTATTGTATATAAAAGGAGCTGCATAGTTTTTAGGTTGGTAACTATTGACCATCATGATTATCTTGAAAGAGTGCTTTTCAGTAATACTGATGGTGCATATGTGCTATGGATTGGACACCTGAAATCTAATAAACAAAAGGTAAAAAGTGCCATCAAAAGTGGCTCTGTGTAGGTGAGTGGGACACTGGGCAACAGGCAGATCCACAGAATTCTAGAAAAAAGTCCCAATAAGGGCAATGCTATCCTTTACTAAATTCTGAGCTCTCTGCTGGAGGATTAACACAAAGATCCAATCCGTCAACACATGTTGTGGGTTTTTTCTGTTTGTAACCAGAAAAATAAAATTTATTTTTATGATCATATCCACAAAGAAATGTCTGCATGTGCGTTGACACATTTGTGACACAGACATTTGTTCCTGTGATGGATTATCTATCCAGATCCTGGTCTGATGTTACTGTGGTTAGTCTGCAGCTGGGATTTCCCCACAATCTCAGCTGTGGAGCACATTTCTACACATTCAGTTCCTTTCCTAGGGCCAGTTTTCAAACATGACGTTTTTGGAGCAGCAATGTTCTGGACATGTTATCAACATGTATCCCACCTGTGTCAGTCCTTCCCTTACCTGCCAGGGATCTGTGAGTGCAGCCCCTCCTCTGCCTGCTGCCATGCAGGTTTCCACGAAAGGCCTCGTCCCTGGTGTAACAGTGTCACTAGCAGGCCAGATAGGAGGAGGACAGAAGGATGACCAACATTTCCTCTGTTTTCTATAGCTCTTTCTAACGTTATTACTGAATTAACAGCTTTCCCCAGGCACCACACACACCTACTGAAACCATTCTTTTTTAGTACCTCTGAAAACATCTCCCCTTTCTTCCTAAATGAACTATAGGAAAAGCAAAAGAGTAGTTTTACATCCTCACAATAAATAAGAAGCCTAGAAACCACTAAATAATGTCTTTTTTTATTTGATTTAAGCTTGTCCTTGTCAAGATTCGTGATATGCATTTTTGAGGTTTTCCTTCCCAGGCAAAAACCTGTTACAGCATTTATATGACAGAAAGATAAATATTTTTTAGGCATGCAGTTAGCTCACTTCATTACTTCAGCCTCCTCTAAAATTTTTTAAGCAATGCTCTTCTTTTTTTTCTGCAAGTTTTGATCTAGAATTGTTTTGAACAAACATCTGTTCCCTCCTCATGAAAAAGTGACTTAATGTTTGATTAAAAAATACAATTTCACAGTTGTCCAAATAGGTAAACTCGGTGCTCACTGCCTGAATATGTGCAACTTGTAAAAGTTTGTCAGAATAATAAATATAGAAATTTCATAACTAAAAAAATATCCTTGCTTTGTCTTGCTCTGTGTTAATGTTTTGTAGAAGGGAGATTTCAGATGATCATCACATAGTCTACTTAGCAATTGCATATGAATGTCTGACTTTTTTTTTAATTTGCCCTAAACACTTCATCTTTGCACAGATTTTACACTGTAAGACTGTAGAAAAGAAAGAAAAGAGAATGGAATAGGAGATGATAGGAATTAAAAAAAATAAAAAAGGGAAAAATGTGCAGGACTACTTGATGCAGGTTATAGGTATCAAAAGCTTTCTTTTTTGAAAACTGCCTCCAAAGAGTGTAGATGCACATGGATTACTTTCAAGCTGTTGTGTTGTCAGAATAGCACCTAAAGGAGGAAAGCTCTGTGGCAGAGATGGAATGCCATGCAAAAAGGTGCTGGAGAAGCACTGGCATGAAAGAGAGCACTGCATATGAAAACAAATGGTCATGTTATGCATGGTTAGAAGGATTATCTTCTGGCTCAGGCACTAGGCTGGGATCAGAAGATCTCGGTTGGGTTTCCAGTTTTGCATTAGTCCTTGTCTGACCTTGAGCTAGGGAGTCTGTCAGTTCAATCCAGCCTTTCTATCAGAGACTGATAATGCAACACTATTTCATCTCTTTGGACTGCAGGCTTTCTGAGGTAGGAGCTGTCTCCTGTTGTGTGGTTGTACAATGGCTTTAGTGCACTTGGGCTTCTCATCTAAGGGTTTTAGGCTCTAGTAATGAGGATAAAGCTGATTTAGGAGATAGAGTTTTTTTTATTGCAGCTGTCAGTTGTGCTTGACTAGTTCAGATCAGTCTTCAGGGTTTTGCTTATCTGTTAATTTAATGCAGTGTGCTTAGAAATCTGGGAAATGTATACCTGAAATAACCTACACAAAAGGAGTCTGTAGCCAGGTGGGTGTTGTTACCAGGGAAAAGAGACCAAGTGATAGAACAAGGAGAAATTGCCTCAAGTTGTGCCAAGGGAAGTTTATATTGTATTCCAGAAAATATTACATCATCAAAAGGATTGTCAAGAATTGGAACAGGCTGCCCAGGAAAGTGGTTGAGTCGCCATCACTGGAGGTGTTTAAAAGAGGTGTAGATATTGCACTTATGCACACAGTTTAATGGTGGACTTGGCAGTATGAGGTAAATGGCTGGACTCAATCTTAAAGGTCTTTTTAAACCTTAGGGATTCTGTGATTCCATGATTCTTTATTTACTTTTTTTTAGTCCAATTTGAACTCTGGTTTATCTTTGTGTCAATTCAGTGAATCTCCAGAAGTATCTAGAGTCTACCCTGAGACTGCACCTCAGAAAAACAGCAAGTTTACCACAACTTTTCAGATGACAAAGAGCAAAATGAACACTGTTCTGCTTGCTGGGTGTAAAACTCTGTGATGGGCAGTATCCATTACAGTTGATTACAGATCACTTCCACTTCTTGTGAGCTGTTGTGAAAAAGATTGTCTTCCCTCACAGGGCAGGCTAGGGGACTGGGGGCAAGACCGTGGCTGAGGAATGCTTTCTGCCCACACAATCCAGTGCAGCCTTCTGCAAGGGGGAGAAGGTTCCTGTGACAGAGAGCAGATGGTGGCTGCTTGGATTCTGGGGAACATTTTTTCAGTGGGATAGGTGAGGGCAAGCCAAGAATAAGAAAGCCTAAAAGGCATCTGAGGTAGACCCAGAGGAGTCTGCTGAGACAGCGGGCGGGGTGGGGTGTCAGAGGAAGATCACCCTTGGGATACAGAGGGGGCTGTGCAGAATTTTTGCAACCAAAAGTTGAACACTACTACATTGAGAATCAGTCTGAATGAAAGACTGCTCCACCAGGACAAAGAAAGGGCATGGAACAGTTTTGTTCACAAAGCTCTTATTTGAATTTCAGTTCACTCTAAGCTTTTCCAGTGCCAAAAAGAGTTTGGAGTTACGACATGGGATGTCTACAATGTGCAATCCTGCTAAACCTTGTATTTTGACATTCAAAGCCCTTTCCACTGTGTGAGTGCTTACTTCAAGGAAATGGTCCAAAGAAGGGCACCAATCCACTGATTTCCCCCCTCTCCAAGCTCAGGAATCTATAGAGAGCTGTCTTGTCAAAACTGTGATCAAAGTAAAGAGTTTGGAAGAAGACATGTCACAGGAAATGGAACTGAATTGCTAACCCTTGGGCACCCACAGACTGCAGTGTATAGGACCTAGCTGCAGGGAACATAGCCAAGGGAACATCCAGGCTGACCCGTGGTAAAGACTATTCAAGATATTTTGATGATGCTTGGGTAATTTTTTTAAAAGTTTGTGGAGTTAGATCAAAAAAATGGGTTTTAAAAAATCTAGTAAAATCAGCAAAAGAGACAAATGTATCAGACACAGAGAATTAAGTCATCTGTTCATAAATTCAGGTTAAAGTTATCACTATTGGAACCACAAATTGCTTTTACATTCCTCTATTATTGGAAACATTTTAGGCTTTATTCTTTTAGCTTTTTAGGCTTTTTTTTTTTACTTATCTGGGCTTTTGGAGCCACACAATTAATTGAAAGAATTTGAATCTATATCTTGCATCTCCCAGGAGTGTGCCCACAACCATTATTCTAAGGTGGGTTTCTCTTGCTTCCTGCTGTTACTTTTCCAACTTGTGTAAAATGCTTTAAAGGTCATTGAGAGGGAAAGAAATAACCAGGTAGTGAGAACAACTTTATGAATCTAAAGGATGAGACATGGATCAGTAAAGATACACAGACCTAGAAGCCTGTGGAAAGATAAGGCACTCACCTGAAAGGTGAGAACCATGGATTCCAATTCTTTGTGAAATAAAGTAAAAAAATTAAAAAAAATTAAAAAAAAAATAAAAAAAAGAATCAACACTTCCTTTTTCAAAGGGCTTCGAGTTTTACATTTTGGATTTCTCACATAAAAAAAAAGAAAAAATAAAAACTCGATATTGCTAGCGGAAGAAATAGCATCATGAACAGTAAAATTTTTAAAGTGCAAAACTTATAAAGAACAGCTGAGGTAATTTGGCCTGTTCACCCAGAAGAATAGACTGAGGGGTGGCTTCATTCAGATTTGCTCTGCCCTAAGGAGAGCAGCAGCAGGGGAAACTCTGACCTCCCCTCTCTGGTGACCAGCAAAGCACACAAGGAAAGGGGATGAAGATGCATCAGAGGATGTGCCTTCACTGAGAGGACATTTGGTCCCTGGAATGGCCTCCCACAGAAGAGGCTGTGGCACCAAGCCTGTCAGAGTTCAGGGAGTGTCTGGATGATGCTCTTAGTCATATGGTTTAATTTTAGGTAGTTCTGTGAGAAACATGGGATTGTACTTGATGATCCTAATGGGTGTCTCCCAACACGAGATATTCTGTGATTCTATGATGCTATCTATGATCTACAGTTTCTTTAAAGTTTTATATAATCCAGTAGTTCACTACTTCATGCTACACAATTATGTCTATTAATTACATTCAACTGATTAATAAGAAGAGTTAAATTATTTCCAGGTCCATGTAGTAAATGGGTCATTTATCTTAGCAAATGAAACTCTAGATAAGATAAAAGGATCAATGCTTCAACTCTTCACAATATTGTCACAAAAACAAGATTAACCTTTTGGACAAAATTATTCTGGTTTTAGAAGTTTCTGTTGAGTAGAAAGACTCTGGAGAGATGAGAGGACAGAGAAATGACTATGATCTGGAATTAAAGAACCATGGGATATTACAGACAACACTGTATTATCTGACAATCTTTCCACATGAAGATTTCCACAGAATATAATATAAAAGCAGATGAGGACACTCAACAATACATAAAAAAATGTGATTTAAGTCAATTTAAAGGGTTTTGGTAGTTTTTTAAATTATGTAGCTGTTAATGGTAGATGAGGAGAAGCAGAAGGAAATGCAAGAAATTATTAAGGCCAAATGGTTATTGCAAAATAAAAAGAGTTTTATGTAATACAGACTCAGAAGAAAACAGGACAATGTTGGGTTTTTTTGCTTGTTTTCTTTTTCAGAGATTCTATGAAGAACCTAATTGTGTTACTTTCATTTAATTTCTTAGGGGGAAAGAAAAAAGCATGTTGAAATGTTAGAAATGAACAGAAAATCTAACTTTAAAATATTATCATAGATTACCCTTTACAGTTCAGTTCTCAGGACAATAATCTTATTTCCATGAACAAAATACTAGGCAGAAGCAATTGCATAAAATATCCAGGCTTTAATCAAAATTCCAAGAGTACAATGAAGACAGATGTAGACAGCAGTTTCTGCTTCAATCAAAATTAGTAATAAGAGAACTAACTGGGTTGAGGCTATCTGGCCACAAAAATGGTAGAAAAAGTGTTCCCTTTCTCATCAACTCTGGTGAGCAAAATATCTTCTGGGAAGACTAGGAACAAGTAGCAAATTGCCAACATGGAAACACTGGTCTAACAAACGGGTTTGATGACATTACAGAGTGAGCCATGAATTAAACTTATGTCTCATCCTTTAAGCTATATGCGTGTAGACTGAAGAGTCTATTACATAAAGGCTGCCAGGAGGGCCAGATGCTTCCTTCTGTTAGTCCACACACACACAAAAAAGAAGTTAACTGAATCTATTTGAACTGAGTGTGTGTAGTTTCTTCCTGTCTTAGGACAACATTGTTCAATTATCAGGAAGGATGAAAGAACTTTTAATATGAGAAGATGTCCGCTGGATGAAGCTTAGAAGAAACCTCTTTATCAAAACCAGGCTTTTAAAGACAATTTCAAGTACGGTTACAAATCTCAAGAGAGTGTCATCAAGGAACTGTCTTATCCCAAAGTACTGTGTCTACGGCTGTCTGCAGTTCTGAAATACAAACTAGTGGAACTTGACCCTTTTCAATGAAAATACCATAGCACAGCTCATACTTCTTGGGTTCAGCACTACTTTTGCATTGACATGCTCCAGATGAGAATTAGTAATATTTCAACTGAATATAGAGCACATGCTTTTACTTTTTCAGAAATGTACAAGGAACATTTACTAATGTTTAGAAGAGACTATGATTTTTCTTCCTATCTGAAGAAAAATCACCTGAATGTTTCACTATTTTAGCTTGCCTCTTTTATTTTTAACCTGTCACTGTATTGTATAAAAATTCAATACTCACGTGATAAATTTTACTTTAAAATATTTCTATTACTTTCAGTATGACTGGTAAAGATTTGTTTTTCCAGTACCAGATATCCATCAGATACTTTGTTTAGATAGATACATACATCAAATAACTGTTATATTAAAGAACTAAGTCATCTGTTAGTGGCTGACAATACAACAGAATCATAATCACATAATAAAAAATATTGCAAAAAATGACAGATCTGAATCTATAATGCAAACACAAGGTACAGACAAAACTGATGCAGAATAAAATAGAGCAGCAAGTTGACTAAAATCACACTCCTTGTTTGAACAGAATAACAGCAAAGACCTAGCTCCAAATGTCAGTCTGTCCCTAAACATCAGCTGGTGGGGTGCTGGAGATCCCCAGTCTGTCTCTGGTAAGGTATATGATACAAAGTGGAATATTTCTCTTCCTTAGTCATTCCCAGTCTCCTGTACACACCAGATAACTTTCCGGTTTTGAAGGACATAATTGTCCATTGATTAACATTAGCCAGAAAAATATTTACAACATCATTACGTGAAATTATCTATTTTTGACTCTAAATATTTTTTTTTTCCACATAATGCTAAACAATCTCTAAACTATTAAATGCTTTTCATAGAAAGTAAAAAGAGAAGAGTGTGACACCCTGAAAATGCAGTCTTATGAATAACAAGGATTCAAATGGTGCCAAAGGAATATTTCCAAGTAAGCAGGATATCACCTTCCCTTTCAGCAGTAATATCATGATAGCTAATGCTTTTCAGGAAGAAACTCCAATTAACCAGCTTTACTTCTTAGTACGGCAATAAAAAAGGGTTCACAAAGATACCCAAGAAAGTCCAGATGAATTCTCTAAAAGGCAGGGAATTCCTCACACATTAAATTTTGTGCATTAGCATTCATGCAGGAGCTCTCATCTGAAGCTTCAAAGAAGAACCTTTCAAGACTTAAAGTACAGGACATGTATTTGTGCTTAGCTTATTTGAAATAAACTCTTCACAATCTCTTTATATTAAATTTAAATTTTAAAAAAGGGCAAACACTAACAGACTACCCCTTAAAAAAAAAAAAAAAAAAAAAAGT
>VYXF01006607.1:1155091-1165706 GCA_013397295.1 Polioptila caerulea
AAAAACACACAAAACAAACCATCAAACCATCAACAGTGCCACTCCTGGACAGTTTTGCCTAAGGACAGCAAGGAATGCCACTCACCAAGGATGCCAATACTCTCATTTGGTGGCACGCTGTGACTTCACACACAGGCATCTTTGGGTCCTGTCAGGCCCCCAGCTGGCAGGCCTTCTGCTTGGCCTCTCCTTCCACTTGTGCCAAGATGCACACCAGTCTGCAGAGACAAATTCACCAACATTAAATGTGGAGCCATCAGAGCCTCTCTGTAATGCCAGCAGTTCTGCTTTGAAACACCTGGCATTAATGGAGATCATTGAAACCCAGACTTCCATGCAGCTCACCCAGCTTGTTCCACCCTTGAGCAGGGTTAACTTATAGAAGGCACTGTGTAGTCCCAAAGTATCAGACATTCACAAAAATAATATGCAATTTTTAAGTAGACTAAGTGAGGATCATCTGAAATCTTCCTTCTGCAAAACATTAAAACAAAGTAAGACAAAGCAAGGATGTTGTTTAGATTCCCTTTTTTACAAATCCAAACTGCACTGTTTAGGATCATGTTCCCATGATTCAAGAAAAGTAACTATAAGCATAACATGTTTTGAGTTAACATTTGCAGAAAGCAGAGAGCTGAACTCCACATTGAACAATAATCAAAAGAAAAAATAATAAAAACTACAAAGGAAAGGTAGGTAATTTAAAGAGTCAAAAATGTTAAAATGTCCTTTGTAACATACTTCCCCTATGAACAAGTGGTACTGTCAAGCAACAGCTCAGTGATGTTTTCTTCACCATCTACAGATCTGATAGAATGTTTTGTTATTGTATATTTTCTCAAATTAAGTACTACTCTGAAAAAAAAATAACAGTTCTTGGCAAAATGCGGTGTTTTCTTGGTGGAAACCTCTCTATTGTTTTAACAATGACTGGAAGGTTCCGCAGGTCCAAAGCAAATTTTGTAGTAAAATTAAACAAAACAAAACAAAAAATCTGCCAAGTCCCAGCCTCAATGCCAAAGAAGAAGAGAAGGAGCTCAGGGCACTCACTGATTAAACTATTCTGCTGACTTGGAGCCCAGACTTAGGTGCACACTGAGCCCTTGGGCACTCCTTGGCACTTTGCTCTCCCGATCTAGTGAACAAATGTGGAAGCCTCATTCTTTAGCCCCTACAGAATTGTACTGCTGTCCAGCCAACCTCAAACTAACTAAGGTGAACTGTAGTGTTCTGTCTATTTTTGGAAGGTGCCTACACCCAAATCAATTTAATCTGGAAATGTATGCAAATGAAGAAATTTGCATGGGGCAATCATTAAAATTGTAATAAAAAAAAAGGAAGCAAAGAAAGCATTAGCTTGTTATTATTTAATGGCTATATAGCTGGTTAATCCTTTCAAGCTCACATACATTAACTTCACAATGCTGTCTAAAGCACCTTTTCTCTTTTATGAAGAGAAAACACACACACAAAATGGACAAGTGTTGTAGCATGTGGCTCAAAGCTTTAAGGTTTCCTACTGGTTAGGAAGAAACACAACTGTCAGAATGCAGCAACATATTTCACTTCACCTTTTAAAATTAAAGCAGAGACAACAAGAGTAATTAAAGTAACTTTCACCAACAGAATATCATTAAAATGTTTGTTTAGCACTTGCATTGAACTACTAAATTTTTTGTAGTGCAAATTCATATCTAGCATGCCAGTAAAAAGCCAGCAAAAGCAGTGACAGAAAAATCTCTTACAATACCACCTCATCCACAAGCCTGGAGAAGTATCTCCTGTGAGAGTAAAAGAGAATACTCAAGGATTAGTTCTGAATGCTAAAAAGAGTAGTCCCCAAACTCTTTGCAGAAACACCAATGGTGTTCAAATTAGAGCCATTGAGATCCTTTTTTTTGTTTGTTTGCTTGATTTGTATGTAGCACACTGGGAACTGGAGAGCACGTCTCTCACATATGTTACAAACAGTCATCACTAGTGACATTTTGTTCTCTCCCAACACTTCTAGTTTCTAAACATGAGCATTTTGGTGAACGGCTGGCCTCCAGTAGCAATGCTCCAAGCCATGTTGTTCCTTCACAGCCTTCCATTTATATTCAAGCCACGAACATGACGCTTCTTTGTTAGCTTTTTATCGTCATCTTCTGTTTTCGGCATTAATCCCTGTAACAAAAATTGTCATTGTGATAGGTGCTATGGAAATCCGTAAGACTGATAAGTAGTTGGTACAATATCTAAATACTCTCCCCTATCAAGATGAGTATGTTGCTGAATTGTGCTATGTGGAACAGCTGACAGTAGAAATAGTTATCATAGATCACTTTGACAACTTTAGATTTACATAATGGATTCATCCACTTTGCAGATTGGGTTTGTGCACATCCTCCCAGCATACAAAACATGCCTATTACCTTTAAAACATTTGCTTTGAATGGTATATGCTGCTACATAAAATATACTTTTTTTGCAGTCTATAGAGTTAAATCTGTATTTTAGGAGACATGTATTGGTACGTTTATATGTTATGTGCAAACAAGTAAATTTATATACCTGCACTAGAGTTAAAGTTGATGCACCTCTTTAGTGATTTTATCACGTTTTCATTCAATTCACACAAGCTGACCTTTTCTTCTTTTAAAAATTCCTTTATCCCTTCTTCAGATTTAGAAAACATAATTGGTAGCAAATAAGACACTGCACAAACTGTGCCTGAAAAACTTACACCTTTTCCAGTCTGCTCCCAACACATCACAGAGGTCTTTATTACCAAGAAATAATCAAGGATTAGTTCATTATAGTTCCAGTCCAATTCCAGGGATACAAAAAGCAAAAGCAGCAGAAGAGGCTGAGAAGAGCCCTGTATCCAACAGTAGATAATCCCCTCCACAAGCAGGGTCATTGTGGAGGAGGCCACGCTGCCTTCTGAGGTATCCTCACCTGGCAGGACATTTGGAGCAGCACTGCAGTGGCCTGGGCTGGACACATTCTGCTCAGTGATCAGACCAACAGAGATATTCAATACCACTAAAATTCTGGGTATGCCTGGTGTGTAGCTTTGGAAAGAGGCCTGCACATCCTCCAAGAGGGACACACAGCTCTGAAGAAACACAGTTTCAGTAGTATGGGAGTCTTAAAAGAATATTTCTGCTTTGCCATCACACAAACTGAATCCCAGCACAGGGACAGCCTGACAAGTACCTCACTCAAGATAAGGTACTGCTAATCCCCAAGCCAATGGTCTTCAGCCTTGCAGGATGGGCAGCTCTGGAACAAGCCCACTGGGCAAACTCTCCCAGGTCCAAGTCCATGGGATTTCAACATACAGTCAAAAGAGCTCAGTGAGCCTTTGGACCATCTCCAACATTCTCCTACAAATGTCTCAGCTGATGGGTTTTTGTCAGATTTGCTGTAGTTACAGAACATAGGGAATATAGCTTGCTGTACACTCTGGAAACCTGAGCATCAGCCTCTGACAAAATAATCTGAATTTTTAGTCCATGGGAAGTTCTGAAAGTGACATTTACTGTGAACTTCCAATTCTTCTTTTTGGCTTGGAATAATATTGTATCATTTATTACACATGAATATCGCAGAAGAATGAATTTCTTTACTTCTACTACTATCTTAGACATCTATTTCTGAAAAGACAAATGCTATTTTTTACTTTGGAATGATATAAGTACCTCACTGTATGTTTTTTCCCATCGGTACTTCAAAAAGGTGGAAAAACGCTAACATTTTTATTTTCCAGCTTAACAACAAGTTACTCCAGGCAAAATAGGCAGGCTGTCACAAATAAACCAACTGAAGACAGGCAGTTTTAAAGTCAAATTGTATAGGTTGAGACATTTAAACTCTGTCACATCACCTTAAATATTATACTAAATTACAGGCATGAGATCATGTATGGGCTGCTGTTGCTTTGCATGGTTTGAAGAATGTGAATAATTTGCAAATTAACAGATGTACTTTAAGATAATTAGAGCCTCAGATAACCCTTAGTTTAAATGTACTAACATTTTTTTTTTTTGCACGGTGGAATATATTGCCATCATTGGACTAAAACGCAAGCAATGTCTTCCAGCAATAGATGTAGTTAATGGCACTAAACAGTTTTTTGTAATTTTTGTGAGTCTTTAAATAAAATAAAACCGAAAATTATCCATTTTGTTGTTCACTTGTATCTTTTAAGAAACAGTGTAAAACACAATAAATGTTCATACAAGTTCTCAGATGTCAAGGTAAATGTTACAGTCCCATTAACATAAATTGTTTCTCCTTATCCCGTGGCTACCTCAGCTTCTTCTTCACCCTCACAGAAATACTTATATATGGAAATATATACATGCATCATTAGTCAAGGACTAATGGCAAGTTCACATTTTTCTTACCCAATTATTGAGTGTAATAATACTTTTCAGTATCCAGGCAGCCTTACATTTGAAGAGATCTTGATTTTGCTTGATTTTGCTTGGGTGTTATTCATGAAATAAATGCTTCTTAATTACCCTTTCAGGGTGATTCTGTGGGACTATATGGCTGCATAAGAGAAAATAACCATGTACATTAAAAAAAAAAATTAAAAATGCAAATGCAAAACAAATTTGGCAGCACATTCTCTGACCTCTCAAAAAATCCTAGGGGAATGGCTGTGTTGTTGAATACAAACCACCAGTGACGCCCTTCTTTGTTCATCCTGCAATTTCTTAAAATTGTTTTGTACATTTTCCATGCCTAATGTTCTCAGGTAATTGAGCAGCTCCAAACACCCAACTGTTGGCATTTTTCCCTAACAGGAAGGGAGAATGTTTGGTCTGATGGTGTTTTGCCTTCCCAAGTCACCATTACACCTGATGGAGCCCAGCATACCTGGGGATGGCTGAGCACCTTCCTGCCCGTAGGAAGTGTGAGTGACTTCCTTGTTATGTTTTTGCTTTGCCCAATAAAGTGTCTTCATCTCAAGTCATAAGTTTTCTCACTTTTACCCTGCCATTTTTCTCCCTGATCCTGCTGGCTGCGGAGTGAGTGAGCAAGTGCCTGGGGCTTGGATGCTGGCTGGGATTGAATCACAACACCTACAAAGTGTGATTCTTTGAATTGGTGGGAAGAGTAACTACAGCAACTAACAAGACATGAGCCTTCAGAAGGTAAAAGAGGGCTGGCTGCTCCTCCACTGTGTTAAAATTTCAAATCACTTCAAAGAATAAGAACAAAACAGGAAAAGAAAAAATAAGAAAAAATGTGTAGGGAGAATCAAGGCATGAGCTGCAAAGTAATCAAACCACTTAAGTGAGAAGTAAGTGATGAGAATGTTTTAGGAAAGTGACATTTCTGAATCCCATCTTCCATCTAGACCTTACGCTTTTATGTCCAGATTACTGCTCACAGCAAGCTGTCTCAGCTCCTGGGCTTTCCCTTTGTCTCTGCTATGATTAATACGACATATTTCTTCCAGCTGTTCCTATTCTCTGCTGTGCTGTGTCTCTCATGCACTTGCTGTTTCTCTTTCTGCCTCTCATTATTTGCACAGGCTTTCAAGCCCTCTGTGACAGCATTCACAGAACAAAAGGTTGCCATTACATTTATCCCTATTTATCCTCCTTTGATGTTGAATTGAATTTTGTTCTGCTAGCATGAAGAAAGCTACATTTGTCATTATCTTCTTCATCTCTATTTTACTTAAAAAACCTTGAACACAACCATAATTTATTTCCTAAATTTTTCAAAATCCTTTACAACCAAAAAGTTTTCACAAACCTTTCCTCTATTATTTCTCTTGTGAATGAAATGAGGTAAATGCAGGTATGTTTGTAATCAGAATGCATATAGACATTTTTCTCTTGTACCTTGAGAGCCTCCTGGAAGGAACAGAGCAGCCAATTAGCCAGCTATGTATAGAAGTAAGGAAGAAAAGGAGTAATAAAGCTATATTATCATCATTATTTGTTCCTTTTCTTACTTTTCATAGAAATTCTTTAAAAAAAAACAAAACAAAACACAGGTAATAATCAATCTTATTTAAAGTAAAATTGCCCTTTAAAAGTAGAAAAGGCCTGCAAAGGGATTAAGTTACACACGTTAGAGATCACTTTTGCCAATTTGCCACCTACTAGCTCCAGCTTCCAGAACCATTAACTATGCACCTGTTTTGGCTGGAATAGACTTGACTTTCCTCACAGTAGCTGGTATAGGGTTATGGTTGGGATTTGTGCTGAATAAAGTGACCAATAGAATAGATAGAGGTGCTTTTTTATTGCTGAGCAGGGCTTGCACAGAGCCAAGGTGTTTCCGCTTTTCATGCGGCCGCGATGGAAATGAGACTGGGAATGAGGAGACTCCCACTCCCACAAGCCAGGATAGGTGACCCCAACAGACCAAAGGGAGATTCCATCCCACGTGACAACATGCTCAGAACATAAACGAAGAGGAAGGAGGGGGGTATGTTTGGAATGACGCTGTGTGTCTCAAGTCCCTGTTATGTGTGATGGAGCCTTGCTGTCCTGGATATGCCTGCCATGGGAAGCAGTGAATGAATTCCTTGTTTTGTTATGCTTGTGTGCATGTCTTTTGCTTTCCCTACGAAGCTTTTTTTATTTCAGCCCACAAGTTTTCTAATTTTTACCCATGCAATTCTCTCCCTGATCCCTGGTAGGTGAGTGAGTGAGTGGTTGCATGGAGCTTGGATGCTGACTGGGGTTGAACCACTAGTACCATTGTGTTGTATGTGGTTGGTTGCAAGGTCTCTGCATATTGGCACTAAGTGAGAAACATGTGTTGCAAAGATACTGCAAATACAACTGAACTTTATTGTTCATGACTTCCCATTACATTGATTCAGTGAAAAGAAACTGAAAACTAGTGCAGCATTGGTTTCTCGTGAAATCAGAAAGCCACTGTACTTCAGAATTCTCTATTCTAATCAAAACCATCTCTACTGTACCCTCCTCATAGTATGCATTCAGGTGTGATGAAATGGTGGTTAGTTATGACTTGACATGCCTCTGGAACAATAAATAATGTTTACCACATCTTATAGAAAAACATATAGAGACCAAGTTAAATCAGTTGTCTGAAATTGTGACTGGTAAGAATCCCAGACTATACATGGCTTATCACATTCACTGTCACACACACACATACAAGGTAAGAAGGTAGGTGCCACACAGCTTACAGGGAAACTATGCAAATAAAGCTTCTGTTAATAAAATGACAAGAGGGAAGACTCTTTACTCCCAGTGACAGCCCTCATACTGGGACTGGAGCAATTTTCCAAATGAACTACTAAATCCATCTGAAGCACCAGGGGTTCAGAAGAAAACCATCAAAAGCTATCATGAGAAAAGAGGAACCACATATACATTGAATGTTAAAGGACAGAAGTGCCACAATGCAGTTAGAATGTGCCTTTGTTCAGACTCTCCATGAACATAGACAGCAGAAGGTGCAGAAAATGCTGTGTTCAGCTGGTCACCATTGCTTCTATTCCGAGAAAGCTAAATATATGACTGTAGAAAAAGGGTTTTTTTTTCTAATAAGAAGGACTACCTACCAGCTACTTAAAGTTTTCATTCAGAGACAGTCTCACCAATTAATTCTCTGTGCTCTACTTCCCTTTTCTTGGCAGAGAAATATGAGAGCCCAGCACATGCTGTTTGCCAGCATTAAGCAGCTTTTCAAAAACATGCTTCAGGCTTGGATATATCAAAAAGATGATGCTAATAGCACAGGATCAATGACTTCCTTGTGACTCAGGGTAGAGGTCAAATCTATATGCTCTTTGACCTCTGTACAAATTTTGACACAGCCACTGATTGCTGATGATCTGCTAACAGACTCCACCAGCATAGCAATGTATGACTCTTATCCCTTCAGGTGTGCTTCTCAAACAGGACCTTAAACAGAGACAGTAGACACAATTTTCCCTCACAGACAGATATATACCAAGGTCGAAGATCAATGCAGGCACCCTCCCTCAGTTTCAGTTGCTACAAGTGATCTTCTGAAGGAACAAGACCTCAGTCCTTACACTGCTTACTGCACCCCACTTCTCTAAAGAGAAATATATAGGAAGACATTAAGCTCAGAGAAAAATTTAGCCTGACACCTGCATTTTGCTATCATTAAGAATAAAGGAAAAGATTTTTCTATCACTGTAGAGGCATGTGTTCAAATTAGACCAGTCACAGCCAGCTGGGTGGACATTGAAACAGAGATTCAGTGTACTTACAGTATGTTAGGAGACATGTCTGGTAACAACCTAGGTTTCCAATATTTTAGAAATTGGGGAGGTGCAGTAAACAGCTCTCTCTGCCAAAGAACTGCAAGAAGCTCAAGGAAACTGTTCTGTCCTTCAATAGCACCATCTGAGCTTTTTCTCATGCTTTAATCAGAGGAGAAAAACTGTAGTGTGGTTAACTGAGTTTGGTTGTACTTCATCAGATTTCCTTCTTTGACATTATACAATGCATTTCTATAAATCCTTGGCATAAATTGAAAATCCAACCTCCAAGCAAACCAACAACCTTATTCAACACACAAAGAAACTGTTCACAAAATGGAACATTGCCCTTTTCTCAGCTACTGCTATATCCTACAAAAAATCTTCAAATTTTGTCTAAACTTCATCCTTCTCTAAAACTGGAAGCAAGCCTTGTTTTGTAGTATAAAAATTGACATGCTGAAATGAGCACAATAAACTAGAAGAATTTGAAATGGCCATGCTCGTTTTATGAATGTACTAAAGTCAGTGCATCATCTCATACCAATGAAGAAGTGCAACAACAACAAAGAATCTTTTCCTCACATTTAATTGGTGCTTTGGCACTAATCTGGCAGTATTCACAGGTTTTATTCTATAGATATATTACCTTCTGTGGGTATATGAGTCTTTTGTTGCATCATGTCCTCAAAATATTAGACATCAGCCTCAAAGTCTAGGAAAGATTATTCATAGACTCAGATTGTATGGCTGAACATAGTTCTCATGTTTTATGCAAGCAAGAATTATATACACTTGAAGTGAGTTTTTCAATTCAGAGATTCACAGAGCTCAATTTTAAAATTATATCATAATTTTTGAATTAACAAAAAAGAGAAACCATAGTACCTGTGGTTTATTTCATAGCAAACCCTGTTAAATATGCAGTATAAATTTGGAAAGAATAAAAACGCCTTTAAAGAAGAAAGTTTATAAAAAAAAATCTCAGTTTGGAGTGAACTTTGACACTCTAGCTATAAATTTTTTAAAATAGCTTGCAAAAAGAGGATTATATCACACAAGTTTCTCTTTCATGGATCCTCACAGCCATTGCTGCTGCATCTCATCCTTAAGGGTCACTAGCATCTTATCTATTGCAGAATAGCCACCTCCATATAAGAATCTAATAGAGGCACAGGGTAATAAAAAAACTGCCATTAAATTACTAAGTTGAAATATTTTTTTTCTTTACAGTAGTGTGTTTTGTGGCAATGCTCTGAAGCCCCACCTTTGGACAGCAAAGTATGCTGCCGTAACATCAGAGACCAAGCAGCAGTGGAGTGGTGTTTTTGAAGCACCACTAACAAGAATCCTTAAGAAAACATCCCCTCCTCACACAGTAAATAGAAAATTACCTGCAGACAGGCAATAATCCAATCAAACCTGTTAGCTGTACAGTAAACATCATGGAAGTGTGTTATGGAAGTGTGGCTAAAATGGTGGAGGCACTTAAACACATTGACAGGTAGGCATTGTCAGAGCTAAGAAACTATATTTATTTCTTTTTTTTACTTATCATGAACAAGAGCCTTGGGCCTGGAAAAGAAAATAAGAGAAAAAAGAGATATAGAGGCAGAGGCAATAGCTGACACTACCAAGATGACCAAACAATAACTTTAACAGAGCTTATAATATCTTATTACATCACTAAAAAAAACCCAAAGCAAAACAAAAAACTAACCAAACAAACAAAAAAACCCCACAAAAATTCAGAGCTGTTACATCTATTCATTGTGAAAAATTATATGCTAATGTCAGAACAATACTGTTTTTTTAAAGCCCTACAAAATGTTAAGTTCAGATTGGCACAACAAACAGAACAAGATTCTTGTTCCTTGGGTTGGCATTTACATTTTGCTTCTTCATAGTATACATATGCAAAGTATACAAAAAGTGTTTTTCAAACATCTTTCACTCCTCAGCCTCCCCACTCAGACTCAGTTACACCATTCCTGTCTGTCAGCAGATAATTCAAAACATGTACCTCCTCAGACAGTATCTGCCTTTTATCAGAGATGTCTGCTGTACTTTTGTGCACAGATATATTGTCTGATATTATAAGTAAATGAAGCATAAGACAAATTAAAATAAAAGTAAATGAGAGACAGGCATTCCTAGGAATTGGACAAATGCTATCCATTTTGTTAGGGGACTTCTGATAGGAAATAGAGGCAAACAGAAGATTACAGTAGTGGAAAGAAAAAGGACCTGGAGAGCTTATTGCTAGCTATTCAACTGTTGAAAGTCTTTTTGTGACATCTTTCTGACCACAATCAGAATTAAGGGGGGGGGGGGGGTTGGGAAACATTCCCTTGCTACTAAAAGAGGAAAAGCCAAGAAAAACAACCAATCTGA
>VYXF01006607.1:1165775-1177291 GCA_013397295.1 Polioptila caerulea
ATTCACTTGCTACTAAAAGAGTAAAAGCCAAGAAAAACAACCAATCTGAAACTCCATGTTTCACAGGCCCCTAGGCCATTCTAAAGCTATCCATAAACAATAGACATCACACGCTCATTTGACACTCTCTTTACATTAGGACACTTAAAACAAATTCCCACAAGCCAGTGAAAGTCTTTGGTCAGGAAAGAGCAGTACCAAGACACAGGATGGAGTACTTGTATGGCAGGTATTCCATTATTCATCTACCATGAAGGGGAAATCTGAGCAGATTAGGCAGCTGGCTGAAGCATTGTGCCCAGAATACACTGGTGCCAAGCAGCTGTCTGGGAAAAGTGGTATTTTCCTAGGAGCTCTAAGGACATTTCTGTACTGTTGGCACATCACTATGTGAATCACTTCTTGCCTCTGGGGGAAACCTATGAATGCCCAATATGTTCTTCATGAATATTTACTGATTCAGAGTTAAGTAGTTATGCCCCTGTCATATCCTTGTAGAGCAAATTTCCATACTCCTTTGTTATCAGTGCTCTAAGCAAGATGAGGGGACAGGCAGTTTGCACACCTCTGCATTCCAAGGACACTCACTGAACTCACACTCAAGGGATGAGTGGTAAAGAATTTGTCATATTGTCCTGTTTTTTATGGGTTCATATTTTGCCACTCACAAACCTCAGATGGCAGTGTTGAAAATGTGAGTGCAGGAGCATTTTCGAAATATGAATTAAGTTTTGAGCAGCAAAACTTGGCACAGATGTGTGCCAAAAGTCTGAATTTTGGTAGAAAATTTAAAGAATCAAACTCAAACGCCAAGTAAAAACTCTAAGTCAAAACTTACATTAATCAGAATACACCAAAACATCAGTAGAAAATCAAAATTTTCTAATATTGGTCTTACAGAAAGTCTCAGTATTTTCTATCTAACCATTTTTAATCACCAAGAAAAATAAGCTAACCAATTACATTTGTAGCCTGTGACTCAGCTGGCAATAACTTGAATTTTCAAGAGCACACACAAGAATTTCTTGCTGCAGCCCAGTGAAACTGCACTGATTTGTAAAAGTGGTTAAATAAGGAAGGGGTCTACATTAATGTCTAATGAGAAGAGGCCAGTTTCTTTCTTCATTTGAAAGATAACTAATAAAATGTAGCTCCTATAAACTCTACAACTAAAATTTTTTAATGGTTCCTCATCTCTCTGGGAAACTTCTGGATCCTGCCCATCCAATATTGTTTGGATACTTGTGCTCTTTTAGGTTCTAAATTCAGAAAAATTTTTTCCCAGCTTGTTAAGCAGATGCTTTACAACATTCTGCATACCATTTTCCACATCTTTCAAGTCTATTAGTCAGATTTCTCTCTCCACTTGTGAATTTCTCTCTCCATGTAAAGGTAAACAACTAACAAAAAAAGGAAATAAAGAAAAAAGTCTTCACTGACCTCAGCTACTTAAAGATATTGTTGATGTGCATCTAAGAGTGAAACCTGCAATTCTGCAGCACCTTAGTAACACTCACAGCAACTACCAGGCACATTGTCTGAACATTCTGAAGTGTCCTGTTTCTCAGTCTCTGAAAGCAGGTAGCTTTGAAAAACTGAATAAGCAGAACTTTCTAGATGTCTGTTATGCAAGAGGTATAGTTTCAAGTGATGTGACCAAAGAAAAATTATCTACAAACTGGACTGAATTGAGGGTTTCTCAAGAAAGATAATGCTGTGTGATAGTGAAAGAGACCAAAGCCGGTCTCACAGCTGGTTGCACTGGAACCTCTCACTGTCTGCCTGAGACTGATATACACAAACACAGAAACAGTTCTGGATGACAGATTTTGGGGCACAAACATGCTTCTGATCTATTAACTCTGAGATGAAGGGGGGTAAAAGCAAGAATTTTCCATTAATCCTAAGGGAATCTGTATTTGACTATACCTAAAAATGCTAGTACAGCATTTGTCAGCTTGTACAGGCTGACATTTAGTACTTGCAAACACACAAGGAGCTGTCTAGAGGGACAAGCCTGTCCTTGTGCTGAATCAGAGAGAAACTAATTTCAGAAGTGCTCCCACTTCCACATTTTCCTTTCTTATTTTTTGCATTTCTTAATGAAGAATGAAAAATTAAAAAATAAAAAAAAATTAAAAACACTAACAAACAATAACAAAAAAAACATTAAGCATTACCTACTCTTATGGTATCAAGCCTGGAACTGGCATAAAAGTGTTCAGTTTCTCTTAAGTGAAGTGACCAATTCACTTAAAATTTTTATTTTGGAAATAAAATCTCTTTATGAAAGGAATATTTAAGTCCCATGCTGTTGCCCTCCATTGAGTGATAAGGTTTCACAATCTGTCTGCTGAGTGATGTGCATACTGTGAGGATAGACATGCTCCTCACTCTAGACACTGCTCCATAATATCTTTTCAGACTCCTTTAATACAGAAAGTAACTTCATGAGTAACTTGCTTCTCTTAATCTATTCTCAGGTTGAATAATGCCTTCTTTGCAAATAACACTAATTTAAGAACATTTCCTTTGCACGTAACGCTAATCACTCACACTGCCTCTCCCTGCAGTATTAATCTTTGATTTATTAGGATTTCCAAGGCTGAAGAATGTGGTTTGGAGAAGTAAAAAATGCAATTTCACTTGTTGAATAAATATTATCATCAGGTAGCCTCTACCAATGCCCTATTCAATATGGCAAATAAGAATTCTAAGTACAGTTCAGTATTGTTGACTTTCCCTTTTTTAAAATACCCCCACCTTTCTCATATGAAATCAATTGACCCTGTTGGCTTCACAAAATTTAAATACTCAGATTCAAATGTAGATTTTTCACATCTTTATGGTACCTGTCTCTGTTTCTCTTAGCCTTCCCCTGCAGATTTATATGCTGACTGAAAGTCATAAGAAGTGCCTAAAAGGAGATTTTTGCTTCAGCCAAGACAAGCTGTGGATAGGATTTTGTATCTTTTTAGACACATCTGCTAAGGAGACCCCCAGTAAATGCGACGTTATGCATACCATATATCTGCTGTCTGCTCTACTTGGGACCCCTCAGCATTTCTGAGATGTGTTAATGTCTGCTTTGATCCCCCTCCCTCTCCTTGGACAACATTGAAAACATAAACATGTTTGGGAGGATTCTCACTCCAATTGCAGATGGCTTCTCATAACCATTAACATTTTCCTTACTAGCAGAGAGGGTTACTCTGTATTTTGTGCTTTCATCTAAATTTTGACTTTTAAAGACAAGGAGCAGGACAAATACAGCTCCCAGTACCTTTGGATATGTTGTACACGGCCAATGTATCTCATTGAAATTCCCAGGGGATCAAAGGAGACATTAACACATCTCTAACAGAAGCAGGCAAATGATTGACTGACTCAATAAATGCTATCCAGTTTCAAACATATTAAGTATGTCAGAGAATTTTTTTTTTTTAGGCCATGAGATTCTTCTCAAAAGATTATATACTCAATATGTTAAAAACACTATACACCATTCCATGAAGTTTACTCAGATCTTTCTTAGGGTTACTTTATGAACTAAAGAACCTCAAGCTCTGAAGTATTAAGGCAGAAGAATGCCCACCACCAGTAGCTGTTTCGTTGCACATCCCAGTCACAGGTTTATTACACACAAGTGAAAGACAGAAGTCTGGATACACCATAAATCACCTCCTCCATCTTTCTTATTTCTTGTCAGCAACATAAGCCATTTCCTGGTATTTTCCAAACAAAGAAAGGGAAAAACTGACAACCAAACTCACCCCCATCCCATAAAACCTCATCCTTGCACAAAATTCCTCTAAACATAAAAAAAGGGGTAAAAATGGTAGCATATTTCCAAAAAGCCACATGCTACAAAAAAGAGATTCCTGCGTATTTATGCTTTGATACATTGTAATTTAAGAGGATAGGATAGGATAGGATAGGATAGGATAGGATAGGATAGGATAGGATAGGATAGGATAGGATAGGATAGGATAGGATAGGATATGTTGATTGGTATGGTATGATATGATATGATATGATATGATATGATATGATATGATGAGATGATGAGATGATGATATACTGAGATGCACTATACTACTGCAGTCAAGAGAAGAATATTCCATGGCCACAGAAACACTCTGGTGGAAAAATCTGGAGGAGAGAGGAAAAATCTGGAGCAGAGAGGACTTCTGTCCTTGCATGTAAATAACCTTCATAGATGTGCACGGGCAGGGAGGCCCTGTCCCTTGGAGACACATCAGGCACGTGAAGCATCCACTTAAGACCCACCAAAGAAGCTGTGCATACCTGCCCCTCAGGAGAGTAAAATCCTGATGGCCACAAATGACCTGCAGGGTCCTCTTCCATTTCTCATGAGACTATTCAGGTTGCTCCCAGACACTTCTCACAGTAGTTCCTGATCTTCAGTCTCCTATTTGGTATCATACACAGAGTGTCTCCCAGGGTTAAAAAAAAAAAAAAAAAAGAAAAAAATTAACTAAATTAAGCATGGCACTATCTTAATTTAATACAAAGTTTTTCATGATTTGTCTTCCAAGTGGTCCACAGCATTCTGCTTTTTTATTGTGCTCTGCAGACAGACAGGTTTTTCCTGCCCAATATTAAGCCATTTTACCATCTCAAGGCACCAATGTTTCCTTATACTTTTCTAGATTTTTATCTGGAGCTGTAAGAAACACTGGATCATCCTACAGCAATACCACTAGTAGTTCTTCTTCCTATGATCTTTGAGTGGCCAAAAGACTGCAAATATCCTTTACGTCTGCATGTTACTCTGCCATAATGCCTGCATGGTTTTAATCATGCTGAGGTTGGAAGGCCACTTCAACAGAAGCTGTCACTCAAATTTACCAAGAAAGCAAATTTAGCAGCTTTCTTTCCTTGCCTCATCAGCCACTCCACAAAATCCACACCTTGTCTTTTTATTTCTAAACATAAGGGGTCAACAGGACCAGTAAAAGTTTATAAAATACTGGGGATTTTATAGTAGTAACTTTTAAATATAATTTTATATGTAATAACTCTTAGGTCAAATTGGGAAATTATTCAAACTCCCTCTACTTCCACTGGTATCTGTCATAAGAAATTCGCTCTTTGCCCTACAGTTTGAGAAAAGACTATGTAATACCTTGGTACAGACCATGACAGTAGTTACAATTGCAACATATTTTGTAGTTTCATCTGTGATGTCATTATAATTTTGAAAGTTTCATAGGCTTCAATAGTCTGTGATTGATGACCTTGCCTTTAGATTAGATAGGCACATAAATAAATTAATTAAAAAGAGAGAATATGAAAGATGGAGTAGAAGCCAAATTCTGCTTGCTACTACATGAAAATTAAAAATGTAGTTATTTAAATTGATAAAAATCTGAAGAGAGAAAACACTAAAAGAATAAATGCTAACAGTTCTTAAGAGAAATGCTTATCACTCAGCTGGAATATTTTAGACTGTCATTTAGGCAGGACTGGATTTTATTTTTTTGTTCTAAATATATTTAGAAGCAATTATGCTAACTCTGTAGACTGAAGGTTACTGTTAAATTGTTGAGATTAGTCTACTTTTTAAAAAAGCAGGTTTGTAGCCAAAAGAAATTGGAAGCTCTGTGAAATCCATTTTGTACCTTAAAGCAGGAAGCTGGGAGGAAAATAAAAAAACTGTTATTACAGTGGCAGGGAACTCACTGGAATACAGGAGGAAAAAAATGACAGAGCAGTGAGTGAGTACACAGAAAGGAATGCAGGTATTCAAAAGCTAAAAGCCCAGACCCGCACGCTGCCGCATGGTAATTTTACTCTATTGTACCTCTGTACCAAATTACCAAATCAGAGGCAAATTTTACCCCATAATATGCAACTTGGCACAGCCATAATGAATCAGGAATAAAAACACCGACAGGACTACTTGAAAAAGCATGGGAGGTGTAGAAAGCAAGAAGATAGTGCAGTAGTGTTTGAATGGTCTAAAAGCACATATCTGTAATGATGGGAAATCTTTTAGAAAAAGGGGCCATTGAGGCTGACCATCAGGGGAAAAGCAAAATGAATTAGACAGAATTGTGTCTAAAAGGTATCCTATCTTATGAGATGTTTCGAGCAAGGCTCAATGAAGTGGTAAAATAACACTGTAGGAAAAAATATTTTAGGTCAAAAAAGGTATTTTTCTGCCTCTAATTCTATTTGTTCCATGGCACTTCAGAGAAAGAATTTGGAAGAAACAATAAAAGGAAGGGAGGAGAGGTAAAATCTGTCTAGAAACAGCAGCCTTATTCATATAAGCGAGAAATGGTAGGAGATTTTCAAAAGTGGTTAGAGTTGAGAAAATGTTTTCAACACAGGAGTTTCATGCGGGCTGTATACAAGGGGTTGGAAAAGGAAAAGAGTAAAAGTTTTACTGCAGTAGAAGACCTGGGGCATAGGTGATAGAGATTTGAGAGGAAATAGAAATGGACTCTGTCCTCATTTGTGTAAGTACAGTTGTACCTACAGTTTTGTTGAGGGGAAAAAATTAGAATACTAAATTTAAAAAAAAAAAAATATCCAAGCAGGAGAAACTGCAGTTTTATGGCAATGCACAGATTCACAGGCTAGGCAGAAGTGCAGGTGCAGAATAGAGGCACAGCTCAGCTGTCTACAGCAGGGTCTGTGCAAGGGCAGCTCAGCTATCTGGGACCTGTTGCAGTCACCCAAGCAAGAAAACCTGAAAGTCAGACAAAAGAGGAAGAGCAGAACGAGAGGGCTCAGTACTATTCAGTGCCAACAACTGCAGATGGATGCCAAAGGGGACATCCCAAAAGCACCCAGCACCACAGAGTGCTGCCTAGTGGAGCCACTGCAAGCACAGATAAGTGCAGCTACTTTCTGCCAGGTTGCAAACTGATAAGACCTCAAAGAGCACGTGTTCTTTCAACAGGGCTGTGTGAGGCCAAGGAAACTTGACTGGACTCAGCAGGGGCAGAGACAAGAAAAACAAGGCTGTAGTTATCAACCTCAGATTAATAGTTATTTCACTGCCACATTAAAGGCATTGTTTGACAAAGCTGGAAAATAATATTTGCTGGCACAGTCACAAAGCATTACTTTGATATGAAAATGTCAGTAAATATCTCTTTCAATTATTCTTCCTTTCCTATTTGAAAGCAGTGTTTATTCCATGAAAACCTACTGTTATCTCAGTTTAATTCAGAGAACTACTCATAACATTAAAACAGAACCAAATAAGGTTGTGCAAACTATTACAAAATACAAAACCCATTTAGGACATTTAGGAATGATCTTCACAAAAGGAAAGAAGGTTTTAACTATGCATAATAAAGAGGATCATAAATCTTTAAATACTTAAGTAAAAGTTTCCATGAACTATTTAACAATCTTCTTTTATTGAAGGGAACACAATAATTTCAAATCAACTCATAGTAACATAAGACCTTTAAATTGCACTTTTTACAAAGCACAAAACCTGCTATGTCTGACTGCAGTGGAAGTGGTAAGTTTTAAATAGAGGTTCCAAGTTTATCAGAGGCACAGATGTTTGGGCACTGTATATACAGATTGAGCATACAATACCATCAATTATGTGGTTAGAATAACCTCCCTCCTCTTAATAAAACCAAAGAAAATCTGAACTTCTAACACCATAGACTAGGTGGTCACCAAGTTAGAAAAAATTGAAAAAAGGATCAGAATACAGTCATTAATTTTTTTTCTTTGCATCTTTTCTAAAAACACTTGCAACTGCACAGTGTGGCTTATCTCCCTGTCCAAAATATCCACAACTAGATAAAACAAGTCCCATCCTACTGCTCACATGAACATTTCAGTGCTCTAAGAATTGCTGTTGCAGATATTTACACACTTCATACACTGCTTCACATTGCTCCAGTTCTTCACCTCTACTTTCACCAGCACTCGGAGGTCCAGAAGCAGTGGATCTTGCAGAACAGCAGACCCTACCAGCTCTGTGGCACAGCCAGATGCACATCAGTCTGGATTCCTCTATCCCTACACAGCCAGAGGAAGCAGAAGAGATGTTGCCATAAGAATTGGGGGATGTAAAAAGAAGTACAAGGCTGGATGGTGTGATCAGGCTAATAACCAGGAATAGATAGTGTTGATAATGCTGAAAATTAAGCACTGATGTCTCTAACATGCTTTGTGAAAAGGCACAGAGAAAATACTTTCCAAATGTAAGGGAAGGCAGTTCTTTCCCTTCATCTGAGTCAGAGGGCAAGCAATGTAAAACTTGGGGAAGGTTTCAATATTAAAAGCAAGATTACAGTGTGCTAAAGCATGCTAGGAGAAATGCAGAAAGAGTATTTGCAAGACTATCACTGCAGTAGAAATGACAAATGGGTAAAAAAATCATACACCAAACACTCTGATTTTGGAAATCAGAAATCCACTTTTTAAAAGGAATTGTAGTTGAAATTACGTGTGCAGACACAGTTTTTTCCATTTCCATGTGTTTCTACTGGTTGCAGATCTCCTACAGGGTACCTTACACAGTCAAGGTTATTCACTTTTGCAAGCTATTGTAAACTCTCTTCAAGTGGAAGTATGTGACTTCCAAGAAAAACAGACAATGGATGCAAAGCAGTATTGAAGATGGAGGTCTTCAAAATGGGCAGAGGAAGAGCCATGAATCTAAGATATATCTGACAATTGACTTGATATTTCAATGGCAAATGATAAGAGCGTGACCGCTGGATGATAACAGCTATGTAGAATTAGTTCTGCACAGCAGAACTTCAATGGTTATAGGAAATACTTTGAAAATCCTGTATTTGGCACTTTCTAGTTAACTATAGTTATCTTAGAAAGGGTAGAAAATACCAGGTGGTTATCAGAAAAAAGTAATCTGAGCAGTTTCACACTTTTTATCTGCCTTTTTGCAGTTTTTTCTCTTTCTTTAAATTTACCAGAAGGTAGTCTTAAAAAGAGAACTACATGATTGCTTCATCAGATAACCCCATGCAAGTCTCATTCCAGCCCATCTGCTCTCAGGCACCTTTGTGTGACCCTAAAGCAGATGCAGACTTGCACTGCAGTGAGCAGGCAGCCCTATGCTCTGTTTCAGCTGGGTGTCTGTGGGAAGAGCTAGCAGTGAGGCATTCATGTAAGCATTCCACAAAGAAATTAAGGGGGTGTCTGGGATGATGATTATGATGCATCAAATGGAATCACTTCCCCTTTGGATTCTGCTAAATCATCTCTGACAGAAACCGTTTATCCCCAAGGCTCCTGAAAATATTTTTGAGTCATAAATTCTGTCTTTAGAAAGGGCTTGATCTTACCAAGGACAGATATCTCCAAAGCATTACTATGTGAGATAATATGCTCTAACACCTTTTATCCCTTCTCAAGCTTCCTACCAATCACACCATCAGAATAATTTTTTATACTTCACAATAAACACAATGTGTTTTTCCAGCAGTATTCACCTCATACAATTTTGTCTACAAAGAAATCTGAAGTCTTGCCCAATGCCATAAATTTAATGTTTTTTAAAATTCTTCAAGCTTCTTTCCTAGTCAAAACAGGAGTGCTCAGGGAGCACAAGTGTAAAAATAAGTAGAAGTATTTGGAAATCCAGTATCAAACACAGGCATCCTGTCCCTGACACTGAGGCAAGTTCTACGTCGATCTTTATTCTCGCAATTACACTGTCTCTAGTCATCCTGTAAAACCTTTATTCCTAACATTCTCTTGACTAATAGGAGTCTTGAAATAGCTGAAAATGCTGTACAGCCATGTAGAAATTTTCCAGAGAACTAAAAAATCTGTTCTTTCTATAATTGCAGCTGTGTCAGAGATAAACAGGCAGCCAGAGCAGGAACAGGCTGAACAAGGAAAACAAGTAAGGCTAGCAGAGGGGTAAAAACATTCAGGAGGAAAATTACCTAGCACATCAGAAAACAACAAATTCCCAAGTAATGTGCAAGCAAGGATCAAAGGGTGTGATGAACATTATGAGAAGCAGAGGCCAGGTCTCGGCTCTATGAACTCTCATCACTCCATATTTAGTATGAAAGTTTCAAGTAGTTTCCCCTTTCTCCAGTTAGCAGAAGAGATGGAGGGAAAAAGAGGGTAAAATTTATGGGAGGGAAAAATATAAACAAACAATATTTGTCCTTACTCTATTAGAACTAGTGTTTCTATCTCAAGCAAGGCAAGTGTCTTACTTAATTAATTAATTAATTAGTTGTTTTGCTCTTGGTTACCTTATAAGGTGTTCCTCACTTTCTTGTTTGGCTTGAAAAATGATTTGCAGAAATGCTGAGACCTCATAACTGCAGCTGGGAATTGTGCTTGTACTCTGGGACCTGCTCAGTGAGAATCATGAGTGTAAGTGTTATAAACATATTGTCCACATACTGTAGAGTGTTGGCTAATGATAAGCATGCTAAAAAGAATACCACCCAAATTCCTTAGGTGTTACAAAACAGGGACACACATAGGAGGTAATTTCATACATTTCCAGTACCCTAGAATCATGAAATGGCCTGGGATGGAAGGGTCCTCAAAGATCACCTCATCCCAAACCACTTACCATGAGTAGGGACAACTTCCACTAGGCCAGGTTGGTCAACGTCCCAATCCAACTTGAACTAGGTATTCTTCCATGAATAGGGCATCCACATCTTCTCTGGGCAATCTGTTCCAGTGTCTCATCACTCTCACAGTATTTAATCTAAACTTACCTTCTTCCACTTTGAAGCCATTATCCCTTGTTCTGTCACTCCATGCCCTCATCAAAACTCCCTATCCAGTTTTCTTGTAGGCCCCTTTAGGTGCTGAAAAGTGCTATAAAGTCACCCTGAGCCTTGTCTTCTCCTGAACAACACCATCTCTCTGAGCCTGTCAGAGAGGTGCTTGAGTCCTTTGATATGGTTTTTGGCCCTCTGGACTCATTCCAAAAAGCCAATGTCCTTATGGTGGAGACATCAGAGCTGGATGCAGACACATGGGGGTCTCAGACAGCAAAGCAGGGGGAAAGGTTCATGTCCATGGGTCTGTTGACCATGCTGCTTTGGATACAGTCGAGGGTAAATTTGGCTTTCTGGGCTGCAAGGACACATGGTCAGCTCATGTTGAGCTCCTTGTCCACAAGCACACCAAGTTCTTCTCCTCAGGGCAGCTCTCAATCCATTCTCTGCTCAGCCTGTTATTTGTCCTTGGGCTTGACCTGACCCAGCTGCAGGACCTTGCACCTCAATTCACAGCATTTTTCTGAAAATGAGCATTTTTTTAGGGCAGATACTAAAACAAATATTGTCATGTCCCAGGAGAATTTTAAACAGCATTTAACAGGTGAGGTATAGACACCTCTGCTGAAGGACAGGGAAAAAAACAAAGCATCTGCTCATCAAGCACACATTGCACATCTGTCAAACAAGGTGGGAATTCACAGGCAGAAAATTAAACACTTTCTTCAATTTCAAACTCTGGCATTTCCTAAGAAACGTGGCTTTGATTTTGTTATATTGTGGGGGGGG
>VYXF01006607.1:1182220-1200656 GCA_013397295.1 Polioptila caerulea
TTGGCCCAACCAATCATAATTAATTTAGAAAGGAAAAAAAAAAAAAAACAAACCAACTCCTACAAATGCTTTTTGTAATTTAATTACTTTGTCATTTTGCAAGCATCAGAAAGTTTAAAGAGTTGCTTCTGGTCTTTTAACATAAAATTCACATTCAGTTCTGAATTCCTTGGAGTTTTAGACATACTAAGATTGTTTTGGTTTCTTTGTTAACACATGCAGAAGAATGTTTCATTTAAAGTATTCTACTGATAGAGACAAATAAAACACAAGTATACCACCCCTGAGTCTGGATTGTTTACATTTGTATAACTATGCTGGTTTTAGTGAGAGATGAGAGACGGTAACAGAGGAATCCAAATGGGACAGCCCTTACTGTAGTAGACAGAACTGGAGCTATATGGTGTTTAGGCCCTGCCAAGCAAAGGGCAGCTGAATGGACAATTACCCATTTCCAGAAGAAAAAGTCCAGGAAAAACAAGACAAGTTTTTTGCAGGATACAGTATGAAATCCATATTACAAGAATATATAAAAATAGCAGTTTTCTTTCTTGGTGTGGCTGTTCTTTTCCCTAGTTATATACTTGTTCTTGAATTCTTTTATTCAATACCTATAGAGTATACTTTTGTCCTTAAAAAAGAGGGGGAGACATATACCCCTTTGAATACATAAAAAATAGCCCACATCTTCTAACCACTTATAAAGCAAGTATTAGACACTCAATTATCACAGCTGAAAGCTATGTGCATTATTTTAGTTGAGTCAGAGTTTACAAGAGGCCAGACAGACTTTTGTTAATTTAGTTTCTCTAAAGCAGGTTCTACCACGCTCTATACATTTCTCAAGTCTTGAAAATTATACGGGAACTGAAGTCTACGCTGACTTTGCTACCCTTGTCTCAGAGACTACACCTACTCACAGGTCTGTGTTTGTGCTAGAGATACCTCATTTTATTTTGTAGGGGTTTTTTCTGTCAGTTGGGATCTAGACACATCCCACTTCTATTTTTATTTCTTCTCTCCTCCACCATGTTACTACTGAGCTGAGGGGGGTTGGTGAACACCTTTCATAGATCAATAAGGAAAACACCGCAGTTGAGGCAGCAGTAAGGCAAGTTTTGCTGCTGCTCTCATCCACGTGTTTCAGTCACTTGTCAGAGTAGCTGGGCAGGGAGTCAAACCCATACTCCTGCCCCCACTACTGACCTGGATCAGAGGGGCAGTAGCTTTTCCCAGCACCAGTCACCAGTTTACTAGAAAGCAGAAACATTGTTCAGTTTATATTCCTTAGAACTGCGGAGTAATAACAGGATGGAAAAGGTTTGAGGCAACATTCATCCTGGCTGAACTTGATCTACTGACCTATATGTGAAGAGCTCCATGTATCCCATTACCATTCCTTGGAGTCATCCTGACCCTTTGTTCCCCACCTTCATTAAAAGACCTGAAGATTAATGCAGGGAACAAATGGCAGAGAAATAAATCTTTGTCTGTGTTACATTTCAAGGCTGATGTTTTGTAAGTGTAATTGTGTGGAAAAGGTGCTTTGTTATGGGGTGGTTTTTTGTTTGTTTCTTTTGGATTTGTTGTTTCTTTAACACACAACAAAAATCACTATCAAATCTGCTAATGTTTATACATGTCTAGCTCAAGGCTTCTCTAACTTGGAAGCATTGTAGGTAGAGATATTGTTCAGAATTTAAGTTTTACAGCATTAAGTGGCTTTATTATCTTTCCAATTTCAAAGCAGATGAGTAACTCAGTTCCTCCAGGAACACAACATAATTAGTCATCTGCAGACATTACAGAACGATTTTTTTTTTCCCTAACAAAATTAAAATCCCTTCATTATCTTTAAAGTACTTTGTAGCTTATCTTGCCTTTAAATTTAAAGAGAGGGAATGTATGACAAATTGGAATTAAATGCATCCTATTTACCTGGCTTTCTATCTTGGTCAAATTGTTTCAAATAATAAATCATTCCTTTTCTTTGTACCATCGTTATGGCTATTTTTTACTCAAGATTCTCTTCCTTTATTTTTTGGTGTTTGGGTGATCTTGCTAAACTGAAAGGCAAGACTGAATGGGCTGTATTTTGTCCTAGACAAATATATCTTGTCTCAGATAGCAGTCTAATTTTTTTTTCCTTCCTGCTTATATTTGGAAACTGATTTTTCTTCTCATACATGAATTCCAAATATTCAACATAGTAAGCAATGAAAAATATCCTGAAACTAGTGCAGACCCACTTTTGCCCTACTGGTTAATTTTCTGCAACCTTTGTATTGGCACCTGCAGCATCACGTTTGTAAATAACTACTCACTTTGCAGCTGACTCCCTACTGTAATCCACAATTTATGCTGAAATAAGCATACACACATTTTCAAACTATTTAGGTAAGTTATCTAGAGTTCCTATTAAGTAAATAGGATGTAAAAATATGCAAGTGATAAGAGGAAAAATAGACAATCTTAAAAAATTTAATCACAAAATAAGTTCTTTTATAAGTGTGATCCATAGACGCATATATTGGCAAAAATATCCTTGTTTGCTGTCTCTTTACACTACTAACACAAACTCATTTAGTGTCTTTCCTTTTCATTTAGGAGTTCTCTCATTGCACGGCCCCTAAAAGACTTCAAGCAGTTTGGGAGTCAGCCAAGAGGAACTTGGGGGAAGGCACGATAGCCCTCTTAAATATACATAACACAAGTAAGTAATTTTCTCCCCTGCTTCCAATTCCACAGCCTTAGAGAAAGCTCAGAGAGCTGAGCAACACCTGAGCAACAGGTGAACAACATTTAACTCTACAAAAATCCCTACCAATTTTCAATGAAGGGTCTTTGACTTGTTTTCCCACCATTTTCTGCCTCCCCTGAAGACCTCAGAAATAATTTTTTAGAGGGTAAATGTTCACAGAAAGAATTAACAAAATTTGAAGCAAGAGCATATGAAATTTGAGAACATTTTTCAAAAAGTGCAAGTATATGTCTCTATGTCATATGGTATTTTATTTCATGAGCTAGTTGCAAAGAATTATTGCTCAATAAAAGCTACAGAGACTCTACACAATGTACAGTTTTGGATAAAATAAAAAAAATTTGAAGAATACCAGTAAATATCAAAACCATTTTAAGAAAAAATACACGGTCCATGACTCTAATATTGAAGGGAATTGCCAGTGAACCAAATTGTAATCCTACTCCACCACTAACTTGCTTCATATCTCTGACCAACAATAGCAATAGTTTTATTTTGCCTTCTATTTTCTCCCTTTCCCTTGTTAACTTTAGTATTTTACAGATGTAGAATATTACAGTGGAGATGGTGTTCTCAACTGTTCTAGGTGATGCCTCTCCAAAGTGGTAAAGGATGGGCCTGAAATACATATTTGTTATCTCTGGACTACAACAAATCAAATCTTCTAGTGAAGATGGTTCCAGAACTTGGAAAACTCAAGCTGTACACAATATTTCTATATCATAGCCCATCAGAAATACTACATCTATATCAGAGCTCTACTTGAGGTGTGACTTTCTACAAAACCGTGAAACAATGTCTTCATCCTTATCTTTTACATGCTCCTTCTAAGAAACCACTTAATATGTGGGATGAAGACCACAGCTGAGACCTGTTCTCACCTGACACAGGGGTTAAAAATCAGGACACATTCTTGCAAATCAGGATAGAACTGATCTAGGCTCAGATCAGAGCTGTCTCAACATGCTGGTCCAAGACTGTGCCGTAAATCTCTCCCTCATCAATGAGCTCAAGTTGTTGTTGCATACACAGTTACATGTGTGCTTTGACAAGAAAATCACTCTTCTAAGCTCAAAAACAAAACAGCTCAAAAAACAGGACCAAAACACCCATTGAAAAGAAACACATGAAAAAATGTGATGCATTCATGTTTTTTGGTGCTCTGGAGGGCAAGAGCTAACTGTAAAAGAAAGCCTCAGTTGAAACCAGTAGTATCTGCTCTTACAGAAACAATGATGACAACAGTGTGATCAGTGAAAATATTAAGAATGCTGGAGGGTCCATTTCTCAAGAAAGCTATTTGTTTTGAATTATTCACTTAGTTCCTCAGTTAATTAATTCCAGTAATCTGGCTATTACATCCAGGCTATGATCTTTCAAACTGTGTTTAATTGTCACTACAAAAGATGAAATTCTTTCCCTCGTTTTGAAATTGAGACAGAAATCATTGCAAGAAAAATAATTAAAAGAAACAAGGAAAAAAACCTAAAAAACCAGTAGAACAAACCACAAAAAAACAAACACCACTAAGACTCTATAGCTCTGAGAACAGACAGAAAATTATCATGGTCTAATAAAATTCATGGTGTGGTTGCCATTGTTGTTATCTAGAAGACAATAAACATATTGACTTCTATATTGTCTTCATATTGACTAGTGCTCCTTCACACAGAATGCTTCAATTGTCAGCCTTCTCATAGGCCTGTGGCTATAAATAAAAAAATAAATTTTGATTTATTTGTGTTATAAATATACACCGCTCACATATGAGCAATTTATAGAAACAATTTTTAAGAAAAGCACAACAGACAGAGAGTAGGGCATGGCACGGACCTGGCTGCATTCCAGTCCCCTCAGACCAAGGACAAATCACTGGCATTCATGTCCCATTCATTTACCTCCACCTTCAAACAAAGCCACTACAAACACCATGCTCAGGACCATGACCTTTCCTGGCCTGTTTCCACCCCGCACAAAACGTTACTTTATTCGTTCTTTGTAAAAGCACATGCAGGTTTCTACCGGAAACTTTCAAAGTGACACTCCATATACAGCCTTTTCCTGTTCTACACTCCACTTTTCAGATCCTCCTACAGAAACCCAAAATAGTTTTTCAGATCTGTATGTAAACCCTGTTTCTCTGTAAGACCTCAAAGAGAATTTATATTCATGCTATATGCATGTATCTGCCCTCTGTGGAATATTGCCTGCTCAGCTAGGGTACCTTCACCATCTAATCCATGAACATCAAAGCATCTTAGGAGCTCCAGAATGAATAACTACATGCTTTCATGGCATAATTTATATACACATATCTGATGTGGTGAGCCAAAGACATCTGCAGTCCTGAGAAGTAACTCAAGTTTCAGAACCAAGCCCTGAAGTTTCAGCCAAGTTCATGCGGCTTCCCCACAATTAACCAAACTCCCCTCTGCTGCCCCAGAGGACACAGGGTGGCATTAGTGAGCCTGTCACAGAGCAATGTCACAGCAGTGTCACTGGCTGTGATGGCTCCAGACACCTGGGAAAGTCATCCAGTCACAGGGCATTCACACCAACTCAGAGCATGGCAGCATTTGAGATGTGTTCTGACACTACAGGAGGTCACCGTTAAATCTGCACTTGTCAGCATTCAGAAAATGCCAACATTCCCAACACTTGAGCATCCCCAGTGTCCCAGTAGTTCATCTCTACAGAGTGAATTACAGTGTTACCTTGAAATCTTTAATAAAAGCAATCAAAGCTAGGCTTCAGAAAGCAATTTTGCATTAGTTTGGGGGTCTTCTGTTTGTTTAGGTTTTTTTCCTTGAACACTCCACATTGCTCCTTACATAGAGAGCATCTGCCCATTCAACAGACCATAATCTTTTCCTAATTTAAATTCCCCCATAAGCCATCCCTTGTATACAACCTGGCAGAAGGTTTACCTTAATAACTGGAATCTAAAAACAGTTAGAAAGAATTGGATGCAGCTCAATCTAGAAATGTAGTTAGGCATATTGTTGTATCATGATATTACAATTAATGTAGCCCTTCCGCTTGTCACTTCTCAAGTAAATTCTTGGGGTCACATGAGTCAAGTTGTTTCATTACATTCCAAGTTCTCAAAGGCAGAGACCTGTTCCGTTTGTGGCTATGAAGTTTTTAGCGTGCTTTGGGCACAGTAATAAAGATAGATCCCAAAAGAGCTTTGTGTAAATAATCTGAATCCAATTTTTGTTAGCTGTTTTTTATTTTTGCTGTCTGCTTTTCTGCACCAATGTTACTCACCAGATCCTTAAAATGTTTCAGAAGGATGGGCACAAAGCCCACCAGATGCCCATTGTGATTTTTGATTTGGAGTGTCAAAATGGCAACATTTGCTTGCACAGTTTTTTTTTAAATACTTCAAAGACTTTAACCTGTAATTTATTCTGGTGTTTTAGTAGAAAGAGTCATCCTTTGGAAATCTGTATTCAAAGGAACCTGAAAAACAGTTGTTTGGCACATAGACAAGTACATTTAACATTTAGTGGGACTACCTGGAGGGAATCTGTATAGTAGCTGGGAGAACAGGGCACTTAGGTGGTAATATCATATAAATAATTGTACTTTCCAAATGGAATCATGGCATGCATGTATGTGAAGCCATTACACTTTTGGTTTGTTTTTTTTTTTGAGAAGGCAGTCTTAGTCAAAATTTCATTTCCCTTACAGACAAAGTTAAATAAAAGGTTATCCTCAGTTATGTCCTCAGGCAGAAGAATGTAAAGCCAAACCAAACCATGTCACACTTTATTGCTCACCTTCCTCATGGAAGCTGTAGTTGAAGGGGCTCTCGTGCTCCTTTCAGCATCTGAGGATGGGCTACATCTTGACAACAAACAGAACTTCTATTTTCAGACAGGTCACAAGTCTTACAGACTCCATCTGTAGCCTGCTTCAAGGAAATGTGAGTAGGAGGTTCTTGAACTACAATTCCCATAAAGCTTTTTTAACTGAGATAGTTATATCTAATTCTGCTTCCACCTCCGAGGAAACAAAAGAAAAAAAAATCCTCCTTTCTGGAGGCTGTGTGAAAAGTGCTGTTCTCTAGCTCTTCCTTCCCTCCCTATCCCAGGGAGGATTGGATTCCCAATAATTCAACATTTCACAAAATGGGCATTGCTGTTGTCTGTAACTCATAGTTAGTGACTACTAAGTCTAATTAAAAAAAAAAAATCAAAGAAAACTGTCATATGTAAGGACTTAGCTGTTGAATATATTGAGCTTTTGAAGAAATCCTCTTCTAAATCAGTGAAACTCTATCAAAGGACTTCCTTAGCTGCTAGAGGGAAGATGATATGAGGAAATGTTCGATTTGACTCACATCTATGTGAGCAAGTAGAGGTGTCAATGTTCTAAAATGCATTAAAAACAATGCATTTTGACATTATATAAAGCATAAGTATGAAAAAACAAAGAACCAGCTGGCTGGTTTTCCCTCCAAAATTCATCCTCAATGATTCAAATATTTACCAACACTTCCTTGACACTCTGTCATTCAACTAGTTCTGTGCACCATGCAGTATAAATCTGAGAATACTGCAGAGAGGCAGTATATCATCTTTGTACCTGTTGACATGGCCTGCTTTGATCTTTAGGTCTGCCTTGGGCTAGGATCAAAAAGAAAAGTGTAAAGCCAGGGACTTTAGTTTCACTAGACTCTTTTGATTCAAGTTATAGGGATACCTTGATCCATTATATTAGTCACATATTTTCATCTGGCTGCAGTGCCAATAGGACAGAAATGAGAAAAAATAATTCCATTTTTCTCCAAGTGTGCATAAAACCCCTCACTTGAAAAAATCCTTAGAATGAAAATCAAGCATAAGATAAAAATCAAACGTTATATAAAAAACCAAGAAGACCTTCAGATGGATTATAGCAGAAAAAAAAAAAACCCAAACCTAGAATGTGCTCTTCAGGTAAAGTGCTGACCAACTACTCAATTTTTCAAGTACACACTCAGTATATTAAGGACTCAAGTTCTTCAACAACCAAAATCCCTGCAGCCATCTGCCTACAGCCTCTTGCTGTTACAAAATGTCCATGCATACGAAGGTTTCAGACTCCCTGTACAAAGCTCATGACAAGCCTCTGAGACTCAGGCTATAAGGTTTAGTTAAAGTGACATTTGCGCTTAAGTTCCCAGTTCTTTTCAAAGGGGATTCCAAAGTCCTTTTATTCCCTGATGTCACATCCATTTACAGCATCCTTGCTGTAAATTAGTTTATATTGTCAGATAAAATTTCCTCATTTCACAAAGGGTCTTACACCGAGCAGATATTTCACAGTAGAGGGGTGGAAGACAAAATGAAAGGAATGTAGACAATGAAAAACTGAAAACCCACCTGCTGCAGAAAAACCTGTACTCTTGGATGCCACGTGTTTAAATTGTAAAACTTCTCCAATGCCTATGCAGACATGTTTACTAGGAAAATAAACAAATAAGCAGAAAAAAACACCAGCAAAAGCCCTCAATAATTTGGGGTTGATTTTCACGGATTTCAGTTGATACAACAGTACTACTTTCATTATAATTTTTCACTGCAATTTCTGCTTCCAAATCCCTTAGGCCTATTTTCAAACTCTGTTGAATTACTGTGGTGGTATATTCTTTTACCAAACAACATATATATACAGGCTGCCATATCCAACAACTGATGAAGTGTTTGCAAATTTAATTCCCATTTTCTTAAAACAAGGCATTGCTATGACAACGTACAACTACCACACCACAGCTCCAGCAAAGCAAGCTGCAGAAAACACTATTCATTTATCTACACATTACTTTCGTCTGTATTTTGCAATTAAGACCTTTTCCTAACTTATTTTGGATGATTGTAGATTCAATACAGCTGCTGTTTTAATTTTCAGACACCTAATGCATTATATCACCTTCCTCCTAGAAGAAATCTCCAGCATCATCTCTAGCCTGGAATATTCAAGTGCTTTTCTGGACAAATACCACAAACAAACAAACAAACAAACAAACAAACAAATAAACAAAAAAAAAAAATTTCAGAATTTTGCAACACTAACCTCATTTATTTATAACTCCATTCAGGTTTTCCAACAGCCCCACTGACCCTTGGCTTGAATGTAGATTTCTTGTACGCTTTTCTTTTTATACTCTGCATATTTAACCTGGTTTCTCATGTGTGATTTCCTACCTTTTTTCCCCTAGAGTTTCTATATTTCATTAAAGTTTTCCTGACACATCTTTTTATTAACTTCTCTTTCAATATCTTACACTTCAAATAAACTGTCTTATTTATACTTCAAATACATTTCCTTTGGTTGTTTTTTATCAGTTAATTAAAAAAAGACAAACCCTTCATCTCAGTGTATTTTTCCCACCACTTTCACTAGTCTCTCCTAGAGTGGATCAGAGTACTGACAGAACTTGTTCAGTAGAAGAAGTATCCCTTTGAAATCAGAAGCTCACAGCCAAGCTGAAAGGACTTTGGAGAATAAAATTCATTTTGAGGCTCCTTAAAGACAACAAGTTAATATTTAACATTTTTAAAGTGGAGGACACCACAGTGAACATTAAAAATGTCCAGAAATGATCTCACAAATGAGCAAAGTAATATCCTGAGAACAAGAAAATTCAGGTTGCCAACTTAACAGAAGACATTTCTGCTTGATGACTAGCTGTTGCCAACATAAAGGCAACTATAAAAACAAAAGTAAAACATATACACACAACAATAGTCTTCTAAAACGTATGACAAAAAATGTTTTGAGGTATATAAATTATACTTGATGGGTAACATGGACTATGTGCTAGATATTCAGTCTCTAGTCCCCAGCTTCAGTGCTCTGCCTCCTCCATGCAATGGTTTCTGTAGAAAACACAACAGCAAATTAACACACAGTTTTATTGCACTGTGTGGATAATTACCAGCTGAGCATCAGAATTGAAAACCCACCCACACAGATTTCATGAAGGACATCAAACAGCCATTAGGGAGAAAGGGAAGGCTCACTCCATATTCCTGAACTACAGTGAGCAAGATCTAATGGTTCCACATGTGTTAGCAATGCCCCCATATCATCCAATCCCCCTTAGTAGCAGTTTTAGAAATATATCCAGTTCATAATATTTTATTACCCTATATAAAACATGAGATTCATCTGTTTCAAATATCCCCTTACTGTTAGTCTTAAACCAATATTTTATTAGTATTTTAAGCTTAGGTTCTTACTATTTCACAAGGAAATAATGTATTAAAATTGTTTTATGCCCTGAGCAATGCCAGTACATAACTTTTATGAGCAACTTGCATTCCTAATTATACTCTTTCAATTCTTGCTCCATATTTATAGTGCAGTACTGGTCCACTAGACAATGTATCCCAGGTATCCCAGGCCACAGAAAATAGGTCTATTAGAGCTACTCATTGAGAGTCTTGCTCTTTAGCTAAGCTGAATGCATTTTTTTTCCCATTGAAGAGTCTCTATGATAATACAAAACAAATTTTAAAAAGAAATAAAAAAGAAAGGAAGAAAAAAAACCACTACCAAAACAGAATTTTGATTTCCTCTGCTGAAGCACTATCAATGACTCTAGACAGGGTCCAGAAGAGTTTGCATCTACTCAAGTCCCCATATGCAGACCAGACCAGTTCTTCAACATATGACATGCCACCTTCATAACTCTAAAAAGTTACAGTATAACAGTATTTCATGCCAGTACATCATGAGCCTTTTATAGTCTGAACTGCTTTTCTTTTTGCTAACAGCTTTTATTTTCTTCTGACTTTACAAAACCCCACACTTTATTATTACATATTATTTAAACAAGTCCTTGAAATCTGTTGTGTTGGATCCTGCAGCAAATCCAGACTGTACATGGTTTGAGCTATCTTCTCCCTCCAGGTCTTGTCCAACCTATTCTTCCAGAATTTTCTATACTATATGCAAAATGTGTCTGTAAGTTTCAAATTAATATGAAAGATGGGGCAGAAGGGAAAACTTCCAGGAATGGAGAATGTTATTTGTGTTTGTGAGGTTCAATCTATGTGCTCAGATCTCTCTCCACTAGACTAGTTTGCTCTCTATGTCAAATGATGATAGAGAGGAGAAGAAAAGATTATGCCACACTAAAATTTTAAGCTCTGTCTTTTGGGCTGGAGATCCCAGTGACGTGGTACAGGTTTGACAGCAAAGCTGGAACCCATGCTGCTTCTTGGAGCTGCTGGTAAGTTCCTGTGCAGTACATTAAAACATCACCAGCCTGTTGTAATGTCAGCTTTATTTCAAGCAGAACTGTAAAGAGACAGCAAAGTGCAATATATGAGACTCCAGTCAAGAGAAAAGCAGAAAACAAATAAACCATTTGCTAACCTATACAAGTGTGCATAGTAAAGACATGATGAATACAGCTATCTTAGCCAGAAACATTCAGAATTCTATTACATTAATATGTCTGGACATTCATTTACTATATGCAGTTCTTTCAGAATATGTCTTCTCGTAGCATTTTCATTTCCTTATTTAATCAAGGAAAAAAGAAAAAAAAAGGAGAAAGGGGTGGTTACAGCAAGAAAAAAAGAAAATACTTTCTATATGGTGTTCAGTCTACAGAGGTGGGAAGAAGTAAATCACTGTTTTCTTTCTGGCAGAATGTTTTATTAGATGACAAAAATTCAATACAAACATAAAGTTATCTCACTGAAATGGGTCAACATCATCCATGAGAACTGCTAAATCAGAAAGAAGAGATGATCGGGGAGTGTAAAAGCAGATTAAAGTAGGGAGTCAAGTTAAATAATAATTTTCTAACCTGGACAGGATCTGAAGCACAACCTCACTATATAATGACATCTTCCTGCACTGAGATGATAAAACAGTACACTACACTTCTTGGAGGCTAGAGATTCACATGTTGCTATGCCTGCTTCTCTTACAGTCACCTAAAGAACAGAAAGGGGCCTCTTAGAATTATGATTGGATTTCAATGAAAAAGAACTTGGGAACAATCAACAAGAAATTACAGGATTCCACATAAAATGTCATCCTTCTAACCTACTGTTAATCTTTGCTTCCCCTACAAAAGCAATTAGGACTGACATGTTTGTAGAAACTTGCATTAACATAAAATTTTAACTGAAATGAACCAGCTCATGATATTTCTGCACAGTAATGCTGACAGGGAATGAATATATTGATACAAGTCACTCTCATTCCTCAGACTTCTGTGAAAAGCATGAAATTCAGAGTGACTTTTAATATATAAATAGTAAAAAGTGAAGCATTTTTGTTCAGTGTTGTCTGTAGCACGGTTTGGGCTTCACACATCCAGAGAGAATTGTTCAGTGGAACAGCCTTCCCTGGAAGACAGCATGAGCTCTTGGAAAAGAACAGAGTCAGATTCATGAGCTTTGAACAAGACTTTAGAAGCAATGACTTCAGTAGAACTACACATAGGCTGAAAATTTACATATGTTAATTACTCTGGGAACTGGAGACACAGTATTATCCAATATGCTGTTTTGTAAACCAACCTTTCTAAATAGGTTAGAATAAGCGTTACCAGTGTACATAGACTTTGTCCTGCTGTTTCCACTACAGAGGCTAATTCCATTCATCAAAAGTTATAGCTTGATGCAGTCTTTGCTCAAATGGTACTCCCAACCAAGTAAATAACAGGGGTCTGTGTGACAAAACTTCATTATATAAAAGTACAGCGTGTGCTGCAGTTAAAACTCTATTGGTGGTGTTTTGCCACATATACTTTTCTTTCTTTCGTCTGACACTGCCACATTCCTGATACCCACCTCAACAGACAGTGTGTATTTGAGTAGGGTTTGCTTGGAATAAATATGTTCCTGAATATGCCAAGTGTGCTCTTTTAGTGCTGGGGCCTTTACTAAACTACCTGAATATTAGTGGCCCGAAATTGCTATGATTAAGGTTTAATGAACTACTGATTAGCACTAATGAACACAACGGAACACACATTTTATTAAATTATTTGTCTCTTTTGAAATGAAAGTAATGTTAAGCCCATTAATAAAAATTATTTGGGTCATTTCTGACCACTGTTGCACCCCCTGGAAGCCAGCCAATGTGCTGTTTGATTAGTGTTTCAGCAAGTTTTACACAGCAATAGTTAGGGTTCACAGACTGTATTTTCTAGGCTTAGTAAGGTCAGAGAAAAAAGATTAAAGATGTTTCTGTGAGTGTTATTTGACAGGAGAGATACATCCCTCCAATCTGTCAGGATCTGAAATGGTACAGCACGCAAGAAATGGGAGGACTTTGTCCCTAGTTCTATGAAATAAAATATGTGTGACTGGGAGAAAAAAAAACTGGCACAAAAAACCCCCAAACAAACAAACAAACCAAAACAAAAAACCCAAAACAATAAAACAACCAACAAAAAAATAACCCTGAATCACCAAAACCTCAAACCCTCAAAAAAGTCCCCTCACTCCCTAAAATCAAGCAAACATGGTTGCAAAGATATTCTTTCATACCCTTGTATAATTTCTTCATAATTTTCCAGCTAAAAGCTTTCTGGAAGCTGCTTCTATCCATCTGCCACAATGGACTGCACTAATTTATATATAGTGCAAAGGCTTAAAGACTTTACAGAGAGACTGAGGAAGCCTTGATGAGCAACTGTTCCCCTAACATGAGGGTAAGATGCAGTTAATTCTCTTGCAGTACAATGTCATAAAACATCCATAAATCCTCTTGGATCCGTGATGACAAGTGACTTTGGCTTGTATTTTAGGGCCCTATGTTCCACATATCCAAAGTGACAGGTTGGATTATTAAGATATCATTCCAATTAACAAGGAAGATTCCTACCAAATAGTTGTCCCCTTCCTACATTAAGTCAGTTGTCCCCAGGAGGATTTCTGACTGATTACTCAATCAGTTATGAAGGAGGAAGGAGTGACAAGAACACAGCCCAGGGCAGTGTTCTTCAGAGACTGCATTATCTTCTAACAGGTAACGTAAATAGACATCGCACCTCTGAGCACTGCAAAATTTATTCAATTTCTATTACCATAAACATTAATGTTTGCCATTCCAGCCGCACAGCAACCCTGAAGTAAAAGCAGTACATTTCTCCACGAGTCCCCTGTCTCCAATACGCATTATATCTAAGGCCCTGATGATGCTGAGGAACCTGAAAAAAAATGAATAACATGCTGGAAAGTTCCTGGTGTAGTAAAGAAAAAAACATAATGGAAAAAAAAAAAATCAACAGACATCTGTTGACTTAACGGAGTTTTCTCTAGTGCAGGTTCATTATAGTCTTGAAATCATTTATCCCTTTGTTAAATCAAGTCTTACTACCACCAAAAGAAAACCCAAGAACATACCTAGGGATTCAAAAGGAGTATTAGAATATAAACTCTCTGTATGCAAACAGCCAGACCAATATCACTCACATACTAGCTGCAATGAGTAATGTAGAAAGTCAGTGGCACAAATAGAAAGGCTAATGAGACCTCTACAAGATGATTTTCATGTAATTAAGTGCAATGGGCTAAATTCTGCTTCAGATTGTTCCCAAGTGAAGCTGTAAGAATCCGTATGCATTTCAATAGATCTACTCTGCATCAAGAAGAGAGAAGCTGCAGGCAGAATTTGACCTATTGCCAATAATACCAGCTAAGCAAAACAGCTAATTTGCTCTTCCATGTAATTAATTGAATGAATCCACAAAGTCTCAAAATAGATTTCTTGTTAGAAACTTTGGAAGGTTTAATGTAGGAGGAAAAGACTGAATGCCCAGAAGTGGAAGAGTGAGCAGTTGCAACAGGCCTAACCCGAAGGCTTCAGAAGGCACAAGGAATCTCCCCAAGGATTTCTGTCCTTGGACTAGATCTGCTGAGGAAGGGTCACCTTTCCTACCACACAGATAAACAGACAAGGAAGAGATTCTCCCTTTTTCTACTGACAGTTTATGGGGCTGAAGAGGTACAGGCAGGTTGTACAGAGAGCTTCCTCTTGGAAGAGCTCTCAAGAGCTCTCAAGACCTCTGCAGCTACATAAAGAGCTGGAAAACTGCTGCCAACGAGCATCACTACCGCTTTTAAGAGGTTTACTACCAGTTTAGTGGGTGGCAGTGATGAAGGTGGAAATTCAAAGAGCACAATCTCCCTACAGAAACTCCTGTGATCTTCTGAATGTCACTTCTTCATTAATGGCTCCTCTGTTTCCAAGAACAGTTTCTCCTCACTCAATAAGCAGAAAGTTACTTCAATACCAACGAGCAACAATTTATGTTTGTTATCATCTCACCTCCTTCAAGAAGACAATCTCCCTAGTTGCTAACAGAGAAAACATTCACTTTCATTTGTGGATTAAGACATCACTGCTTTAAAAGAGTACTGAATCAAATTCAAACCTTGGTTACAGTGGTCAGATTTAATTAAAAAGTAAAGAAGAAAATTAATACATCTTTCAGCATGCAGAAGTATAAACCAGGGTAGAGTATTGAGGGAGTGGAGGGAAGGGGAAGAAGCATTTTTATAAATTATGGTCTTCAACAAAACTTCTAGGGCTAAAAATCCCACAGAATATCTAAATTAAGAAGTGAGATGCTGTGAAATTTAGCCTGGGAAATTTAACCAAGTTGTCACACAAATGTATGTGATGCAAGCGTTTTCTATGGAAAAAATCCATAGTATAATCACACTGTAGACAAAGAGTAACAGTGATTCTACAAAACAGACATTACAAAGCACCAGCACCATGCAAGCACTTAATGTTGAAGAAATCAGACTTTCACTTTCAGCATAAACCAGTTCACGAGCTGGTTGAACCCATCTGTGAGAAAGCTTTTCTATAAAACACATTTAGAGTCTGGTGCTGTGTACTACCAGTGCTTCTGATTGGCCCCTGCTTTGATCCACAGCAAAAATTGTTCCTAAGACCATGGTTATATTTAGGTTATATATATATATATATGTAAGCCAAAACTAAGAAAAACCTGTAATAACACACCAAGACACTTCCCTGAGAAAAGGGAACAGGACATCCTTGTTCCTGAGAAAGCTGTATTGAAATACAAAATATCCACTTGTAGTGCTTATAACTCAAAAGGGAGTGGCAGGATTTATGTCATGAAACCAAGGTTTTTATTCGCTACTGGCTTAATCATATTTCTTTTTAATAAAACATCGAAGTGGCAGCCTATAGGTTACAGGAGATGCACATAATTTGACAGGAACAGTAAGTCTATATTTCTCTGCAATGAAAATTGTAAAATTACTGTTTAGAAAATACTCCCTTGGACGTGTAATAAGTATTAAGGCACAGCAAATCTCTTTCCATTTAATTACAAGTAAATTAAAGGTTGTTTTAAACATTAAAAATCTGCTTAATTTTTAGGAAAGGCTTCTTAGTGGTGGGAAAACAGCAAAGACAAATTCAAGGCAGTAGGAATAAGGAATTTAAAAAAAAATACATCTTCATTTCTCAGGCAAAAAAAAATAAATTCTGGATTATCTCAGCATCTCATAAAGAGATAAAGCATTAAAGTTATGTACCTAAGACCATGCATTATTCATGAAGTGCAAAATGTGCATCCTTAACTAGTTATTCCCCCTACCCCCAGAATGCAATTAAAACCAATGACTCTTCTATGAGGACATGTAAGAATAATAAACGAGACTGTTAAATAACGAATTGAATTAAAGCTCCCAGTAAATTTCCTTGACAAGAATTTCCATTATGAGGAAAAGTGTGAGGGAAAAAAAAAAAAAAAAGTATTTTCAGTTGTTCTTACAACTACAGCTTTAGGAGTAGCTGTTCCTAGAAAAAGACATGGCTAAATTTAACAGTGGTGTTTTCCTTTTATCTAGGCAAGTCATCTCTCCTATTTAAACCTCCTTACGTATGTCAGGTGATTGACAGCTGGATACCATTCACGACACCTGTATTTGTTCTGAGAGGCAGCCTGAAAGTCTCCAGGGAGTTCTCTGAGCTTGTACCACAGGAAAGGGGTCAAAATATTTACTTCTGGCAACAACCATGAAACTTCATTTGCTGCTGTTATTTTCTTTCTAATTAAAGACTCATTTCAAAGCAGAGTGGAAATAATGTGTCTGCTGTGGTTAATATTTAATCAGCAGTCTAGCATGCCAACCATGTATCCCTTGTAATAGCCCAGGGTCAGTGCCCTGGATCCCACTGGGATGCCATATGGCTGTGTCCAGAAGACTGCAAGCCACAAACGACCCATCACAAGTTCAGTGATAGCATGAATCAATGAGGATACTAATTATTGGTTTTGAAGAGCTGACTCATCTACTGTGGGAGTGAACATTATGTTAACAACCTTGAGTGTTTCAAATCATAATATGAGATGTGCTATTATTAAAAAACAGAGCAAACCAGATTCAAATCAACCAACTTTTTCCTAGTCATTTACTGTTAAATAATTTAAATATGATTTATCTGTACATAATGCAAGTGTGATACTTAATATCAGCCCACCAATCCATAAATTTTGAACCTATTTAAAATCCAGATCCCCAAATACCAATATGCAAACTTTCCTACACAGTTATAACAAGGGCATTATATAAAATCTATTTCTGCAAACAGAACATTGTTCTCTTCTTTCACAAGGACCTGGACTAGATTTTGAAATGCAGAAACTGGGAAAGCACTTAGGTGTACATTCAACCCTCGGTGAGAAGACACCTGTCAGTAATAAAGCATCTCTTGGACCTCCATCAAGCCTGGACATGCTGGCTTATATGCTCAGCACACCCAGAAGTTGCACTCCAGACAGTACAGGACCCTTTCTTCAGTGCTCTTCCAGCAGCTCAGTACATTTTCCCGACATGTTAGAACTTCTGAGAAGAGAAAATCTCATTACTGTTTCTGATTCATTACTGATATCTGAGAAAGTAATTTGCTCTGAAAAAACAGGCTAAGCTCTAGAGAGTGCAGGATCCCACCTTTTGTAGCAGGATGTTGGGCAGATAGGATGCCATCTAATATAGCAAAGATCTTTGTGGGAGACAATTACTCATCTTCTATGCTTAACTTCAAGCCAATGCTTAATCCTTAAGCCAAAGAGAAGCTAGAAACAGGTGTTGTTCCTGAAGTGCTGGACACTCCTGTATGATACAGTCTTGAGGTTTAAAGACCACCATACACAGAATTCAGTCTCAGAGACCACCTCACATGCAGATCATTTCTTTACAGACTGAATTTTCTCTTTTCTCATTAACAGCAGGGTAGATGCCTCAACTCAGCGTGCAATCTCCTGCAGAGGGAAGTTGGTACAGCTTTAAACTTCATTTAGCTTCCTTGCAGAGCTGATTACAAGCCTGTATTGTACAAACCTCCCAGGACACAGGTCAGGTTGGCAGCTCTCTCAGGGAACACGCTACCCCACAGAAATCTAGTGGTGGCGTTGTGCCCACCAGCACCCTGGTATGGGTTATGTCCTATCTGCTATTATCATATATTCATATATACATCACATGTGCAGTGTGGAGGGAACTGGAGAGACAGACAGGCGGGCTGGAGCTGCCACTCACCTCGGACTGGCTGGAGCTGGCTGCCGGATTGAGCGACCCTGCAGCCAGACAGAGTGACCCTACAGCCGGACAGAGTGACGCTACAGTCGGACAGAGTGACCCTGCAGCCGGACAGAGTGACGCTACA
>VYXF01006607.1:1201710-1325884 GCA_013397295.1 Polioptila caerulea
GGACAGAGTGACCCTACAGCCGGACACAGTGACCCTACAGCCGGACACGCTGACCCTACAGCCGGACAGAGTGACCCTACAGCCGGACACACTGACCCTACAGCCGGACAGAGTGACCCTACAGCCGGACACAGTGACCCTGCCCACTGGACACAGTGACCCTACAGCCGGACAGAGTGACCCTGCTGTGGGACTCAGGGACCCCTCCCGGCCCGAGCCCCGGCCGGCGCACAGCGACGCTCGGGCTCCCTCTGGCGGCCGCCCTGCGCCCGCCGCTCGCTCCTCTCCGAGAGCCGTCCCCTCCATTCTGGGCAGGACAGACCATTTTTAAAATTATTTTTTTCCCCCTAGTGAAAAAGATGCTGCCTTCCCTCACTTTTCTTTCATCCGCTAGAAACTTCAATTCTGCAGCTGGATCCTGGCCAAACTATTAAGTTCTGTGAAAAGCAGCACCAATTTTATTGAGACCCTACACTGGAATAAGTGGCGTGGGCTAATCTTGGGGCTGTCATCATTGCAAGCCATGAAGAAAATGGGCTTTCTGCTATTGGAGTTGGGAAATTGTAAGAGAACTTCAGATTTTTTTACTCCTGGCCTAGCAAATCACAGAGAAAACCTTGGAAATAAAACCACGTAAGGACTAAGGAATTGGAAACAAATTGAAAGAAGCAGTGTTTTTCCTAGGACAAGAAACAAAAAAAAAATTGCATTTAGTTTTGATTTGTGTCATTCTTGTTCCTGAAGGTTGAAGAGCTGTTGATTGATGGTCAGAATCACCAGTACTGGGTGCAGAATCAGTCTTATCAATATGAACAATAGTATGGTCTGAACTAGTAGAATAACTGGCAGAGAAAACATAGCAGAAATAGTTAATTTTGAGTTAGAGACATAGACATTCTCAAAAACTTCTCAAGATTTTTTTTTTTTCAACTAGAGATTAAATGTAAGAATACGACATCAAATTATTCTCTTTCTGTTTCTTATTCTTTGTCCCCAGTGTTCTATCCAAAAACAAAAAAGAGAAATTAGAACACTGTGGGAGTCACCCTCCAGGAATAACCATAGCTCTCATTAACCCCTCAGCAAACAAACAGATTACTTATGGAGGAAGGTGGTCAATCTACAGCATCCCAGGCACTTCTGTCTCCAACCAAGCTGTAGATTATGTGCTAGCACAGAGTAATATGGCACAGCAGTTTCCAAGTGGCCTTGAAATTCTTCTCTGAGCTTGGTGGGCATTTTTTTCGTTTTGCACATTGTTCAGAACTTGCTGCAGTGATTTCAGAAGTTATGTAACTGTGTCAGATGCTCATATGAACGACAACTATTTCTCTGGCTTTATTTTCCCAGAAATGCTTCTGGCATTGCTTTTCACAGAAACACCAGAACAGAAATAGCTGTGTGGCAGTGCTGGAACTTTGCCTTTTTAGGTGCAGTGAAAATAATTTTTTTAACTAGCAGGCTGTTACCAGTTTATTCCTATGTTCCTATGTGAAACTTTGTTCTGCTGATTCTATCAGATCATGTTAGGAACTGATTTTGCCTACCTAAATTTCAAAAAAAATGGAAAGAAAACTTATTTGTCTTCTATATTTTAATGACATCTCAGTTCCCCACCACTCTGTTGTTGGGGTTTAGGTTGCTTTCTTATAGAATTTTTTCCCAAAAGTTGCAAGGAAGCTGATTGCTGGGTGTTTGTGGGAACTTAAGAGTACTTGGAAGAGACAGAGGAAGTAGCTAAGTCAGGGAGAGGATGGCACCAACTACACTTCTCTCTCGGGGAGTTTTTTTGACTCTCGGAGGGAACAGTCAGGGTTCAGTCTTTGACTGTGGGGAGATCTCACCAAACCTCACCTGGAGCTCAGCTCAGAGTGACTTTAATGGATTCCCTGGGAATTCAGACCCTGGTCTCTCCCTGCCCTGCCGGGAGCTGCTGTCCCATTGCCCTGCACCTGCTGCTGCTTCAGTTTTGCTCTGGGTTTCTCCACGCCATTTCTCCTGCCTGGCCAGGAGGTTTCTACAGCTCCAGCTACTGCTGCCGAGCTTCGGATACATCTGGGCCCTCGGGACTCCTGCTCGCCCCAGAAAGGTGCCAACATCAGGAAAAACTGTGACTGTTTCCTACCTCTGTTTGTTGTTAATGCTATAGTTATTGTTGTTATTTTGTTTGTCTTGTTAGACTCACTAGTAAAGGACTGTTATTCCTATCCCAATATCTTTGCCTGAGAGCCCCTTTAATTTCAAAATTGTAGCAATTCGGAGAGAGGAGGTTTGTATTCTCCATTGCAAGAGAGGCTCCTGCTTTTCCTAGCAGACACACCTGTCTTCAAACTAAGACAGTTATCAGTCTATCTAAAAGCTCATCCTCATTGTTACAGCATAAAAAGAAGATGGGAAAAGACAGAGATGGGAAAGATTGTAGCATGGCCATTGCCCTGATCCCTCTCTCCTAAATTTACCAGTGGTCTAACGAAGCTGAATTAGATCATGTGATGCTACTGAAGGTCTGCAAAGAGAAATGATTATGTCAAAGCACATTGCAAACATGGAGTCAATTCTACAGAAAGACACCACTATGAAGAAAGAAGGACAATTCCTTATTTATTCAACAGTGGGAAAAAATGAAGCACAGAAAGGTTAAGTGACTCATTAAGGTCACACAGAGGAAGTTGATCCTGCTCACTCTAAAACTTATTTTAAGATTAACAGCAGTGAGATTAGGCCAAATTTAGAGACTGAAATGGCATAAAATTCGGACTGTGGAGCTACACTGACCTTTCCACCACAAGGGCTTACTTTTTTTGCAAAAGAAAAATTATTCATCAAAGATGGCTTGTCTGCTTTTCTATCCAGGTACAAATACCACCAGGTGAGACATCTAGGTGATCTCATCCTGCACACTCCATACACACACATATACTGTTAAGCAACACAAACTTGTTTAAAATTACCTAATTTATTGCTTTTGTTATTATTTTCCCAAGCAGTAATGTTTCAGAGAAAGAAAAATGATTTCTTCAACTCTTGTGAAAAATGCTCTGTAAAGTCTGGAGAAGGCCTGGAGTAAAAAAGAGAAAAACAGGGAACTGTTTGGCAGTGACAGTCTTTCAGATCTTGTCATGAAAACTAAGCTTGCATTTCAATACAACATTCTTTTCAAAGAAAAATATGGTCCTCTTTAAGTGTATAAAGCTAATCACAACAATTCATTTTAGAGGGAATGAAACACTCCAAATGACCTTTATTTTTTTTCAATCTGATTTGGTAAGACGTTTCTGTTCTAAACCAAATTGTCACCTTTTCATTTGATTTGACAGTTTGGCTGTTGAACTGAAAAAATCCATTCATCACCTTGTTTTGTTATGATCTTACAGACGAGGAACTGAATTGCAGAGAAATCATGTTTATTCTTCAAGCCAGCCCAGAAAGTCTGTGGCAGAGCAAGAAATTGATCAACGCTGCCAATATCACTGTGCTTTCTGTGCCAGCACATCCCCAGGGGTTTGTTTACCTGCAACCAAACACATGAACTAAAATAAAAAAGGTAGAATGATGTGATCAAAATAAAATTGCTTTTCCTCTGACAGCATCAATTAGATTTAGAAGAAAATGACAAAAAAAGAAAAAATCACAGCAATGTCTTGCTGCTCTGTACAAGAAGTTTGTCTGGTTCTGCCAGACACCCAAGCTGCTGCTGATGATAATAGCCATCCTGCTGCTCTTGTGGCATGCAAGTGCCAGAGAAAACTGCTCAATGCCCCATTGGCATGGGAGAGTGCATGCCCCAGCTGTATAAAGCTGGGTGTCCACCTTCTGAACATTCATGTCTGTGAGCAAGAAGGGCTCCCAAAGGTGCTCAGCTATCCAGATTAGTATTAGATCAGATTGCAACAGGTCCTTCTCCTCTACTTCTCCTATGGCTGTTGCTGCTACCTCTGCATCATTTTCTGCTACAGTCAGGCTGTTTTGGTTTCTTCCACAGCTTGAAATAGAAAAGCTGTCAGGGATTTCTTTGCACTGGGCCATGTCAGGGTTAATATTCCATTTCTGCTCCCTGTCTCTTTTCAATCTGTTTAAGATTTCCCTACATGCCAGGCTTGTTTTGCTATGAAACATAAAAGGAGGGACATCAGAGGCTCCTGAAACAACCTGAGAGCTGGCCGCAAGTCTAGTCATACAACTTGAAAAGATGGCAATGAAAAACAAACATACCTCGAATTCCCCAGCTGTACAGTCTCCACTTGAACATATTACAAAGCATTGTGTGAACTACTGCTCTCCTTCCAGCCCTGTTTTCAGCAAATTTCATTTGCAGAGCTAGAGCTCTGTATAGTGTGTTATTATTCAGGAGAAAATCCAAATCATGACATTTGGAACCAGCGTCAGCATACCCCAGAAAAACTATGTGTGCTTGTACAAGGAAGGTTTTAGATCAACTATTTTCCAAGTTCCTTTATCCTCACCTGTGTTTTAACCATGAAGAGAATATTTTTTTTCTGGGTTCAGCAATGTTTGGAACTCAGAATGGAAGTTCAGAGCTCAGCAAGAGACAATGGGCAGTGCCACAATTCTGCTCTCAAAACTCATGGTGATCCCCTGCAGCATGAGTGCAACAACAGTGGTGTCTCTGTGGGCTGGTCAACTAAATGGGAATCACAAGCTCCCATTGGGGCACACCAGTGCAGCAACAACTATTTCCTCCTTTTCACCACACACACAGCATGACAAAGCTTTTAGTCATGTGCAGCTACCTTCTTTGCACTCACTTGCAAAGACAAGCTCTTTCCCCCACAGCAGCCTGTGTTCTGCAAGGCAGCCCCAGTTGGAATAAGGCCCAGACTTGGAACTAGCTAAAGTGAACTCAAAGAATGTTCATCAAGGAGGATAAGCATGTAAAAAAAACCCAAAAAGTAAAACATGAGAAGGGCAAGAAAGCAATCAAAAGGAAATAAGCAGTGAAACAGCTACAATACTTGGGCTGCAGGGTAGTGTTCCCTCTCCAGTGTGTGTTATTTCAAGATGATGCAATGCAAAGGCATCAGGCCAGTGTTGGAGGGAAGAGTGGTAAGGAAAGGCAGTGCCCAGGTCAGGCTGGAAGAGGACAGTACTTGGACATCTCATCAGAAGAAAATACCTGAAGAAAATACCTAATTGTTAACTCCAGCAGCAGATCGTCAGTGTTTGCAACTGATGAAAGGGTAAGAGAAAATTTAAAAAAAAGGTGAATGTTAAATAGCAATGTATCAACTTTGACTCTTCACCTCTCTTGGAAATACTAAAAGCTATATTCTTTTTTTCTCCTCTTCTCTAAAGATATGACAGAGAAAAAACATTGTAACAGTCAAACATGTAGACTAAGATTTATGGGTTGTCCTCAGTCATATTGTTGGTAGCTAACAACCAAAAAAACCCTTATAGTAAAAAATAACTACAGCTATCACTTAAAATTAAACAAATGAATGTTTGTCTTTTGTTTAAAAAAATATCGTACTGGTCCAAGATTCAAATATTATCTTTTGGTCTGATCTTTAGCATTATCCCCTCAGACAACTTTCTAAATGAAAGAAAGGAGAGGCAGATTACATTTACCATATTAGACAGAGTCCGGCCTATCATATCCCGGTTTTAGGATGAAGGAAGGAATGCCTGCTACCTCTTCTTTAACCCTGGTTCCAGAGATGGCATTCCTCCTTTTGCCGCCAGGTTAGCTTCCCTGACCTCCAAGAGTTGTTACCTGGCTGAAGGTATTCTAAAGGTTTCATGACTGAGAGACTTCAACAGCTTCCTAACAGAATGTGAACGAGACCCAACCCTGCAAATCCACCTGCAAATTATTAGTTTCTTGCATGAGTAAATCCACTGAAATAATGGAATTCATGAGTAGCCCCATTACAGTGTTCACAGAACTGAAACACAAGCTAGGAAACATTAGGTCAAAATGCACTTTCGGTTTAGTTATCTGTATAGGCAAGCAAAAAATATCTGCAAAACAAATCTCAAAGTATTTAATACTAAAATTAACAAGACAAACCTCACTGAAATAGCCCTCTTATTTTCAACTGCAGCTTCTGAATACAGAGACCTTAGAATGGAGAAGAAGAAAGGCGTGACCACAGCACCATGAATCCGATCAGTAAGAATTTAAGTGGTGGTTGCAAAAACAGCCTTAAAAGTTACCAGAAATATACTGATTTTATATTCCTTATAGCCATTTACTCCTTACTGGACCTACTTATACCATCTGGTGCAAGAGGGCAATAGAGAAAATACATTCAATATTCAGAAGCATAGATAACACAAATGCACTTAGTGTGATGGAGAAGATGAGAATTGAGGTGGAAATATGGGAATCTAGTTCCAGAATCTGGTTATTAATCTTTAGTATTTAAAAGTCTTGCATAAATGCTCTCTACATTACATGTTATAATGCAGACAGAAGATAACTTTAAATTAGATCAAGCCTGTAAAGGCCTCCTTAAAACATAGGAAAATTCAGTTGTTCAGGGGCCACTAAAACATTACGGCCCCGTAAGGCTTGTGACAACTTAATTAGAGACACAAACAATATTTCCTATGGAAACCAGCTTGCACACAGGGCAGAAACTTGAAAGGAGCAGAGTTAAAGCTGAACGGGAAACTTCTACATCAGACATTTCTAGTACTTGCTTTTGCAGCTTAAATAACAATGCTCAGATGCAAGTGATTTTATATGATAATTAGTGATGTAGGAATTGCTATCGTTATTGCGCTCAGTATGTTGCTTCAGGAGAGGTTTTCAGAACTCAGCCTCTGAAGATGAAGTGTAGTTTTGTAGTTTCTTTCATGCAAACTGTGTCCCCAAAATGTCAGAGTTAACTGAACTGTCACAGAGTCAACCGAGCTGTAGAGATCCTAACAAAGGAAAAGAGGCAGAGGCAATGGAGGAAAAAACTCAACACCTAACAGTTTTCATTTGAGTTAGAAAGGAGATAAAAATACCATGCAGTGACAGAAGTGAGTGTTCTATCAACCTCTTTAAATAATTGTGCTTTACCAGGTGTTGAGCCACAATACTATAAACTAATAACATGTAAGTGGGACTATAATAGCCCAGAGAGACACAAAAGGGTATAAATGGAAAGCAGGAATTCTGACAGTGCAATACTGAGGCACTCTATTGGTGACTGCTGGGCTCCAGACAACAGTTATATCAATTCCTGAATTTTTCAGCCCCACTTGGTTATTTCACACACACAGAGTGAAATAACTCTATTACAGTATTATTATGCTGCTCTTTATTACCTTGTGTTCACAGCTGTGGAATAGCATTTTAAAAAACACAAGAAAAAATGTAAGACAGGTCAAGTTACCAACAAGTCAAATAAAAAAGTTTCCAACCCTACCCCTCAGTTCTTAGGAAAAAAAAAAACAACAAAACAAACAAACAAACAAAATACCAAGAAAAAAAATCCAAACCAAAACAAACCAAAAACCAAAAAAAATGCCCCAAAACAGAAACAAAAACAAACAAAAAAACCCAGAAAATAAACAAAAAACCCAAGACAAAACAAAACCAAAAGAACCCCAAGGAAAGTTATCGTTAGAATCTTGAAGGAAAACCTAGCACATACTATTTTGTAAATAAAGGTTCTGAGTTATAGAGCTTACAGGAAATGCATGAGCATATACAAGAAACAACACTCTAAAATATGACAGAGTCTTCTTTTTGAGAGAGATGAGACTGCAACTCTTCTGCATAAACATAAAATAAAGGTGCAAGGGGAAGAATAATTAATGTCAAGTGTGCTCTTCAGCTTCAGCAGAGAAAAGTTGCAAACCCACTTGCAAACCAGCCCTTTCATGAAGCTTCCACATTTAAAGGGACTGTTTCAGATGGACGTGTCAAGCAAAGGTCTTCCAAGATGGTCCTATAACAGTCCCTGGGGTAAATGTAAAAAGTATTTTTTTTCCCATGGGAAAATTACATTGTTATTCTGGACAGTTTTCTATAAATAAAAAAAAATAAAAAATAAAAAAATTGTGATATCCGTTGATGTCTTTGAAAGACTGTCATATTTATTGTTGATTACCATCAATCCCATTGAAGTTGGGAGTGTAAGGGTGTCTAAAATTTGAGTTGCCAAATAGACTCAACAGTTATTAGAGAAAAAAATGTATTTCTGCATAGTAAAAAATAAGTATTATTTTGTGCTTTCCTGAGCAAAAACCTGGAATGGTTCTTCCATAAATTGGGATGGGATTGGAAATAACTGTTTCTTCAGACATGTTTTGATAGGAGGTAGACTGATGTGTCAGTGGCTCTATGGCAAGAAATCAGGGTGAGAATGTTACAACTTTTTTCCATTCTTTCCTCATATTCTCCAGATAGAGGTGAGTGTTGGGCTCTGAGGAATCAGAAATACTTCATTTTTAAAAGTTTAAAAAAGAATAAAGACATGTACAATTTTAAAAATGCATCGTCAGCTTACTGACTGAAAGTCTGTATTTATTGTTTATTTCTAAAGGAAAGCAGCACAGTCCACATCAGACATCCCCAGGCTTGGTTCACTCCTCTCCCTTCACTCCAGTGAGAGATCTCAGGGGCCAGAGCAGCTCCCCTGCTTCCTCTGGACTAGTCTGCTGATACACACACAGGAAAAAAGATGCTACTCTAAGCTATTTCGGAAGTAGCCCATTTCTAAAATCATTAAACACACAGCTTTAGCAGGGCTCTACAGGGTAAACCTATATGCCTGGACAATATGATAGTCTATTAATTTGGTAGCTGGAAGAAAGTTTACATTCTGAACCTCTAAGTCTTCAGCATTTCAGGAACATTCTGAGGAAAGCCCAGAAAATTGTTTTGCAAGAGCCAGACAAACCCAAGGGATTATTAGAGATGGACTGTGCTCAGTAGGAACACCAACAGAGAGCTGTGTTCTAGTATCTACTTGCCAAAAATGTAAATTTATGTAGTAAATACCCAAAGTCAGAAACATGGAGAGTTCAGGAGCAACCAGTCATCTTTCACGCAGACAGGAGTGACAACAGCACCAGTTCTGCATAGCAGTCCACACTGGTGTCCTACTGGGAACAACAGAACCTGAGCTCTCTCTCTTTGCTCATGGCCTTGGAGTTCTAACAGAATCACAATGAAGACAGCTGCAGAAAATTGTAATATGTCATTCAAATGGTCTCAAACAATTGTTTTCAACCTACAGGAAATAATGTGTGAGACATCCCCATCCCACTTCTCTACACAAGCAGTACTGTTGTAGGAGTTCCCATCATCAAAAAGTTCATCTTTTGGCAGCCTCTGAGCTGCCCTATCATTCTGCTGGTGGGTCTTCTTTCCTCATCTCTAGTATCCCTTAGTCTTAAAATAAGCAAAGCAATACAAACAGCAAACAAACAAACAAAAAACTCCAAACAAGCACCCCAAATCACAACACAATAATTTAATTTACTTTTTAAGTTTCTCTCATTTTTTAAAATACCTAGTCCAGGAAATGCCTCCTACTCAGTTTTAGAGGAAGGCATTACAAGAGCTTTGCTGTACCTTGAGAAGGTCTGCCCATGATGGAAATATATCATTTCTGGGATTCTTCTGACACAGGCTGATTCCCAGTCAGATTGCAGAGAAAAAGACAGCATCAGTAGCTTTGAAAAAGAGGATAAAGCAAGAGCATAAGTTCAGGCATTAACAGCTTTGGTTCATTTATAGCAGCTGAAGGATTTACACAAGTGCACCTTGAGTGAACATCTCTAAGAATATTTTTTTTATCTTTAATCTATCTGTTGATACTATTTTACACCACTGTGTTTTATTATTTCATCATTCAGCCTCTTCCTGCTTCCAACAAGGCATAATTTCCTGAGCACATCATCAAAAAGTTGAAGGCCAGCCTAATCCAATTAATTCCTTGATGGCTGCTTTGGTCCATACACAGATCTGCAGTTTCTCTGGGAGGATTGCCCCCTCTCAGCCTGTATGGATCTCCTGTGGGGATTCCTGGTCTCCAGGTTCAGCTGCAAGTGAGCCGTTCCTGATAAAAAGGATGAAGAACTAAAGAATACTTTAATTTGAGAACAACAACAACATTTGCTCTTTTTGCCTTACTTTAGATGCTTTACCAGATGAAAGCCTGTTTTAACAGGTAACTCCCTAGACTCAGAAGATTCAGGTCAATTCCCACTTCATCAGCAGACTCTGTATGTGACCTCCTTAATCTATTCGACAGTACTATTTCACAGCTGTGAGATGGAAAAATTCCCTGCTTTGCAATGATGAGAGGAGAGAATGCATCAAGGATTGTGAAATACTCGGCTATCCTGGTAAGGGGGAACCTACAAGCACACAGAGCTTCATTTTGAAAGCTGACCTCTGCTTCTGTAGCATTCATAGTCCTTGCTCTTTTAGACTCATCCATTTACACCTTATGATTAATATCAGTAATTTAGCATTTCTATTACCCTCTACATCATTATAAGAAATACTAAAAAACAATTAAGTGGCTCAAAGAGATGTTTATTAGCTACAATTTTACATTGAGATTACAGCATTTGGGCCATAGGTCTCCCATGCATTTAGAAGCATTTTTCCCCTGTTGTGGCCCCTTCATTGCTTTACTATATCATAATTAACAATAAATTGCATCTGGAAAAAAAATGCTGGACATTTTATGATGCATTATTTTTGGGCTGGATTTGTTTTGCTTATTCACTGAGTAATTTGTGAAACTCAGTAATTTGCCATGGCTATCCCAGTCATTAGTGCAAATTATTCTCCTTCTACTGTATTTGTTGGTAATTGCCTTTTGAAATGAATTCATTTTAATTTCTTAAAAATAATTTGTTATGGGATGTTAGTTTTCTTAAGAGGGTTTAATTCCTTAAAAGAGTTCTAGGATTGTGATTAAAATGAACATTTAGAGGAGGAGTTCTTATATATTCACCTTGAAAATTTATGCTTCGTGTATTAAGAATCATTATGTGCCACATGCTTGGCTACACTTAAATTGCTTGTTTTGGGGTAAAACACACTCATATTTGGCTTTCCTGTAAGATAGAAGATTATCCATAATTCCTGGGGCAGCACTTACGCTGTAACTATATCACATTACTCTCTAGGGAAAAAGCATTCAGGGATGGCCAGGGTTTTCACCCTGAGTATCACACTGAAATCTTGGACATCTTGTAAATCCAGGACACTTACAAAGATGTTCTTTTTGTTGGTGGGTTTTTCTGGAGGTTTTTTGTTTGGTTTTGGTTTGTTGTGTGTTTTTTTGTTGGTTTGTTTTTTTTTTTAAACCAGTGTTTCTCACAATAATTTATTTATTGTGAGAGGTGTAGAAAGTGCTTCTTCCCACATTTGGATAATAAAGTTGTATTATGATGAGATGAATAACCTAGTGGAGATTAACTGAATCTCAGCTATCATCACCTGACCAGCACAGCCTCCTTTTGTGCAGCTTCTACATCAGTGAAATTTAGAACATCCTTGAAGACCCTGGCATAACAAACAACTCAAAAGTTTAAGTGAGCAATATCAGAATCAGAGGGAACAGAAAAGCAGCTCCATATCACTAAAATAATTCTCTGAGTTTTAATAAAGCTCTAGTTACTACAACTTCGGGTTGTAGGACCCACCCACCTCCTGGTGACTTTATCATGTGATGAAGTACAACACACCTTACACAGAGGCTGGAGCCAGTTTTAAATTTTTTTAAATTGCAATCCTAGTAATTAGTTAAATATGTACTTATGTGGGACCTGAGTGCAAACTTGTACTCTAGTGGCTCCAGTCACATTAATATTTTAGCCATTAAAGTTAAGGAATTAGATTTTTTGAAGGCGACACTGACTTACAGGGAAAAATAATAATAATAATGGAAATTTGCTTTGTACAATTATTTCCTTCAGTTTAATGTGCTTTGGGGTGTTTAAACCACTGAGTACTAGTGTTTGTCTTCCTTTCATGCCCACCTTTATCCAGTCTCAATGGGCTGCCCAGCAGGTATCTATCTATTCATGTCCTTTGGCTGTACAAAAGTCTCAGTGAACCTTTGAGTACCATAAGGCATCTTTATAACACTTATTTAAATTGGGATGTGTGTGTATGCACAATACAATATCTACATACAAGGTAGCGGCATAATTCTAAGGTTTTTGTAGATGAGCCAAAGAAAAACTATCTTCATGATGTGCACCAGTGCAATTGGATCATAATGCACAATTAGAAACCAAGGTGAAAGAAGCCAGACATCCACAGATTCACCTTGTTCTCATGTGCTTGGTGACCACAACAAGCAGTACCTCATTTAGTTTAATTATTAAGCACTGGGAAAGCACTCTCAAGTGTGTGTAACACTGGGAAGAAAATGAAACTGTGCTTGCAGGAATTTTTAGTCTAGGAGAGAGCAAGCAGCAGCTGAGATGCAAAGCAGCAAAGCCAGCGGAATAAGCACACTTCAATGTGCATTGTTCGTACCAACAAGGGTGCAGCAGCTGCAAAAGCCATTTGGAATGAAAGGCTGGAAAGGGTAAAAAAGTAGTTCTTACATCCTTACTGGTCATCCTGCCTTTTCTCTTTTCTTCTCTCCAAGTTATGGGAAAGAAGGGGGTTTTCTTTTGTCAGCACTTAGCAAAAAATCTCCTTGGGAGGAAAGCAAGCAAATGATTAGTTTCCAGGACATTTTTTTAATGAATTTTATGTTTCCAAAATAAAATAAAAAGCCTTCTGGGGAGCTGACACATTGCAATTTTTGTTTCACAGAGATTCTATTTCTAGTCCTGACTCTTTTCTGAGTAGGCTTTCTCACTAATGGCAAAAAAGGAGTCAACGAAAAATATGTGTGGATGTGGAGTTATGTACAGATTTGTGGACAGAAATGGAAAGCCTAAACACCAAAATCTAATGCAGAAGGTGGAGAAAGCTACCTGGTTCTGAGCTTTTAAGACAGTTTTAAGGCCATTAGGTAGAAATGGACTGACAAATATAACAAGACAAACTGAAAATCCATCAAGAGTAGCATACCAAAGAAGCACAAAAAAGGCAGTTGGAAGCAGTGTACCAAGTCCAGAACCATGTTTAAAGATGAGGATAAAGAAAAGAAAAGCAGAGCATTTTTACAATGTATGATTAGGAACACCAACCAAATTACTTCCAGGAAGAATATCCTATTTACAGAGATCTCTAGAGATTCTCTGGGTTAATTCAGCTCACTGTACTGTCCAATCACTTCATTTTAGTTTTCCATCTTCCACATTTGCAATATATATGTGACTATTAGCAGTCCTCTGAGGATAATTATTCTCTAGGCAGTGAAGAAATTTCCCCTTTTGCTGCTCACAAAGTTTTAGGAGAATAACACGTGTCCAGAAGGTAAGAGCTCAAAGCAGAATTAAGCTGGGTGCCTGAAGATAGGAAATCCCTGACAGACCCACAGCTTGTGTAGGAGGACAACTGCATTACTCTGTTATATGCTCACAGTGTATTTCTTCCCAACAGTTGAGTTTTCTCATTCTTCCTACAATCTAGAGAATATCCCTGCATTTCCTACAGCTCTAACAGTAAATTAAACAGTCCTGGAAATGTTTGTGGAAGTGCTTCATTCTGTCATATACATGCAGACAGAGTATCTAGAAGAAAGAAATAGCTCTTTCCATATTGCTTTATAAAGTTTTCCACTTCTGACAAGTGGATGAGCAAATCTAGGAACTTACTGATGTCTCTGTAAGTTTTTAATTCCATTATTAGTATCATCTGCACTAATTGCTTTGAGAAGGGTTTTCCAGCCCCTCTTGTATTTCTAATAGTGGATGACTGCACCCATATAATAGGTAGAATGTAGTACAATCTGAAGAATTAACATTTGAAGACTATTTATTATTTTAAGACTGAAAAGGAGCTAATTAAGAAGTCACAAATTTCAGGAGATGTCTTTTATTTTTACAGTTTTATGTCCTGGTTTTCAAGTGAAAACAGGTAGAGCTGAATGACGAAAACTGGAAGGTGATGTTTCAGAAAATCTCTTTGTATTTCTTTCCCTGAATCTGTGTTTTTTTATTCTAGTTTATCTTTTGTCACAAAATTGATGCCAAGTTCTGATTTCTCCTTCTGGTTACTCCAGGGCAAGTAGAGGAAGAAGATGCCCAGGCACACTCTTTTCCTTTGGTCACACACTCAGAGCTGGAGAAGCTCTTGCAGCATAGAAATAACTTTTGTAGAGTTGTTACTACTAAAGAGTATGATAAGTGACAATTAAAACCTGCATCAGGGGAAGTTTAAGTTGAACATTAGCAAGCATTATTTGCTGAGTAGGTGGCCAAGTACTTGAGCAGGCTTCTAAGAGGGATGGTTGATAAAGCTTGAGGATATGACAAAGTAATGAGGATGACAAAAGAATCAGGCAGAACAAACTGGTTACTTGGTGTCCTGGGTCCATTCAAACAAAGTATAGTTGCTGCAGTGAAAGAAATCAATGAAGAAACATCTGGAGAGAAGAGATAGAGGCCCTATCAGCTCTGTATCTCAGGAGCTGTGTCCTAGAATGCAGTGACTGAAAGAAAATTTTGTGAGTTGTGTTGGTCAAGCAATAGTGATCACCACACTGGGGTAAGAAATGCTGTTGTATTTTGTATGCTTTACATGCCAGAGTATGGAGACTGCATATGGGGAAATTATTTACCTCTGTTACATTCATGGTGCTGATATTAGAAAACTGCATACATTTTTAATAGACACATTTAAATATATTTTAAGCACTAGAGGTGTGGGAGGATAGGGAAATGCCAGATAAATTCCTTCATGATTGTAAAAAATATTTCACAGTAGCAGAAGTAGGAAGTTCAGTCTGTTGATTTTATCAGAAAAATAGATTGACAGCTGACTTGGGGCCAGCATATAAATATCTTCATGGGAAGAAAATGCAAGGTGCTAAAACAGTATCTTTCTTATTAAAGCAAAGATAGACATAGATACAATATTTGGAAAGAGAAACCACTCAATTTGAGATAAAAAACAAACTTTTTTTGGTTTTTTTTTAAGACAAAGAATATGGTTAACTCACTAAAGAGAAATACAAAGGAAAATGATGAATTTTTTGAAAGAGGACTGAATAGCTTCTTCATATACTTGCATTTTAGTGAGCACCAAACTTGATCTTAGCACATGAGCAATAAGGTGAAAATTATTACCTGGTAAGAGTTGGTTTGCCAGCATACATTGTTCTTGCTAACCTGAAACACTGGATCCAAACCTGTCACCTTGAGTACGATGGGCATCCTTAATTCCCTCTGTATTCACATGATCTTTGCAGAATCCCCAACACACTCAGTTTGGAAACGACCTTTGAGATCACTGAATCCAATCTACGACCTAACACCACCTTGTCAACCAGATCATGGCACTGAGTGCCACATCCAGTCCTTTCTTAAGCACCTTGAACACAGATTTCTCATATCCTTTAATTTCAAGAGTGGAAATTTATGGTCACTTTTGCACTCTTGATTTAGATGTCTGGAAAGAGTGAAAGGTGAGTCAGAAGGCCCTACATACAGTTTAGGAAATCATTCTCTTGTTCAATAATCTACTGGGGGGGAAAAAAGAGTACATGTAGGAGAAGTACTAAGACAACTTTAATGAAAGTTACTAGGGAAATACTATTTCAATGGCTTTTACAGACTTTGTAAACACACTGTTTTCAAGCCCTCTGGTTAACAGAACAGCAAAATCTGTAGCTAGTCCTATTTTAGTGGCTTGAGCAACAGTGATAACAAAACCAGCAGCTTTGCTTTTCCCTTCCAGAAAGCAACAATGTCAGCTAGAATTGGCAGCTGGCTGTAAATAAAGTGAGGCCCCAAACAGCTGAGAGACAAGAGCTGACATTTCCCACACTGCTGTACATCCAGCCTTCTTTCCCTGTAATTCTGTGCAAAACTTGCCAGCTTTTTGCTGCTATTTGGAAACAGGATCAGGGCAAGTAAAAGTGAACTAGGAGTTCAATAATTTGTTCCTCTGCCTTTGTTTGTCTGGTTACTTTTCCAGAATGACAGGATGCATTTCAATTGAAGCAGCTGACAGTATTTTTATGTCCTCATTACAACCTTTTTAAGGAACAATTTTTTTCTCTCTCTTTTTTTTCCCTATAACATTTGCTATTAATGTTACATTTTAGTGGAAGTAACTGGTATTTTTTAAGTGTGAACAATGTGTTTTGGAATATTTAAGATACAGGGAGAGAGACTATTTACAAGAGTATTTTGTGACAGGACATAAGGGGGGATAGCTTCAAACTGAAAGAGGGCAGGTTTAGATTAGATACTAGGAAAGAATTCTTGACTGTGAGGATGCTGAGGCCCTGAAACTGTTCCCCAGAGGTTGTGGATGTCCCACCCCTGGAAGTGTTTAAAGCCAGTTTGGATGGGGCAACCTGGTCCAGTGAAAAGTGTCCCTGCCTCAGGTCAATCTACATTTCCATGAAATAGATCTCTGTTCTAGGCAATTTTTTGGGGGAAAAAAAAAAAAAAAAGAATATAGTCCAAAAAACAGAACAAAACAAAACAAAAAACCAAGACTAAAACCAACCACCCCAGCTGATCCAGTAAATAATCTTCTGGCAGACTGACTTTGTTTCTAGCACAACCACATATTATATAGAATGTTATGGAGGGTCAGATGCAGCCACCTGTGCTGGAGAGAAGCTCTGCAGCTACTTACTGCATTAATGAATATTACCAAGGGAGACAAAATCAGTCCCATAAAAAGGGAATGAACTTTTACTGAAATTGATTAGCATTAGCAATTTTTTGTAAAACAGTAACAAGATTTTGAATACGTAGTTGGGTACAACGTCAGCTGGAAGGATTTCAGACAACAGAGGAGAAACATTTTATAAAAAGTTTCATGACAGACAGAGAATACAGAAGTTAGGAAGGAAAGATAGGAGTACATACACAGACAAAGGGAATCTGTATGGGGCACTAAAGGGAATGAGAATTGTCTTAATTTATTGAATAAACAGAGTCTGGATAAGGCCCCCTCAATACATATTCAGAACAACAGTCTAAGGTTATTTGAACTCTTGCACTTCTATCACTTCTGATAGACAAGGATAAGACTTCAGCTGGAAAGAATTAGAGTAATAAAATAGAAACCTGTGCAGGATACCAAAACAAATTTCTGAAAAAGGAAACCAGAATCACAATTTTATCATTAGACTTTGTTTTAGGAAGCTAGACAGTAGCACCCAATGTATCTTTGAAAGAGCTTGGAAAATAATGATGGACAGGAAGCAAAGGAAATTTGCATCAGTTGAGAAAAAAGTGAACTGGAGGAATCATCCTAAATGAGATCATTCAAAAGTCCTTCGGGTAAGGACCTGCAAAGAGATATCTAGTTTCAAATCAAGGACAGTGCACAAACAGATGAAATAATCCACAGCTTCAATGAAAAGGCAAGCTGGCAGAGTTTTTTAAAACATAGATGACTGAAAAGTGAACCTAGGTTGTGACTTCTTTAAAGGATTAGTTCTTGTCCTCTCCCATTAAAGATCTTATGAATCAACTCCCCTGAGGCAAAACCAAAGAAGTGACCAAATATTAATTTAAAACATGCCAGTAGGACTGAGGAATTCAAATTGAAATATTGTATAAAGGTGGAAGACTCAACAACAAAAACACTATTTATCAATATTAAGAAGCATGGGAGAAAAGTGTTGTAAGACAAAAAGAAGACAAAGTCAGAGTAAAGATAATAGAAAAAAACCCGATAAAAATAAAGATGATGCCTTAAGCACCATTCAGAGAGAACAATTGGGGTTTTGACAGAAATCACTAGAAAGGGGGACTGTACCAAGGACTAATAAAGATAAATCCAAAGAAATAATCAAAAAAACAATGAAGACATCAAAACACTTCACATCTTTTTTTTCTAATTAACTGTTCTTAACAAAAAAAAATCAAGGTCTGTTTTAATTAATTTTTATTTTTTCCCCTTTTGTGATAAAACAAAAACAAAATAGTCAATCATTTTGGTTTTATTATAGCATTTTACTTTAATTCAGTGTTTTATTCACAAGGGCAAAGTAGAAATGAAAAAAGACTTCATTTTGAAGCAAAAAGTGTTTTATCAGTTTTTGGAACTAGTGTATCTGGTTACTTTTTGAGCTATGCAACCCAAAAATCATATCAAATTTTTAAATATTAAAAGATAAAACAGATTACATTAAAGACAAAACCCACATGTTTGGAAATTACCAAACTTGGAAATTGAATAAGCAAAGGCTTCTTTTCTTAGAAGTGAGAGTATGAGAATGGGCAACTCTTGTGTAAGCCACTGAGTGGCAAAATGCAGAATCACTATTTCCAGCCTTACTCATCTAATGCAGCTCCAAAATCAGCATAAGCTAGTGAAATCAGTCAGCATATCTTCACACACCAGGGTTTTTAGGAAGGTAAAATGAAAAAACTGTGTCCTGACCAGTATGTGTTTTCTTCTTGGCAGCCAATTACAGGTGCTGTAAGAGATCAGTGGGCTGTTTCACATACACCAGGGCTGAATCCAGGATGAATCCTGATTACCTTCTCCAAATGGATATTTGTTTCTGAGAGTGTCTGGGCTGTAACATGCAAGTGTGAAATAAAAGAGAAAAGCATACAAGATTTAGAGACAGGAAACTCCGTGGAGACAAATGGAAAGGTAATTGCACAGGAGAACAAAGGTGTTTATGTTAATGTAGCTGGGTACCTTAGGTGAGCATTTCAGTGACTGCATCTCCCCATGCAAGGGAATTCAACTTCTGAACTCTCTCAACACTTTCTTTTTAATCTTGCTTTTTCCCCCTCAGATTTCTGGCTTTAATTGTGCAGATCTTAGACCTTAAGGATGTTGTTTTCTGTTAATGATGATACACAAAGCTGACATGAGCTAAGAACTTAATTAATTTCATCTCTTTGACTACTTCTAGAAGGCAGCAGGAGAGGGGAAAAGATTAATACTTTATGTCTTTCGAAAAACCAACAACAATTATTTTAAATAAAAAGACCTTTTCTCTCCAGGAGCAACAAAAATGTAGTGCACAGAAATAGATGGCACAATTTGTGACTGTGTGAATTTTTTATGAAGATGAATTTCCACATTTGCTTCTCCTGAATCATGTGAGTTACAAGCATGGTTTCTGATAAGTATCCTATTTTTGTGGCTCTGACTGCGTACTGCTAATTCCATTTTCAAATGATGTATCCTTAAGTGGCATACGTATGCTTGTGTCCTAGGAGCTCATCAGTAGAAAAGGATATTGAGTATAATTGATCCAGTTTTGACAGCCACAGAATACCGTATTTTGTTGGCATATGCAATTAGTGCATTTGTCTATATCTCCTCAGCTTAGGAAAAAAAATATTCTGGAGTTCTGGTCAACTTCTGTGACAAACATTATCAGTAAAAGGCAATAGAGTTGTGCCAATCACAATAAAAATTTTCCTCTGAAAATCTTTCATGCTAGAATAGTAGGGTTTTTTTTCAAAGAACATTGTTGCATGTGAAACTACTTGCTTTCTTTAAAATCAGAGCTTGCTTCTTAAAGTACACTAGAAAAACAGAAAACTTGTGTTTTAGCAACAAACAGTTATTTTTATTCAGTCATAATATCTTTGGGTACACGCAGACAGTTTATATTTTGTTTCTGTTCAGGCCTGTGAACCCAGTTCTGTGGTGATGTTATGTAGCTACTGTGAAGAGTCTGCAAAATAAACACCATATTGCATCTTGGGTGTTGTAGTAATTCTGCTGGCTGTTAAAAATTACAAGGCAGATGAACTAACGGGAGGGGAAAGCGTGAGGGGATCTTTTCCTGCAAAGTAAAAAAATGAACCAACCAAATCTCAAACTTACACAGAAGAGACCATGGAAGAAACAAGTATTCTTAAAACTTTCTCTAGTGAGGGGTACCAATAGATGGATAGATTGTCTTTTTCTCTCTACCACAATGTCAGTGCAAAAATAATAATGCTCACAAATACTTTCTCTGCCAGAGTGACATTTCATCATCTGCAGTACTGGTCCCTTAGGTCTCTCCAAAAAATCCTGGGCTTATGTGCATGTCATGGCATTTCTCTCACTCATATTTCCTTTATCTCTTCCTCTTCCCCACTGCCCACCTTTCTCTTCTTCTCTGTCCCACTCCATCTGTCTTTCTCTCTTTTCCTCTCCCCCCTCCTCTCATATTTTCCTAGTTAAAATGTCAGTGGATCATTCTCTGCCTGTGTGCTTGTAGGACAATTACCTGTTCAAAACGCTATAGCACAGCTTCCAGTCAGAACTGGAAGGAATTGTGTGATGACTGAGGAAGTCAGTCAGAGAGGAAAGTGTTTCTGAGCAAGTTTTAGCCGTGGCTGATGTGCAGAAGCCTTGTGTGATGACTGCACATTCGTGGCAGTAAGTCTGGTGTTTGGTGGGTGACTCTGTATGTGGCTGTAAGGGCCACCTGACAGTTTTGGATTACAAACTGGCCAACAGTGCCCTTGGCCAAGGTGGAGGATCCTGCCTGTGAAAAACTAAGAGTGGAAACAGGAACCAGGGTTGAGCAGGGCTACAAGGCTTCATCACACTTATCAGAGGTGATCTGAGAAGGATTCACACCTTGGGCCTGATGGCCATAGATGCTGCTCTTCCAGTGTGAGTGCAGACCCAGCACCAGGGCTTGAGATCGTCAGAAAAGAAGAGAAAGGATCAGTTTCCCACTGGTGGGATTAATGTAGTCAGGCCTCTAGCAAGGGGATTTGAATGCTCTGGTCTGGCTGTGGTGTCATGTCAAGGACGTGCTGCATGTGAGCCAACTGGGGCTCAGGGATGGGGTGTGACAGAGAGCAGCTGCAGGCTCAGGGACAAGCATTGGCCCACTGCAGCAGCTTTGTTCAGGGGGCTCACAAAAAGGGACTCACTGGGAGGGCAGGAGTACCCAGAACAGTTTCTGGAAAGTTTTGCCAGCCCAGAGGCAAAACACGACATCCTGGGTTGTGCTCTCCTGACTATCTCCATACTGAACACATGGATACAGACACTGCCAAAATGGGACCTGTGTTCATTCCTTCAGATCAAGACCATTATTTCAGCCTTTCCATACTCTTTCTGACACTGCAATCTTGGCTATTATAGTGGTCATCTCTAAAGAGAAGACAGCTCTTCTATCCAAGCCAATACTGACCACAATCTCCTTCTCTTTAGTCTCCTGTCTCTCCATAGTTCAGCCCCATTATAGTTACTGGGTACAGACAAACTTCTGTCCCATTAATGGAATAGGATAAAGGAATAGGAATGAATATTTAAAAATTCCAGTTGGCAAATCTGCCTAGGTTTTACCAGACTTACCTTTCACTGGGATCAACCTTTTCAAATCTGAAATGAGGTTTAAATCTTTCCACTTTTTCCAATAAAAATAATCTCCCCCAAACAAGTCAAGTTCATCATAAGCAGGCATATTTCCTTTTATAATTTCTTGTAGGAACATTCCATTAGCATATTGGTGCTATTAGAGTACAATTTCCTGTGGGATTTTTTCTTTCCTTTTTTTTTCCCCCCCATTTTTTGTAGAATAAAATATCTGGTATTCTATATGGTCTAATTGCAAGTAAGATCATACTCGAGAAATGAAAGCCTGTGTTCAGGCTGAGGCAACAGATAACCTTCAAGACCACTGTAGCTTAATAAGGGATTAGGAGAAAAAAAAAATTCAAAGTGAACTTTTGAATCAAATATTTGGAGCTAGAGCTATGAAAAGGGAATCCAGCTCATTCTAAACACCATCTGTTTGCTCAGTGTACTTGCATATTTTCGATTGCTTTATTCCACAAACTGCTATTTACTACCCCAAAATGCCTCTCGGTATGATGACAACATCTCATAATAAGATGTTTTTTTCATTTTGGGGCTACTGTTGGTGGGTCATGCAGTGGTTTTGGGATTACCAAACTTCTCCACAATCTGAACAAAGCAAACAAAATGATTAGTGAAAGTTTAAAAAACAGTGAAAATTATGCTCGCCGCTATGAAAGGGATGCCAAAAGAGAAATTGTGAAAAAAAGAATAATTTATACTTTTTTTCTCTCGTCATGTGTATTTCCATCTTCATATTTCACTCCATGCTTATACTTTCTGGTTTTTTGATAATTACAAAGAACTGGCTTTGAATGTGTTCTGATATGACTGCTAACATTAAATGTTTCCTACTCCAAACAGTACTTTCTGGGGTTTTTTCCCTAACTTTTTTAATGATGTTTTTTTTTTTTCATCCCTTTTAAGATTTTACTGTCAAGCAAACAGAGATATTACAGAAAAATTACATATAGAGGCCATACTTAAATCTTCAAACAGTAGTCTGAATTGAGTTGTACTGTTGAAAGTGGGGATTCATCTGCTTTCTATTAAATAGAGCATGCACAGTGTGCTCCCCTAAATTATAGCATTTAAGGATGGCCTCCTAAATGACTCTCTGTGCCAGCACAATTGTCTGTGCAGCAGAGAACCCCAGACAGCCAGGAATCTGCTTCCACAATAGCACTAAAAATTATACCTTGGCTTAACCCATTTCCACATGGATATGGTTCCCATTTCTGGCACACCAGCCACAACACAGACACATTTTGCAGACAGTATGGTATTTCTCTCCCTGCCAGACTAAGTTAGAATGTTTATATTCCCTAGGGTCTTGGGTAACAGAGAGGTCCCTACAGACAGCAGGTTGCCCGTGAACCGTGGGTCAAGATTATCTAAGATCTACATTTTGAGACCCTTTGTCAGAAAAATGAACAGCTATTATTTCAGGAAGCCTGTCTTGAAGCCAGCCGAGGTAAGTAACAGTTACTGAGGGATATCCTCATGTTCTTGTCAAGAATCTGTTTGTTGCTGAATTAATCATAACTATTTGATTCAAAAAGGTTAGTTGTGATAAATGAAATGATTCCTGTGTGAAACTCTTTTCACAGTGAAAGCGCTTGCACAGACACAGAATAATGGAAAACTTCCTGTCCTTAGGAAGCAAATATATATATGTATATCTTTGCAAATATGTAATGTGGTAATTTAACTGCATATAGGACATAACTACTGATAGGTAGTGTAGTCAGTTCAAACATACTGAAAGTGAATGATGATGAGGCCAGCAGATAAGCAAAATGTCTTTATGCTGCTATATAATCAGCTTGATCAAGTTGCATTAACACATCAGTGCTGTTTTGGGCTCAGTGCTATTAGCAGATAAAGTACTTAAAAAATTATCCTGACATTTATCTTTTCCAGTAACTTTAACCCATTCCCTGCTCCATTAGAGGTTAATTTATGAACTTAAATTTCTTTTTTTGTGTCACTACACAAAGAGAGGAGGGTTGTGTAAGTACTATTTTTGGCCCCTTTGCTTGACATTTTTTTCTTAAAATTCTTTGAGTCATTTATGTTGTACTGGCATCTGTTTGTCATTAGGTCCAACACAATAAGAACAGTGAAGGTCAGTTAATCCAATATTTTCTGATTCTGTTATGGATCAGCAAAGATACTGACCATTTCAGGGACGCCATCCCACTGACCTCCTCAAATCAGACCCTCTCTCCCCCTAGTCATATGCTTTTAGCCGTATAGTAACATCAACATAGAACAGCTTGGCCTTAAACAATTCCTGAAATCCTCATGGAAACATATATCCAAAAAGCTGATCTGAGATTGGCTAGACACTACATCTTGGAGTCTTGGGAGAATCTAAGGTTTTGTAGCTTATCTGTTTCTGTTCTTGGGGTTGCAGTGGAAACGTACTGCTTTTTGGTTATCCTGTCTGTTTTGGCTTTTTGGATTTTTGAGTGGATCAGAGTTTTTCCACTTTTTAACTGCTGACCAAAAAGTACTGCCCCAAACTGTTCAACCTTCACAGTCAGTCACCTCTCACCAGAGTCCTATCTGTGGCACTCCTGGTCTGGGGATGGGATTTCTCAGCCTTCAGCCTGGCATCTGTTCCCTCTGAATTTAATAAGTCTTTTACTTTCAGAGGAAATGGGCATAGAGTCAGACTAATGTTGAGAGCCTTAGAAAAATCTCATTCTCGTTGTCACCTCTCTTTCATTAGTCTTTGAATCAGATCCTCACCTTGAGTGTAGTAGAATGGCTTCATTGATTTAAAGGGGGCTGCACTGATTACCACAGCTGAGGACCTGTCTGCCTCTATTTACAAAGCAGTTCCTCGACCCTTTAGTGGATATAGGAGCCATTTAATGAGGGTTTAGAGACCAGTTGTCCAATCAAAATATAATTGCTTCAAAGTAATGAAACGTTGCCTTAAGTCACCATGAATCTGCTGAGCCCGAGTCTGACGCTGATCTGCACGTTGTGTGCACCTCTGGGCATCTCCATGTAGCACAAATCTGACAGAGATCCCAGGCTGCCTTTCAAGGGATAAATTCAGTTCTAAGCATCTCTGTAGCCACATGAGTACAGCACTCACAAAAGGGCTTGCTAGCATGCTGCAGTAGCTGCCTCCCCTCAGAATGAGAGAGTCTGGGTAGGCAGGCTGTGACACTGTGCTGTGCAAATACAGAATGTCCTTGAGACTCAATTGTTCAGAACTGGCCCTCCAACACCTCTGTGTTTTTACCACTGGTGGGTAGAAAAGCAGCTACTTACCTTTGCTACCTATACAGTCTCACACTCTTTAAATGCACTTCTTATCATTGAACCATAACAATATTGCTGTTGCAACATGGAAAAGATAGCAAATGGAAAAGTTGCACAAATCTCTCCTTCAGAAAAAAAAAACAAACAAAAACAAAACACAAAAAGCAGATCATTGCAACCATTGTCCAGAACTCCCATGTTTAAAGGTAGCCTGGATAACAGGGGAACTTCTCAGCACATCCTTCCTTTTCTCACTCAGGAGGCATTGAAATAAAAGAAAACTGAAAGGGTAATCCATATGGATGCTCAGCTACTGTGCTCTTCAGAAAGTGGCCAGCACCCACTGATAAAACCATTATGGCTTGGAGATTGGTGCAAGCAAGGGACTGGAACTGGCACTAGGAAAAACAACCTTTGTGGATTTAACGAAAAGAGATTTGCTGAAGTTTTTGCAATATGTTTGTGGCAGAATAAGAAAATCAGGTGGGATCTCTTGAGAACTAAAGCTAACATCCTTTTCTGTAGGATGTCTTTCCTGTCTCTGTATAGCTAGGGGGAAATGTCTGAAAAAAACAGCACATTTTGCACTGTTCTCTAAAATGATTCTGTGTTCTTGTCAGCTGGTATATCTTCACGAAAATCAGTCTCTCATCATCTAACTAGCCCTGCAGCTCTCTCTGCATAGATTGTCATAACTGAGCCTTGACTCTGTTTTGCCTTTGAAGATAAGACAGCGTGTTCTTATTCCAGTATCTGTCTAAATTTCCTAATGTGCCAAGCCAGGGGCTGGTCTATGTTTCCCTCTCCTCCTTCCCCCATTTTATTGTTATTTTTCTTACATGAAAATGTCTGAAGACTGATATAAAACTCAGAGAAATCCATGGAATGACCCATTGACTTGAATACAAACTGGATCCAATCTATAACAATGGATAATTTCAGAAGCAATTTAATTTAACTTAATTTGGTAAAAAATTAATTTAACCTATTTTAGATTATTAAGATTATTTAGATTATTCTGATTAAGCATCAGAACTAGAGATACTGCAAGCCATTACACTCCATGTAGCAAGAGAGGACGGTTCAGGGACTTCATCCCCTCCCACCAAGCCAGCATCAATGAGTTAACTATGACACCAGGAGCAAAGTACTGATGTCAAAATAGCACTGCCCTCAGCCTAATGATTCCCCCAAGAGGCAAGGCTCGTTAGCTTGTGCACTGTGCCATACTAATGTGCTATTATCTGGGATACTTCCGTGCCTTCAAACCAGTTTATAGAACCAGAAATGCCCTGTGGAGCTAACAGACACGAGTCGTTTCCCCCACTCTTATTAGAAATCAGGGTATCAGTCCATCCCATTGCTAACCTCTGATGAAAAGGTGCAGGACCTGCTGCAGAGCTGGTCAGCTCTCTCTGGTCATTGTGGCAGCAAAGCAGTCAAACTTTCTCATAACAAAACCACTTGTTTCTAAATGCCTGAAATATTTTTCTGCACCAAGACAGTGTGTTCTGGTGTGGACACCCCTTCTCTACTCAAGAAGCTCATCAATTCGGATATAAATAATTTTTGGGCATCATTTATGAGTCTGTATTTGTGCATATATGCATGGAAATAAATGTGTTCATAGGAAATAAATGAAGATAATTACAAATTAATCATGCTTTGATGAAATGTTTAAAAAGAAATTTAACCATTTTTCTTGAGGTTTCCCACAAAATTTTCAATGAAATATCTAAATTTCATAATTAAATAGTAAGATTTCTTGACATTTAAATGTTTAAAATTATCCACCTAACTCATTTCACAGGTATAACCTACATTAAAAAAAATAGAGGACTGCCTTGTGGTATATAAGTGGTCTACATAGCATATATGTGGATTCTTTCCAGATTAGAGGTCCTCCTTTTCCTACCATATAGCAATCCATTCTGTCCCACATTCTGCTGGGACAATTAATTATTTATTTTCTCTGAATTTAGTCCACAATTTTTCTGACAGTTGTGACTGATGGGGGGAAAAAAATGCTGAAGAATGCCAGCAATAATCAGCTTAATTCACTCAAAAACTTTTCAAAATTCATTGGTTGTCACTGCTGTCCAGATTCTAGGATGAAGCTACCTTACCTGAAATGCTGAACATATGGAATTTGTCAACTTCTGCTCACTGCCCCTGCTGCTGGTTGCACAGCTGATCCAATTCAAACACGTCGTCATTCCTTTAGTCGGTTGGCCCTTGTTCCTTTCAAGGATGACTAGATCTTATCTCAGCAGCCCCAGTTCTCCCTTTTGAGTGACAACTTCTGATGTTTCAGACTTCAGTGAACTGCAGAATTCAGTTTAGAAAGCATCTAGTTTCCACTCCAGTCACTAGGTACCCTCGACATCTTTATCCACGCCTCTCTTGGGGATCTCTTCAGCTTCCAGACAACCTCTGATTTTATCTTGTTTTGCAGGTTTCAGAAATTCACTGATAATTCACTTGTTTTGCATTGAATTCCAGTGCAAGGTCCTTTTTCTGTTACGCATGTACAGAAAGCTCTATGTTTTAAAATTTCTTTCAAGCTTAATTTCCCTCATTGTACAAATCCTCACATTTCTTTCTATTGCCAAAGCATTTTCCAAGTTTCCCTGGTCTGCTCCTCTAAGAGAACTACAAAACATAGCTAGATTGCTTATTTTTTAGCTCTGTAAAAAATTCTACTCAACTCAGATGTGTCTGTTTTTTTCAAATTTCCCATTTTTTCATGTATTCATATTGTTACTAACAGGGGAACTGTGGGTCTAAATACCAGCTCTGAATTCTGCTTTCTTTTTGGTTTTCCTGAGCATATAAACTTCTCATTTTCATTTGACTTTAATTATTCTTCATATATACTAAATGCGTATTTTCTGGCAAGTGTAGGTCATTCTTAAACAGGCACTTTTCATCAAGCAGGAATTCTATTCACGGGTCAGACCTTGCATTTTCTTCCTTTGCAAATATTAAATATAGAACAGTAGACATTTGAAAAGTAAAGAAATTTGTTTAGCAACAGGTAGATTTTAGTACAATTGCCTAACTGGTAGAAGTATTTTAAAAAATCATAAGCTGATATAGATATAATTCAATCTTATCTAATGCTTCACTTCACTAATGTCAGGTTACAGCTTTGGCAAAAGAGGTCTGATGGTTCTTTGCATCTTTTAAGGTGCTGCTGCTGTTGGCTTCTCATTCAAACCTGTCCCCACATATATTTTCATCTTCAGCTGGTAACTGGTGGTAATTAACATCACCCTGTTCCTATTCGCCTTTAAGACAGCCACTCTTGAGAGAAAGAATTTGAATTTGAAAGGGTTTGAATTAAGATGCCAAGCCGAAATGCAGGCACATGTCCTCTTCTGGGAAGTCTTCCAGAGACACAAAAATATCTGGCAGGGTAATGGGTTACACAGCTGAAAAACCACAGTAAGTTTCAATAGAGACCTCATCTGCAAAAGCTCAGGCTTACAAACTATAGAGCAATACTGCAGGCTTTCCCCAGAGAACCAAGGTGCTTTTAGCCCTTATTCACAGGCATTCCTCATGGGTAGATTTTTTATTCTTTTTTGCTTTCTTGTTTCCAAGGATTTTCTATATCTGCTTGTTTACACAGAATAATGTAGCAGTCTCAAAAGCCAGCTCAGAGCAAGATGATGTGACAGACTACAGAAATACTAACCAAGCTATTTAATCCTGTTTGTTAGCAAAGCTGGTCAGTGTGGGCGGAACTATGTTCTGATGTATATTCTTTGTATTTAATCCTGTAGCTTCTGAGAAAGGGGTTAAAGAGGAAGATGGCCATCATCCAGATTAAAAAGCAACCAGGGAATTAAGCTGCCTTTGGATACAAAGAAGAAATCAACCCGAAAAGCAATAAATGGGAAACATGAAGATCTGTAACATGGACCAAAGATGCTAGAGTAGAAACAGAGGGCCAGACAAAACCTAGTCTGGCAGAGACAGAAGCTGCCAGCCAGCATGGTCACCTCTGCCCAGAGCAGCAGAGCAGCCTCCCCACCCACGGCACACAGCGAGCCACCAGCCACTGGACTGATGATACTGGGTACAAGGTGCAGGGACCCCACCTCAGGGGCCATGGATTGTTTGCCAAGGTGCTTCCACAGCAGGTGGATTGGCAGGCTGTAGAGAGCAGCATCCCCAGCACAAGGGGTGTGTGAGCAGAAGAACCTGCACTCTCAGTGTCCTCACAACCCACTGGCACTGGGTGTGGATGGGCTGCGTGGGAGAATATGCATAACTCTGCAGGCTGAAGGCAAAATTCGCTTTCTTTCTTTAGGATTCCTTCAGAAAGATGGTTAGAAATGTATAGGTCCTTATTAATACTTTGGAAGTATACTATTGTGGTTTATTTTTTGTATAGCCAATGCTGTCCCATGTGCAAAATTCAGTGATTGGCAGTTAATTACATGTCATTAATAAAACAAGTTAATTCAAGCATGATTTGATTTAAATTGTGTCAACCATGTAGGTCTTTTTCTTTTTGTCCCTAAGACATCTGATCTTTAAAAATAACCATTATTGCTTATGTTTTAAGATACAGTCAAGATATTTTTTGTATCATTGAGAGCAAGGGCTGGATGAGTTCCCAGAAGACCTCTTGCTTCTGTTAAACATTGCCTGCTTCTGTTAAACAAGCCCTTCTATCTGCTTGATGTCATACAGGTCTCAGAGGAACTTATTCCTGCAGAGCCATTTTCTTTCATGGGTTTCGTCACATCCTTCTTTACTGTACCTGATGACAGCCACTCACTGGCCTGCTCTGACTGTTTCACACCTTTTTTCCAGAAAACACTTCCAGCAGGACAGGCCAGAGGTTCTCCCCCAGAAATTCATTGTTGAGGCCAAGAGCAGAAGCCAGGGACAGCTAGAGGAGAGACTCGCTTTTTGTCACAGTAAGAAATTTTTCATGTGGGTGTTAACACATAAATGAAAACAGGAAAGAAAAAACAGGAGGAAGATTACTGAGGAAAACAAACAGGAAGAAGATGTAGAAGGAAGAGTATAAAAAAGCAGAGAAATAGCCTGAGTCAGGGGATATAGGAGGGACACATAGGAATAAAGCCCTGAGAGTCTTTGCCGGAGCTGAACAGAAATTCGGAGAGCCGGGAAAAGGAAAACAAAGCTCAGCTGAAGGAGAGAGCAGAAGGAAGGAAATTGGAAGGAAGGAAATTAGAAGGAATTACACAAAATACAAAAAGAAAAAATGAAAAAAGATGAAAGAAGAAAAGGGGGAAAAGAAATCAAGAAAAAAGAGAGAAGCACTGCAATACATGTTCTCCAAAACATCCATTAAAGTAATGGGGATGGGGTTCAATGTTATTCCCTTTTCTGTGTAGTACATTACTTAAAAATGACAGCCCGTGTTGCTATACAGCGAATACACATTTTTTAGCTATCTATATGTAATATTTTTATTTATTCCATTTCAAAATTTTAATAAATTCTTCATTCAAGAAATGGTGGAGGGAAATTAAATACACTATTTATTCAGAAAAGAACAAACAAACAAAAATCCTACAAATGTGTGGTTCAACTTTTCTGTAAATCACAACAAGTAATTCTATTTCAAAGTATCTGTTTTTCGCAACATTAAAGGATCTTCATTTTTAAAGAATATGTCCCACATATTCTCTAAAACTCAGACCATTCTGAGGTGTCTAGCTGGCAACCAAAATCTGAGACATGCAAATTTAACAATCATGCTCGGAAACCCCAAATCACATTTTTGTCACCCCTTATATCCTACTCCCTGTCCACACAGACTCCCTGCTGGGCTTGAACACAGAGAGGTCTCCATGAGCAAGACAAAGTATATCTCAAGAATGGTGTCAGCTTCCCCCTCTGATACACTTGTGGGAAGTTGTTAATCTAATGCCTGTCTTCTGGCAGTTTCAAATGCGGACAGACAGCTATGGATGACTGAAGTTTAATTATGTTTCTAAAGGTGAAAATGAACCCAGAGGCTTAGGGAATGGGAATGTGTTTTATTAAGTACCGACATAAGTAAAATAAATAAACCCGTTATTTGGTTGGATGGGAGATAGAGCAAGTTAATATTAATTATCGCTTCCTTTTTAATATAATTGAAGGGCAGCTCAACTAAAAACCCTACTCAAGTAGGACTGTAGAAAAAACCTGCTTCCACATGGTCATTAGCTGCATCTTTTTGATGTCTCTTGCTAGAGAAACAAAATTCAAGTTAAACTGAAGAAAAAGAAATATAACCATCTCTTTAAAAATGCATAAAACCATCACCTCCTACCACAAACATACACAGCATTAACCTGCTTCCTAAGTTGGTACTAATCTTGGAAAATCATGCACTCTCTCGTCCTATTAGTAGAATTCCAGTGAACATTAATGAATAAACTGCTTACAGTTTCAAAAATTTTGGAAGAAAGTAGCATAGTCTTAAGATTTGTATGTCTGGGCATATATACTCAAGTGCTAAATTTGCTAGCCCATGAAAAACTCCCCTAAAAACCAGCAGTTTTCTCTACACTTGTAATTTTAATCTCTTTATTCTTCTTAATGTAACTCATTTTATTTCATTTTTAAGTATTAGAATCAAGTTTACAGGCTGTGGTGATCTACTGGTAGCACTACTGCTAGCAGAATTTTGCATTACTATAATCAGTCACAATTATTTTCCTTTTTTCTGACATGATTCCGTGCAATGGGAGAAAAAAACATTCCTGAGGCTGAAATGTCAAGGAAACAGAATTTTCTTAGAACAATGTGGTTCAGTACCTTTTTGATTTCTTAATCTCCAGAAGGCTCTGCAATCCAGCCAATATGTATTCACCCAGAATTCATTACATATAGATTTTTTTCCCATCTAGAATAACAATCAATTTACAGTAATGGCAAAAATATATCTTGCTGATGGCTCTTGTTACCGTCCCATAAGATGAGTGTATATTGCTGACTTAATACCTCTAAAATGGATAGTTTTCTTTACATTTTTTTCTTTGTAAGATTTTCCATGTGGTAGTGATAACTACTGCTGCTTCTTTTCCAAGGGTATAGACTTGTGATTGCAAAAATTACTCTCAATTTGTCCTCTTTGTTCAGCTATTAAAATAGAAATGTTTCATTTTTTTTCTAGAGATTCCCCAACTTTCTGATAAATCTTGTCTCTCTTCTGTCCCTTACCTGACTGACACACCCTTAAAGTTACAGTTCTCTCCCAAAAGTCAACCAGTTGCTAGAAGGAAATATGTTTGTGATGTTACAAAAGAGAAGTATGTCTAAATGGATGTATGTCATGTTCCTCACATGCTGCTCTGGTCTTTTCTAATCCAGTTTGCAAAAACATCCCACTGCTGAGTTCCTGCACAGCTTCTCTGGCACAGTGTCTTTTTACATCCTAGAGCATATTATGGTAATTCTTTTTCTGCAGTTTTTACCACTTTTGTCTCTGTTTTTCTGTTCTTCAGGGTTGCTACAGTGCACTGTATTTGAAATACAAGCCTTGAGCAAGGCAAATAGCCATTCAATTGTCTTTTACTGATCTGAGGTGGTGGGGTGATGTTGTCTATTGTAACCCTGACCAGTGGATTGAAGTTGCCATATTTGTTTATAAGCATTGAAAACCTTAAGTTTTAGATGTAGATTAGCTCATATTTTAGGCTTCACTCTCGTTTCTCTTTATTTGCTTCTCAGTGTAGTTTGCAGTTAATTATCTTACAACACAAGCACCTCAGAAATTGCTACCATATTACTAAAGACACTGCAACTCTGAAAAGAGAGTCTTAATATTCCATACTGACAGCTATGCTTACTTCCACTCTTTTCTCTCTCTCTCCTTTTTTTTCTTTTTTTTTTTTTTTGGAGCACAGACAGAACAGCTGCCTTTGACAATGGAAGCTATTATGATCTAGCCTAATTTAAGAAACATTCAGTCCTATTCCAATAGCTGTATCAGATGTGTCTCAGTCTGTGCAGACAACTCTGTCTGCAGTGAGTGCCATGGTGTTGGGCTTCATTCCAAATCATTCATTCCCAAATGCACTCCACTCCCAAAACAAGGCATGAGACCAAGCAAGAACCACCTTGCTCCTCTACAGCCACTGCAGCTGAAGGTGCATCACGCAAGTAAAGAAATACAGGCATGACTCAGAGCTCTGCCAGCCTTATGATTCAGTAACTCAAATATTTCCACTGCTATTACAGAGAAAGTCAGAGAGGATGGGAAAGTTCTTTTGTCAAACATATGCAGTCTCAGATTATGCTTTTACTGAATCTTTAAGCATAAGTAAGCCATATGTTTCCTGTTGTAGGAATCTCACCCTTGACATAATCATCCACTAGTTTAAAATGCAGTTCATTAGTCAGTAGGCACAGTGCTCCACTTTTTCTGACCTTTAGAAACATGTCACCATGTGGTGGGTTGACTTTGGCTGGACACCATATGACCACCAAAGCTGATTTATTCACTCCTCTTATCAGCTGGACAGGGGAGAGAAAATAAAGATTTGTGGGTTGAGGTAAGAATATGGAGGGATTGCTCAGCAAAACACTGACAAACTAGACTCAACTTGGGGAAATTAACTCATTACCAATCAAATCCAAGCAGAATAATGAGAAATTAAACCAAATATTTAAATATCTTTCCTACATCTCTCTTTTCTTCCTAAGTTTAACATTACTCCTTCACTTCTGCTGTTTTGTTTTGGTTTTTTTTTTCTCCTCTCCCACAGTGGCACAGAGGCACAGAAAATAGGGACTCTGGTCAGTTCATTGCAATATGTCTGCAAATCTTTCATCCCCAGCAGGAGGACTCCTCACATTCTTCCCCTGCTTCCGTGTAGGGCCTCTTCCACAGAACACAGTTGTCCATGGACTTCTCCAACATGAGTTCTTCCTGCAGGTTGCAGTTCTTCACAAACTGCTCCAGCATGAGTCCTTTCCATGGTGTGCAGTCCTTCAGGAACAGACTGCTCCAGCATAAATCCCCCAAAAGGTTCACTAGTCCTGCCAGCAAACCTGCTCCAGTGTGGGTTCCTCTGTACATGGGTCCGCAAACCCTGCAAGAGCCTACTCCAGTGTGGGTTCTTTTCTCCATGGGGCCACAGGTCCTGCCAAAAGCCTTCTCCAGGATGGGTTTCATTCGGGATCACAGCATCCTCCAGCTGCTTCCATGGGCTGCAGGGGCCCAGCTGCTGCACCGTGGTCTGCACCATGGGCTGCAGGGGAGATATGGGAAACACGTACACACGCGAAAATACATGTTAGAAGCAGATAGTGCGCTTAAGCAAGTGAAGGGGAAACAGAAGAAACACATAGCTCAGCTTGCAATTTTCGTGTAACAGAACGTATGTGTGTAGCAGAAATAACTTGTAACAGAACACATAGGAATTTAGATACTGGGTGAAGGTCATGGAGATAAGATGCATTTTAGGTATTGTATATTGTGAAAAATCAGTAAAGCAGGACTTAGGCATTGTAAAGATTTGATAAAGNAAAGCCTTCTCCAGGATGGGTTTCATACTGGATCACAGCATCCTCCAGCTGCTTCCATGGGCTGCAGGGGCCCAGCTGCTGCACCGTGGTCTGCACCATGGGCTGCAGGGGAGATATGGGGAACACGTACACACGCGAAAATACATTTTAGAAGCAGATAGTGCGCTTAAGCAAGTGAAGGGGAAATAGAAGAAACACATAGCTCAGCTTGCAATTTTCGTGTCACAGAACATATGTGTGTAGCAGAAATAACTTGTAACAGAACACATAGGAATTTAGATACTGGGTGAAGGTCATGGAGATAAGATGCATTTAAGGTATTGTATATTGTGAAAAATCAGTAAAGCAGGACTTAGGCATTGTAAAGATTTGATAAAGCAGAACTTGTGCGGCTTAAGGCCAGCAAAAACCAGCTCCTAACTTTGGCAAGAACAAATTGACCTGGGAAGAAGCCAAACCTCCGCTGTGCCTGCCCAGAGACGGAGGTCAAACAGCGAACATCTGATGAAGAGATTGGTTACTTCATCACAATCCTCAAAGCCCCTCGCCCAGGAGGTGTGGCAACAAGTGCAAGGGGGCTGAGAATGGGTGAGGATGGGTGGGCAGGGAGGTGTGGGCCTGTAGGATCAATATGTATTTATACCTGAAACCTGTCTCTGACAGATACGCATGCTTTGGTGAAAATATCCCCCATGCATCTCCAGCTGGATATAAAACATATCCTTTGCAATTTTTAATTGTAAAGTCCTTATTCTGCAACACAAGGGAATCTCTGCTCCAGCCACTGCAGCACCTCCTCTCTTTCCTCTCCTTTGCCCTTGGTGTCTGCAGAGCTGTTTCTGTCACATGCTTCTCCTGCTGAAGTCACCTTTTCTTTCCCTCCTACTTCTTAAATACATTATCCCAAAGGTGTTATCACCCTTGCTGATGGGCTCAGCCTTGCCCAGCGGGGCAGTCTTGGAGCCAGCTGCCATTGGCTCCATCATGGGGGACACTTCTGCCAGCTTCTCCCAGAACCCACTCTTGTATGTCCCCCCAGTACCAAAACCTTGCCATACAAACCCATTACACAACAACATTAGTAAATAATATTATAACTTTTTTTTTAAATCAGAATACTCACAAGAAAATTGTAGCAAGTACTAATATTAAAACCAGAGAAAAGAATCTAATTTTGAGAGCAAAAAAGCAAAGATACAGCTGAATGTCCCACAAATGGAAATAGGATGTTTTATAGCACAGTAGCAGTACTGGATTTTTCTTTTCCTTTACTCTGAAAAAGTAATAGTTAATTTAACATCATCTAAAAGAAAATTGAATTCCTATAAGCTACTCTCAGATAATACCTTCTAGCAAAACAGTGAATTAGAGGGCTTTTGCTACTCAGTTTTTTTGTAGAAGTAATCTAGGAACCAGATTTAGTCCTTCAAGTACACTACAAGACTAACCCTGCAATACAGAGTACTGCAAGCAAACTGTGTTCACAAAGAATATTGTTCACTTCCTAGGCACATGCACCTCTCAACTGATACTGCTAAATATGGTTTACTTTACAGAGGCCAGGAAGTTACTTTCAGACCTCAGTAACAGATTAGTGAATCTACATTATAAACCTCATTAATGTTCAGGAAAAAACTGCCTATTAGCTGACTTCCTCCCTACCACTACTTTCTCCTTTCTCTCACAGGCTTATCTTATTTGTACATCTGAAATTAAACTAATTCTGACCTTGCTTGTGTCTACAAGACTTGATCAGCAAAGCACACATCCAAATAGGATTCAAAAGAACTCTGATTTGCAATTATATAATTAGCCTTATTAATGGCTTAATGTGTTAGCAACTTTGAGTTTATTCTCGCATTCTTAGCTGGAAAGAAGTATGAAAAACCATTTGACAGATCATGCCAAACCCTGAAAATAAATGCATGGATGCAAAAAGTAATCATGCTTGACCTCTATATTGAAGGGATGATAAGTCACCAGATTCTTAAGAACTTCATCCAGAGGAGTCAACTTCCTTCAGAGTAAATGGTATTTATATCCATGCAAGCTCAATCCTCTTGAACAAATGTGATCAAATTGCTAAGCCTTTTAAGTGCCTATCTATATGCAATGCTTACTGAAAGCCATCAGCCCACAACTCATTTCTCCAGGCCTTGCAAATTAGACTTGTAAAGACCCAGAGAGGTTAAAGAGTGCAATATCATTACCATACAATAGTGGTGAGGTCAGGTCTTTGGCTGCACCGCACTGAAAAAGTGTAAAGGTGCAAGGGAAGCTGCTAAGCCAAGGTGTGAAGGTGACAGGTATTGGTGTGGCTCATGACACAATTGTGACACAATTCTCAGCAGCTCTAGGCATGGCTGACCTGAGTTGGGATCATCCACAGTAGTTGCTGAATGGTGGGTTCCTAGCTGGAAACATACTCCTTCTATAAATTAATTAATATAAATTCAATGGGCCTTGGACTATTCCATGGCACTGAGGCCAGATGTCAATATCCAATCTGTCCTGCAAACAAGACATTTATATCAAAATAACCTTTTTGCAATATTCTTATCCCATATTAATTCCTTAAACGTGCCTTGGGTTAATGATAGTTGAATTTGAAGGGTAAAAAAATGAATTCTATTGCCCAAGCCATTTTTTTGCATAATTTCATCTACCAGCAAAAAAAGCCAGGAAGCCTTCTAGTGCACTTCTATCCCTCATTTGCTGAGCTAAAAAATGTTCTCTCCCTTCTACCCCTTCTCCACACAGTTGTATTTTAATTTATCATTTTTCACATGCTGACATAGTTCAACCCCAACCAGTAAAAAAGTACCAGACAGGCACTTGCTCACCCAGTTTAATTACACAGAAAAGGATGCAAATGGTAGTGATAACAGTAGTGACAAAAGAATTAGAGCATACAAAACAGTCAATGTCCAGTGCATTTCCTTCCCACTTAACAACCAAAGCCCAGTCAGTTCCCAAGCCATGGTCCCTGTACAGCTTTTAACCCAGTAAATTTACTGAGTATGGCACTAAATGATTCAGACTCTCCCTTTGGCTGGTTGGTGTCACCTGTACTGGCTGTATCCCCTCCCAGCTCCTCGTGCCCCTCCAGCTTGTGGGGTACGAGAAGCTCAAAAGCCCCTGACTTGGTGTAAACACTACTTAGCAATGACTTAGAACATCAGCGTGTTACCAACATTGTTCTCATATAAAATTCAAAACACAACACCATAACGGCAAAATGGGAATAAAATGAACTCTATAAATAGGACTAAAATTAACAGACTGCTGTCTTTAGCCCCAGTGATGATGATTCCACCTCCTCTGATTTCACCAGACAGGGTCTTCCTATATCATATGGCCACCACTGACCTCTGATGCTAATGTATGAAACCAAGCAGTGAAATACAGAACTTTATCATCTAGAGACACTCACAAGCTGTCTGTATCTAGGAGCCACAATTTAAGAAAAAATTGAAGAGAGCTGAATTGAATATAAAAGGCTGGTTTTCTTTCCTTAGTATGCTGTTTCCATCAAAATCACAGAGCTTTGGGCTAAGTAGGTCAAAACATTCAGAAAAAAAATGCCATAAGAAGTACATTTTAATGCTTTTTTCCCCAGCATGTGAAATTTTTCACCAGCAAGAGACAAGGATAATGTATTTGAGATGTTTATGATGAAATTTTTTTCCCTGTATTGTTATCTTCCTTTTTCCAAGCATTAATTGTACTTGGGAAGTATTTCTCCCTCTTAGATGTGAAATTTATTTCACCTCAGAATAAGCACAGACATAGATTTTTGAAGAGTACGACTGAAAACTATGATCATAGACTTTTCTGCTTCTAGAAAATTAAACCAAAATTCATTATAAAGACCAACAAAGGCTTAGTTAGACAACCACCAAGCTCAGATGGGAGCCCACAGTGCTGAGTTTTTCATCATCCCGTATTTCATAAGCCTGCCCTTTATCAACTTGGTAAATATATTTAAACCTTATGGAATACCCGCTAATCACTTCCAGAGACTTGTTGATAGGTTAGAGAAGAAGCAGTATTTTCCTGATGTACAGTTTCAAAATTAAACGTCTTTATTCCCCAAAGCCATTTTTAATCTCCAGAAATTTTCAAACAATCTATTTTCAAACTACAAGACAGCAGATCTTTAGGGGCAGAGCAGGCTGAATGGGATTTAGGAGCTGTCCCTCCCTTGCTGAAAAATTGGGGAAAGGTGAGATCTTCACCTGCAGGATTTTACCTTGGCAATATTTTATCTTGGAAGTAATAGAAAATCTTTGGTTTATACTAATGCTTAAAAATGTTGGAAAATCTCCAGGAGAAAAATGTTTCCCCACTGAACTTCTTACACAATCTGCATATGACTTTTTATTTGCTGATTCAGATAATTTTTGTTTCTATAAACTCCAGAGAGATGCATTCCTCTAACCAACAGCTATCTACACAAGCTTTGCAAAGCTGTCTTTTTCATTTAGCAGCACACCTCTACCATAGTCACTCATCTGTGAGTCTGATTTCTTTCGTCCATTAATCTTTTTTGTTGTTGATGGGTTTTTTTGTTTATTTTAGTTGTTGTTGGTGGTGTTTTTTTGTTTTGATTGTATTTGTCTGTGTTTTGGGGGGTTTTTTGGGCTTTTCTTTTGGATTGATATATATGAACTGAAACTCTAGGACTGATGTGTTTAAAGTCAGATCCTGAAAAGTTTCCTCTCTTCTTTCCTTCAGACAATTTCACTACATATTATCCTTTAAATAAACTCATAATTTTCATAGTATTTTACACAGGGAAGACTGAAACTATAGAGTTAACAAGTTGATTTATCAATGCAAACTTTCATTTTCTATTTATGTGCAAACTATATGTTTTGTATGTGGTAGGCTATTCTAACACAGTGTATTTTTATAAGCCATTTTAATGCTAACTACTAGATAATATCTGAAAAAAAGAACAGGTAATTAGCCACAAAGTTGATGAGAAAGAGGAAGCTTAAGTCTTGTCAAATACTTTCTGACATAAAAGAAATTGCATGGAAACAATAAGACAGTGGTTAATAAGAAGATGGATTTTCTTTCCTTTTTTTTTTCTTTAAGTTTAATGTGTTTGACAATATGTGGAGAGAGCTTTCTTCAATACATGAACACATGGGTTACTACAGAACTGACACCGAATATTTATAAATGGGAGTGTTGTCACTTTGCATGAGTTGCAGAGGAGTCAAGCAACAGCAGAAAACATGTCTCTTTGTCCTGCACAGTCCACAACATGGCTTTTTCTGCAAGTTTTTTATATGCAGAATGATGCAGTCCACTAAGTTCCACCCTCTTCAGAGACCTAGCTTTGGTCTGATGTAAATCTTTGTAGTTTCATTTATTTCAGGAAACTGCCCAACTTTGTGTGGCAATGGCACCTTAACCAACAATATGTGTTAATGTTGTTTTCACTGCATTGCATCTATTTCACAAATTGGTCCAATAGGTTACAGAGTAAACACATTATGCAATGTAACCATAAGAAACACTGCCAATCCTGGAACACAGCTCAGAACTTCTGACATCTGCTTTGAGGTCTCCCAAAGGGGTTCTGCCAGACTAATTATTTATAGAGTATGGATATGCCATGATAAAAGATACTAGAGAATGCTCTACATTCCATGTATTATACTAGCAAATGCTCTACATTCCACGTATTATACTAGCAAAAACTATGTTCTTCCTACTAAATAAAACAAACCATCAAAATTATTGTCTTTTAACTTTGTCTAGAAAATGAAATTTATGGAAAAATTATCTAAAACATCATATTTAAAACAGAACTGATCTATTATTTTATCTTCAGTTCTCCAGAAGTGATTCCGAAGTATTGCAAGATACAGGTAATACCTGTGGGTTTTTAAAGAAAAAATAAAAGCCAGGAGAAAATAATCATTACATGAAAAAATCAATATTACAAGACTGAGTTAAAAACTAGTCGTGGAAACAGCTCTAGAGCTCAGAATACACCCCTTGAAGGGGGACATTGGCTCCACTGGAAGATGTTTATCTCTGAGAACGTCTTCAGCCTTCCTCACATGAAGTGTGTGAGCGCGTAGCTGGGGCAGCAGTGCCTGCTCTCTTCTAGCTCTCTGTACTCTGGTGCAACATGCACTTACTTTCATCAACACACTGAGCCAGAAGAGCCTGTAGTATCATCTTGTAGTTCTATTAACCAAGATGTTTAGATGAGCAACAGTCTTTCCTGAGAATTGCTTAAAATTATAAGATGGAAGTTAGCAGGTAAGGGAGAAGGAGAGAGCTCTAATACTCCAGACATTGTTTTGAAAGCATTCAAAGAGAAGATTGCAGATTTGCCTTGACATGACACACTCCTTCAGACTTTTGTTTCTCAGGGTGTTTAAATGCATTATTGATGCACTCAAAACAGGTGAGGTGAAAACCCTAAACCGAAGAGTTTAGTTTACTCCTCGGCTGGAAGTTAGTACAATTGTTGTAAGTTTCACTCTCTAACATAAACACCAAAGCCTTAATTCTCTCCCTTACACAACATTTAAGCAAATTTCAGCATCACAAGTTCATCAGATGGGAGTCTACTGGAGTAGGGGAGGGGACCCAAAAAGAGTTGTTGAAAGAAATAACCAGTTTGGGTTTTTAGCGGGAGATCTCTGAATACAGTCTTAAATACCCAGAATAGTCTATTAAGTATAGTTTCAAATAGTACAAGGGTAACATGGAAGTAAAGGGTCATTTTGTGTCATTTTTCTCCATTACATATGCATTTTAGCAATGTGGGAAACAAGCTAAATTGTGCTGGCCTTTATCAGAGACAGGGTGTAAATGCTGAAGGAGAAGTGACATTGTTGCATGCCATGTTTTCATTTTCTGCTGCTCTTTCCAGGCTTCCTGATACCACATAACCACACTAATGAGCACATCAGCTCAACACACTTACTCACAAATCCCTTTTGAATCATTCTATCAGCTCAAATTGCAAGGGTGAATGCAAATGCCAATCCCAGATCTCCATCTGGAAAGTATGCGGGAAATTAGGCAGGTTTCATTTAGAAGCCCCCCTCAACTATGGATCATCAAAATAAGAAAGTCTTCTTATTTTATTCCATGCCATCATGACACTTTAACCTTGTGAGACTGCACTATCATGTCATGACAACATGCTCAGCAGGCTTCTTAAATGTCACATAGTGTTACATCAATACAGTAAAGTTGAAAGATGCCCATTTAGGAGCCTTCCAATTTGCTTAAAAAGAGAAGGAAGAAATTGAAGCCATTTATCCCTTGATACTCCTTAGGAGTAGTTCTGCCATTTTTAAAACTCATGCCAGAGTTTGCTGGAAGCAGTTTTAGGTGGGGGCAGATAAAGGTGAATTCAAAGTCCATTCACAACAGCTAAGGAATATCGATTTACCCTCAGGTAAGAATCCCTATCATAGCAGCACTAGATGTCACTCTCATATATTCATTTTCCTCAATAGGCCAATGCAAAACTCAATAACTCTGCAATTTCCCCTTCATTTTCTCACTGTCAGTCTAGGTCTCCAAGCAAGTACTATAGTCTCTTTCCTGCATAATTTGCAGAGATCATTTTAACACTGCTAAAATATTGTCTTTTTCTGCTAAATTCTGCTAATCTAATATTTAAATATTTACACACAATAGTAATTATATCTCAATCCTCTTATGCAATGACTTCTGATCATCTTCAGCAACTCCCCCGCTGTTTCCTGTCCCTGACACATCTCTCCAGAGCTTTGACTTCAGTTGTGACCAATGAACCTGCTTTAGGACTCTGCTCCAAGGAAAAATGGCAATTAGCACTGGAAAGAAGGAGCTTCAACTCCGGAAGCCATGCTGACTACCATTTTACCAAATTTCAGGTACAAACCCAAACAAATAGGAGTTTTTTATCCTGGAAAAGATGTGAAATCTGTTTCCCCCTTCCACCTGCACCTGTGTGGAGTTACAGTCAGAGGACAAACAGCACAGAGAACACATGGCTTGTCATTGATGACTGAACACCAAGTGCACAGCAAGTGACACACATAAATGCTGCTGCTCTAGGGAGGTGTTATGGATACTGCTTCCCATACAACACAATAGAGCCTGTCCTCAGTAGTTAATAATTTCAGGTAGTTGCAAAGGGCTCAATTCAACCCACAGTTTAGTGCACACCCAACCTTTGAGCCAACAGATACTTTTGTTGCCTTTGATGGAACAGTTGTTCATAAGTTGGAAAGTAAGGTACCTACTCAAAAGCTTTGCTGAGTTTCAGCCACAAATTTTTACCCTACAATAAGTAAATAGTATAGTTCCATTGACACCTAATTAATCATCCCAGCGTATGTTCACACCTGAATCAAACTGGAAAAAAATAACAAAAACCACATTAATCATCAGAAAAAAACAAACCAGAACAACACCAAGGGCTTGTTTTGCTGATACTTTACTTTTGGCAAGATCAATTTGCCAGTAGTATGCTTTTAGAAAAAGTTTTTCATTATTTGTTCACAATGCCTGCGTTGAAAGGGTTATCTCATTTTTCTCAGCTCAAACTTTAATTTTAGATATAAGAAATGTGCTGTCATTAGTCTATTTGTGGGTTATTTAATCATAGAGCTAGCAATACAGGAAATACAGACAGTGATGGAATCTCTCCTGAACTTACCTTCTACAGATTCAGATTTATCTTATAGATAACAACAGATGAGAGAGTCAGTAAGCCAAAGAAATTCCAAATCCTCTCTTTTCTGAGCTATTTGGATGGAGCATTGAAATGGAGGTTAGGACAGCAACCCAAATTACCTTCCAGGAGAAATAAAAGGTAGCCATTTTGCCTCTCCTAAAGTTTGCTTGATTTAACGTTGAGAGCTTGAACATTTTCTAAGCCCAGAGGCCATGGACAAAAGAGGCAAGCAAAATCCTAGCACACTACTAGGGTGAATTAAGTTTAGGCTATAAATCCTAAATCAGTGGACAAAACCAGATTGAAATATAAATGCATTTTTCTAAGAGGTCATAAGGTCAGATGTCAGGAAATTGGACAAATAAATAGAGGTGAATCTGAGAAAAGTGATAGGGAAAAACTAAGCCATTTTTCAATAAAAATGATAATGAGTATCAGCTTATATAAGTCTAGGAATAATAAATAAAAAGGTAATCTGACAATAAATTTCTGTAGTTATTGAATAAAAGACTTGGGAAAAAACTTTCCAGTAAGATGTTGAGGAAGTATCAACTCTGGCCAAGGATAGTTGAAACAAAAGGGGAAAAGTTATTCTGAAACCAAACAAGTCTTGAAATCAAGCTTACATGTTGAAAGGACACAAATGGGGCAAATTCACTTAAGACATTGAAGTTCCACAGAGGTGTCACTCACAAAGGAAGTAGTGATTTGTGTTACATATTCATAGTTGACTATTGTGTCTGCACTTCCCTCAGAAGCTCATACTGGACACTAAGGGCCAAACAAAGTCAAGAGATTTCTATGTTACCAGAGATGATCACAGAATCACAGGATAGATTAGGTTGGAAGGGATCTCTGGCATTCATCTAGTCCAACCCCTTGCTCAAGCAGGGTGACCTAGGGCCAGCTGCTCACAGCTGTGTCCAGTAGGAATATCTCCAAGAATGGAGGTTCCCAAAATTCTCTGGGCAACCTCCATTAGACCACATTTCTCAAAGACCATCCAGTGCCTCATCACTCCCTGAGTAAAGAATTTCTTCCACATATTTAATCTAAGCCTATTCTCTTCTAGTTTAAAGCCATTCTTATTGTTCTGTCACTCCATGCCCTTGTGAAAAGTCCCTCACCAGCTCCCTTGCAGGCCCCTCAAAGTACTGGAAGGCCAGTACTTTGGTCATAGTACTTTGGTATTAGGTGACTTCTCATTCTCTTGTCCAGGTCAAAGAATCCCAACTCTTTCAGACTTTCCTCATAGCAGGGCAATGATGCAGACATTGAAGCTGTGAATTGACTTTCCTCAGAAAAATTAAAAACCCTTCCTAGTGACTGGCTAGTTTAAAGTGTGATCATATTGTGATTTATGTACACACTGTCACACCTGATAAGGTACCCCATGGACTTCAGGAAAGTCAGGTCAACATTTAAATTATCATAAAGATAACCATACTTATGGTAATAATAATACCCTAGACCTGAGATAAAGATTGGTGCACTTTTCTTTTTTGGTTTTGTTTTTTTTTTTTTTTTTGTTGCTTAAATATGCTAAATCTTAATATCATAGAAGTTGAGGAGAATTTGAAAATCTGTATCTGGCTGATAAATGTAATTTTGATAAATGTAATTTTCCAACAGCTAAGTTTCTGGTTGTAGAAAAATACTTAGCCTTCAATTAATGAAAATTAGGGTTTTTTCAGCCATAGTGTAACTATATTTTGATTCCCAGAATATTTCATTTATTAGTATTTTCCATAAGCTGTTATCAATAGTTAATTTTATATGTCTATCCTTAAACTTTTAATTTGTACTGTCCTTGAAGATCTGTCATGACAACTCAGCTAGGCCTAAATCTTGGACATAAAAGGTTTTGCTTGGATTTTTGTAACTGAGTATTGCTATGATATAAGAAAAATTTATGACCCAGGTAAAAATGGAAATAACCGTGTATTACGCACAAGTCTTCATATATTGGAGTCCAAAACAACTTTTCATGTTGTGCAAAGCATTTTTAGAATAGTCTAACCGGTTGATTTTTAATATTGAAGCAAAACTTTTCCTTGTTGCTGTAGACATTGAAATAGGCATAGATATAAAAACTAAACCATTTCCATGAATATTTCAAATACTAGATAAGGTAAGGACCTGTCAGCATTTCTTTAGCAAATCATTATTTTTAGAGAGACTGTGACTCAAAACAGGAAAAAATCCAGATTTCTCTTTGGATTCCAAATCATCTTAAAATTAAGGGTGGCTCATTCAGTCTGACAGAAAATTACTTCTTGCAACTGTGAAAAAATACAAAACTAAGGCAAGACTTCCTACCTCCATCCCTTCTTGCAGAAACTGTGGATCTCAAATGTGTGGCTGTTTCTGTAAACCATATTCCTGTATCTTAACTGGATCTTTTTAATTTAAAGTGGAAACTTTGGTTTTTCCAAGTCTCCATAACACAGATTAGCAATTTTGGATATGAACTAGTATAGAATAAAGAAGAAATAGTCATATCTGGCTTGCTGTGTGTTCATTATTTCTTTTTAACCAAAAAATCAACAAGCATTTGAGAAGGTGGAGTGAGTTTTTACCTCTGCCATCTAAGTAATTCTGCAGGAGTCTATCTGTTTCTTTAACCCTTCTTTTAAAGTAATTTTGTTATACTGCAGTGCTTATGTTATTATATAGCTATGGAATCTCCAAACCTGACAAACAAGGCGTCCAGACCCAAGAAGCTCCTTTCACAATATCAGCTCACAGACCTGTAATTCTAGAGGCAACTATTTATAAAGTATGAATTTGTATGAATTACTGGGCAAAAGTAATGGCAAAGTAAACACATGTATGAACCAAAGAGCTTGTATAGAGTGATTGCCATTTCATTTCTCATTCATCTACGCCCTTAGAGCTACTGTAATGTTATGCAAGGAATTTGTAATTTTCAGGAACCAATCCAAACCTTGATGAACTTCATTTAGCAGGACATGGCAACAAGACAAAGCAATTATCTCAGCTATTTGCAAAACCTTTCTAACAATATATCTCTTTCTACACTTTCCAAATGTCTGGAACAGCACCTTGAAGGAGAATCTAACCTGTTTCTCTGTTATGATATTGCCTACAATAAAGTAAAAGGCAGCTAATAGCTCCATTGGATTTAACATCTTCATATCTCACTTTGGTTTGCACCTTCTCATTTTAGGCATTGTCATGCCTATGTAACACGATGAAAGAGAAAATACTTTAAGGCTTAAAAAATCCTCCATGTCTCAAATGTTCAATAGGTGTGGAGGATCATGAATATATCATGCAGAATGGTGAGAAAATATTTACTTTGTAATAAAAATATTTAACACCTGCTTCTTCCACTCCCCACCTCAGATGTTTCAACAATCACCAATGTCATGCAGTAGCTGTTTAGCACAACTTTCTGCTTCAGTAAAAATATGCATTCTGTATCATATTGGCAAAAGTTCACTAAGTGGAACTGAAATACGCTTTTACTTCACCAAAGAAGTAAGCACTTGTATTAGAAACTCAAGATTTCCACATTTGATATACTGAATTTTACCTCAGTGATATCTGATCAAAAAGGCCAATGCCCAGGATCTCATTACCATTTGTCAATCTCCAAAACATCAGTAGTTGTGAACAACATTACCACTCTGAGTACATGCAATTACATGCATAAAACTCAGTCACGCCTTGACTTTTTACCACCTCTACTTGAGAGCTTCATTTTGTTGGAATTGTTATTCCAAATATTAACCAACAGAGCTGAATTGTATGTGAAACCCTTCAAGACATCTGGGATCAGCAGCATTTGCTAGGAAGCCACCAAAATCCCCTCTTCTCTGTAAGTACAAGAACCAAGAAAAATAGCAAAAGGTAATAGTCTTAGCGTGCTATTCCACATAAATTAAAGATATGTCTTTAAGATGCAGTCAAAAACATCTTATGTAGCAAAAGGTTGCTACTTCAACCTTTTATTTAATAATAGTGATACTCAACTTCAAAAAAAAAAACTTCAACATCTCTGCAGGAAGAAAATCATTATTTGAGGTCTCCTTCAAAGTTTTACAAAGCTACATGCTGTTTTGCAGAAACAAGTATCATTATTCTACATGGTATGCCCAGCTACATATCCTATGAAAGCACAAAGTGACATTTCAGCCTTTTTCTAACATGTGTTAGAAAAGGAACAGCACATTGCTCTGTATGGAGCTAGTAACCTTATTAATGATATTTGACACTTTTCTAGCATAAACCTTTGTTGCAGTGGATTATAACTTTCCATGTTTTAAATACTGAGGCTGAACTTTATACTTACATTTAGAGATAAAAGTAGTGTGCTATTTTCCCACAACCAAAAGGCTCATAATTTTTCTTTTATCTAACTGATTCTCTTTTTCTTTTAAGACAAGTTACAACCTCAAGGGTTTAGGACAATGGCTTAAGACCTGTGGATTTTATGCCTACATTTGTTAGCTGTCTTCCTTGTCATCTCTGTAGCAAGGGGAGGAAAAGCCAAATCTCTGAAAATTTCTACCTCAAATCTGCAGAAGTTCCTTAGTACAGGTAAGCTCTCTTTTTTCAGAAGATTTTATGTTTAACTCTAGCTCTCTTTCCCTTCCCCTGAAAAGTTTTAGAATAACAGACTGTCAGCATTTTGCTAAATTGAATACCCCCTCTCCCCATTAGTTAATGTGATGGCCATTTGAGAACGAATAAGGATTATGTATCAAAAGACTGCCACTTGTACAAGTCCTGGATACTTGTCAACTACTTTAGAAGGTCAGAAGTCAAGGTTGCAAGAAGACGATTAAAATACGAGGGATTATTTAGTGGATACGCTACTTAAACAACCCAGTAAAGCCCCCAACACTTCTGCTTAATAGTAGCAAATTAGTGAAAACAAATTTGTCACAAGGTATCCTTTAGTAAGCAGTCGTGGTTATTTGAGGTACCTGGGAATGCTTTTACATGAATTCTGTAATTGAAACATTTGAAGGAATAGTTTGAATGTGAGAAGCATCCTGTATGCTAAACAGCCTGAAGATTCATGCCTTCAGTTGACTGCCCAAACTTAGCAGATGCTTGGCTTTGGCTTCTTGGGCCAATAAAAAGGGATATTAATAGCAGCCAGGCTCAGCTAGGAGCTAAATTCATGAATGTTTGCAGAATAAGTTCCACAACAAATTAATAATTTTTAATTCAATACAAGGATCAAGGAGGTGGAGATGTGAAGGCAATATTAAATAAAACATTCATTGAACAAAGCCGAGGTCTTAAGGGAAAAACTGCCCCACAATCCATAATGACATAATTGTACATTTTATTATAACAAACAGGCAAAGGTAGTAAATTAAGGTCACCGAAGCAAACTTAATTCTGGCACTTTCCAATTTCAACATATTTGACTTTGCAACCTCAAAGTTCTTTTAGTGTAGGATTTTTGGATGCAGCACAGTATGTTTTTGTAAGACAGCCAAAATCAGCTATGTGAATAAATGCAAAACCCTTGCATTCCACAAATATACTGAAATCTGTCTTTTTATCTAGTTCAAGAAAAGACAGTACATAGGTAAGTGCTTGTTTTAGAAGTTGGAATTCATTTGTTTCCAGCAATTTAGTTATCAGTGCCAAAGTGTGTAAAATCCCTCTGTTCTATAATTTCTACTAAAAAAATTTACTCAGAGAAAACACTTTCTGGACAGTGTGAAAGGGTTCCATGAGCATGAGAATCTCACTAAGGTCAGAAAAAAACCTCTACTGGACTGACTGAAGTAAGACTATGAGTTTTTAAGGGAGATACAGCTCCCTAGTAGGGTACTGAACCAGAAGGAGGAAGACTAGAGAGTAAAAAAAGAATTAAAAGATTGTTTCTATGTAGTTAGAGCAAAAGGCAAGGAAATAAAGAGGAATCCAACTAACAGTGGAAGCACAGGCAAAATTTATCTCGATGATTTTATTGATGATGGCTGTAATTTCTTGAAACATTCCAGCTTGTAGAGTGCATGAGACATTTCATGCTCGCAGACTTCAGAAGCAGCTGAAAACGTGGAACATTTTATAAGTCCTAGACTAAAGATCTATCCAATTTTCTGTCCAAATTGCAATACTTTACCTAAACAAATATGTTTAACTATTTTCAGAGCTGAATTTTACCTATAAGGACACCCTTACCCTACTGGAGTGGTTTCAGGACTTAATGCAGTTATGTAGCAATACATTGTCCTTTATGTTCCATTTTCCTTGAATTTATGAGTCAGTTGACAATGTTCCTCCCATCCAGTTCAGGATGCTTCAGTTAATGGTGGGTCAAGAGGGACATGCCCAGCAAGTTTTTAAAGCTGTGTAAGCTTGGCGCCAGAGATAGGTAGGAAAAAAAGGAATCTGGAGAAGGAAGTCCTCTAAAAATTTACTCTGTAACAGACTATAAAGCTTTTATGGGATAGCTGGCATGTTCCTATGGCACATAGCAGGGATTTGGATGTAACAACATAGGTGATGTGGCTCCTCAAAGCCAAAAAATACTTGGCCACAACTACCATATGCATTATGGAGATAACTTATGCTCTGTCCCACAACATAAATAGACCTATTTTACATCACCTTCATAGTTATTATTTTTAAAGTCTAGGAAATGAAACACAAAAGCCACTCAAAGCAACACTTAGATATGAACAACTAGGCTCTAAATTAGTTAAATATTTAAGCACATGCACCAGCTCTTACACTAAAGTTGTCCAACTTATGTTCTACTTGTTGGACTAGTACCATAAATCAACAAGAGTAAAAAAATGCAGAAGTATGTTCTAGCAGTGACATAATTTTGGCACTCATAGGGCTTTCTATTCCTGTTTTCTCATTAAACATATCGCTTACTATGTATAAGGATGCTTAGACAACACTGTTACTTGTCAAACTGATATAATCATTCACTACCACTAATGCTTTCTACACTTGCATGTCAATTTTCTTTTTTTAAAACATCCTTTAAATAATTGCATCTTAAGATTTCTGAGTTTTTTTGCACATTGGCAAGAAACAGCACATATTCTTAGATACTACCACATTTAGTATTCATAAAAACTCTTTTTTGCTTGTAATGGATCTTCATTCTTCATTTTATTTGTCGTTGGATGAGGACAACACATAGCACATTTTTATCCTGAAGGATCCCAAAACTAAATGGAAACTAAGTGATCTGCAAATCAGTAAGAGTATTTTGATAAACTCTGAAATGTAATCAGCTGTGGCTTGAATTGCAGCCATTGTTTAGCAGTACATGCCTACCACTTTACAGCTTGTAGCAAGTGCTGAAAAATTGTACCTTCCCTAATAACCAAAGATGCTGTGAAAAATTAAGTAGGTAATATGTCATTAACAGATCTGGAGTTCAGCCAAGACAGAGAAGCTGATTTCATTACCTTTCTGCTGAGTCCCAAAGAATACAAAGTGACTTGAGGAGATCCTCTGTTTTATGCATTACTCAAAGGACAGCAACTCTAAACAACACATGCCACATCAGCCTGATTTCAGTTGTGGTTTTTCTATTTTATAAAGCCAAAAAAAAAATTATTCTCCAGTCTCTGTTTGGCATAAATCTCAAAAAAATTATGGAATACAGTTTTAAAGACACCAAGTAGATATAGTTATTTGAATCTTATCCAAGAATAGCAAAGATGAACATTAAAATTACCTGTGAGGTTATAATTATCCCCTCCCCAGCACAAGATGTACACCCCTCCCCAGCTCATGATGTACATACACCCTTGTGTTGCAGACTTTCTAAGTTTTCTTTCAAGACCGAATAAATATTAAAAATAAGCATTTGAGTCAAAATTGGTGAATAGAATAAAACATCTGCCTAACAAGGCTCTTTTTAATTTGCTGCATTTAAGAGCCTCAGGTTATTCAATAGCCATTCTCTAAGGTTTCCTGTATCTCAGCAGTAAATGCCAGCATGGAGACTCATAGCTGCCCCAAGATTAAAGGTAAATTTTCTTCAACAGAGAAGACTGGTGTTCGACACGAAACAGAAAGGAAAAGGAAACACAATAATTCCATCACAAGGGAAGTGTATAACTTCCTAGCAAGCTATTGTTGAATTTCCTTAACTATGCTTCCAATACTCAGTAGAGACTGGAAGAGTAACTGTACTCAATAACCATTGTACTCATATTCTTACACTCCTAATCACCTGTCTGCAGCAGCTTCTAGCACCAATGCACTGCACAAGAGCACTGCCTCCAACATTCATAAGATCAAAAGTAAAAGAAAACAATTTGTCAAAATGCATCACAGCTAGGAAATGGACGACAAAGGACTACACAATGCAGGTGAACAAGGAAAGAATGCTAACAACAATGGAAAACTTGATCATGGTATCTGAAAATAATATTTTTCTGTTTGAATCACTAGCTTCCTAGGGAGGACCAATACTATTAATGAGAGGTACTTCAGGCAACAAGAAAAATACAGTCATGCACATGCACAAGTCCCAGAACTAAAGCACTTGTATGTGCAAATGATAGGCTCGCACCAGAATCTGGAGCACCCACATGCATCATCTCCTGATAGAAACAGCAGGAATTGTCTTCTAAGCATTCTAGTCTTAAAAAAAAGAAAGCTTTGCCTTCCAGTAGTTTCAATAACTATAGTGATGGAGGAACCCTGTACAGTCTTAAAGGAACTTCATGAAACTAAGACCAAGGCCTTAAAGACAATGAACAATTTTTGCTACTGTCTACAAGCTAAATACAGCTTTAATTCCTTATTATATGCACAATTAATTCTGGCAATTGTCCTTTATCCTCTGTTTTGCAGAGGGAAAAATGGAAGAGTGTCGTATTTGCTCTGTGGGGGGCTGGTTTGGCTCGCTCAGAGCTCCCCAGCAAATGGACACAGACCAAAAGCAAAAGACTGAGAGGCACTCTTTCTTCTTGGGACCACATCCACAGATTTAATGGTGAACAATTCCCATTGGGGAGAGGGGAAGAAGGTGAAAGGAAGAGAAGAAAAGAGAGCAAACACCTCGATGAAGGGATTTTTAAAGTCAGGGGGAGAGGGCAGAGGAAAGGAACCAAAGCCAATGGGAAACAATTGATGGGACAGGTGAGGGGAGGAACTAACCTTGCTCTGGGAGAGAGGGGGAGAAACTCCAGGATCCAGGGGGGTGCACAGAATGAACCATGTGATACATCAGTGCAAAATAATAACTCAGTGATACATTAGTGCAGTACAACAGAAGAGTTGACTGAAGATTCCCCTATAGACATGAAAGAAAAGCTGAGAAACTAGCTCTCCAAACTAGATAGCTTTGAATTTTTTTTTCCATACATCTCCATTTGTTACAGATGTAAGCCTGCAGAAGGGAGCAGACACATTTCTGGCCTTCAGAGTTGCAGGACAAGCTAGAGCTGTAAACACAATGTTCACATGGGCTAAAGTCAGGATTTTGGATGTAAGCTCTGATGCCAGATTGGGGTTCAAATGACACTGATCTCCAGATTAAAACCAATAAACACTCAAATCTGTAGTCATAAGTACGCAGATGGTGCTGCCCATATGTTTTTGTGGCATACACAGGGGAAAATCCAATAATTTAATATACACTTTTTCCTCTTCATTGATATGATAATTAAATTCCCTGAGAACACGAACTCAACAGCTTATAAGAGAAAGAAACATTCAGAACTTGGTAGCATTGACTTATTTAACAAGCAAGGGAAGTGAGAACTGCTACGATTTATAGAATTTACATGATGACAGAGCAAATCTCAAACACAGCATGTTAACTCCTGGACACGCTGTAAAGACTAAGGAGACAGGATGAACTGTTGTATATGGCATTTCATTTCTAGATCACTGGGCTAGATTATTGAATGAGCCCAAGGTGACAGAATTATTTTTGCTACTTACTTACAGAGAAGCAGAACTTTTTGTAAGAGTTCAGACACTGAAATGAGGAGGGCGCTTTTTCTTCCAGGTTTATTGCGAACATTTAAAACAATGCTTCCATTAAATAAGTATTTTCACACTTGATCAGTTCAAGGAGTTCATTATTTTCAGGCTGTGTAATTATGTAGATTTCTAGTAAGTATTCTCTTCCTCTGAACACTAGACCCAAGTGTTATTTTTGGTATTTTTTTGATGTTCTGAATGTGGTAAAGGCACTTGGAAGAAAGTTTTTTATGGAGATATTTAAAATTTGTGTCTCGCTTCCCATGAATTTGTAATTTGTAATATGTGAAAAACATTTGGTTTTTGCATTTCTCTTTTTTCCCACTTCAGGTTAAGGGTTTCAAACAAAAGCTAGACATCCTAATTTATTTTAACACATGTAAAGTGTCCCTATAGTTCAAATAGAATATATGCCTATGAAGAATATAGTTTTATTAACTACAAACAAAAAATAAAGGAAAACTATCTTTGAAAGTTTTGCCAACTTAGGGGTCTTCAAAGTAATTCAATCTGATTTTTGTATGGTGCAAAGCCAATTCCTATATATTTATAGACTTATGTTAGCTTGTACAATAGTATATGACCATTACCATAATACACAGTAGAACATAGGTGTTGTTTACTAAATACCTAATCTTGTCTAAACGTTTTATAAACTGTTTGGGACACTCTAGTAATGAATAACTCCTCCCAAATGTATTCTTCCCGTTTATTTTGTTATTATATTTGATGGGCATTTTCTAAGGAATTCCAAATTAGCACAGTTCTAGCACTTTTGTGCATTGTTTGCCATTGAGAAAACATATAAGGACATTCCATGTGTTTCAGATGTCTTTTACCGAAGTCTTTCAATTTATGTCCACAAAGAATCAATCAAGATAATATTTATGCAAAATACAAGATGTATCGCTGGCTAAAGTCCATAGTGAGTTTTGGTTGTTTGGTTTTTTTATAACCTTAAAGCACTGTGATTTTTCATGCCTTTTTCTTTTCTACCTTCAGTTTGTCAATGGGTGTGTAAAAAATGTTAAAGTTGACTAAGATGCAGGAAGGAGATCTACAAAAGCACATTTGGCAAGTGAACATTAGGAGTAACAAGTGTGTGAGGAGTCTGCAATGCTTGCCTCAGGAGAATAACTTAAGAGTGCTAAAATCAAAGGAACTACTGCCCTGAGCTAGCAGTTCTTTTCCAGAGTGAAATACATCTTAGGGGAAATAGCCACCTTTAGGAAAAAAAACCAAAAGCACTCTTTTAGGGTTAAAAAAAGTGCTCCTTAACTAGCTATTTACAAATAGCTGCCTATTTAGCATCCCTTCAAAGCCACTGTTTTAAAAAGACCATTATGGCCACAGTGATTGGGTATTCACAGTTAAGAAACACCATTTTAAAGCTCCTGTACGTCTTGCAGCACTTTTATATATGTTGCATTATGATGAAATCTTTGGTAAACACAATAGATGACATTTTTTCCCCACTAGATCCTGCCTAATGAAATGCACAGGATTCAATGTGCTCCATTAAACAGCAGCTATTCAATAACCTTATCCCCATTATCTTCCCAGCATCACCTTTTCCCCCAGTGGCTTCAACTATTCTCCAGCTCTTCCTGGAATTCATAAGCCTGCTCTCAGCCTTCAGAAGACGTGGGAGGGCATCATATCCCACCAGGACAGATTCTGCCAACAAGGAAAGAGACATGTGGGTCTATCTCTGTTGTTACCCACTGTGAGGGGAGGTGGGCCTAAAAGATTACAGAACTCAAACATTTCAATTCCTTTTCTCCTCAGGAAAAGGGACCAGAGAGCAGGGTCACACTGCTAAGGGCAGGGAGAGATTTCTGCATGCTCCTGTTTGCCTCTGCCTAAGCCTGTGGCCCAAGTCCTGACACAGAGCAAACGTTCAAATGGACAGGCCTTCCTTCATCTCTTATGACACCCTCAGACACTATTCCCTCCTCCATAGGGGAATCTACTTCCAGTCACACTCAGGAAGAACTGGCAAGCCCAGTACAACCAGATATAAAATTAAAATAGAAATTAACCTTCACCAAGTGCTTCTAAAATGATGGTTCCCATGAAATGCCAACCTGTAGGTGACGCTGACTAGGCTTCAGCAACTCATGTGAGGTGTTTATGGCCTAATTTTTTGGAATGTTCACCAAACACGCTCCAGGGTGCTGTGTAACTTGTGACAGCATCCTGACCCATCTGCAGCACGGGCACTCAAGGTGTGTGCTAGGTTTGTGCTTGAGTTAAGTGACTCGGGTAGTAGCAGTGAACTATGACAGAGACAAGGTGAGAACATACAGCTTTACAGAGCTTTCAGTGTCCTCTGGCCATTTTACTGTCCCATCTTTTCTTCTGTTTTTGATTCCATCTTCTTCCTGTTTTTGATTCCTCACTGCACGCCCTGCAATAAATGAAGCACGGGGTTTTGTGTGCCAGGGCTGCTGTTCCTGCATTTGCAGAACAATTGGTGAGCTGTAGCACATGTGAATAGTGTAGCACGTGTAAAGCTGACTCAGCCCGGGAGCAGACCCGTGTGTGTACTGAGCAGGACACTTACAGAAGGGACAGGAAGGGAAGGGGAAGGTGTCAGGGCTGCTCTGCTTGTGTGAATGTCCCAAACCTGCCCCAATGCTAAATACACCACAGTAGCCACAGTCACTGCTCCTGCTACATCCAGACAGAAACACTCATCCTTACCAGCACTTCCTGCACAAATACATCTTCCAGGCACTTTCAGTGCTGCAGCAACAGAATTCCTCTTGTGTTGGCTCCTGGGGCAACTTCAGGTGCTCCACCAATCCCCTTGTGAGGCAGGCCATGGCCAAAAAGAGTAACTGACTATAGTATATCCCCAACACTTCAGCTGTCTCAGATCCACCCACCAGAGGCCATTACACCCACTAAAGCATGACTTAATGAGAAGTGGTGGGGAACCTTGTGATATTACTGGTTCTGTTTAGAATAGTCATAAAACAAGTTCATTTCAAGACCTAGATATTGCCTTCTATTATAAACCATCTCATTTACCTAACTGGGCATTTCAGCATCTTGACAATCACACAAAAGTGTGATATCGATGGAAAGTTTGGATAGAGATTGTTACAATTTTTAAATGCTGGTTTAGTTAATTATTTAGTTAAAAACTGAATAAAGGAAGTTTCTAGAGGTCTCTTTCTCTCTACAGTACCACAAATTTTCCATTATGTTTTGGGGGGGATGGAAGGCTTATTGATTTTTTTTTTTTGTTTGCGGTTGTTTAGGTTTTTTGTTTGGTTTGGGGGGTTTTGTGGAGATTTTTAAAACATATGTATATAAATATATATACAAAATGACTATTATATAAATATATTAAAATATATTAAATATATATATAAGAAATATAAATTTTATATTATAAGAAATATAAATTTTATATATATATAAAATTTATCACAATTAAGAGCTGTGACTCAGAGTCCTCTATTACCATCATGCAGGAATATTTCACTACTGAAATGACTCTGGGTTAGTTTGATTTACTATTACTGTTGGAATTTTATGTTCAACTGCTCTTCCACCTGTGCAGCTTCACTGTAAGGAATGACAGCAAAAGCGATCCTTTTTCTTTGCTGGTCACCAGAAATTTGAGATTCAAAGGAGGGGGAATAAGCCATGAAGAATTGTGTGAATTAGTTACTGGACTGTGGATAGATAATACACTCAGCATTAAAATACTTGGGCATTTTATCTAAAGTAGGCTCGCTGTGGAGAAGGAACGATGTACAAAGTTTAAGGGCCTTAATTGCTTTGGAGATCTGCTTTTGGACATGTTTAAACTCACTTTAGGCTTTTGAACTTGTAGTACCCTCAAATACAAATTGAGGGACAAAAAAGTAAAATAGAAAACAAACAAACAAACAAACAAGTATAATCCTCCTCCTCTTCCATCTAAAGTTTTCAGATTTTCGCAGATCTACTTTACATCAGTGAATTAAGCCTGTACCTTTAGAAATGTAACCTATATGTTTGCTTAAACTGTATTGAATTTCAACCCTAACTTTGCTATGTTTCCCAAGAAGAATTGCCCTCTTTTTCATCATTTAAGGTACACGTTACTCTTTGCATTCTCAGTAGGATGGTGGCAGAGCTGAAAGAATGAGAAAGAATCTGTCTTAATCCCTCATAATCTCCCTAAGCATCAGGTTCTCTGAGCAACTTCATTATTAGAAGTATCATTGCTCAAACTTCCGCTATTACTAAGCAATTATTTGAATAATCCATTTTGCTTCACTAAGTTCATAAATCATTTGTTTTGGGGATTTATCTTGGCAGCAAATTTAGGGAAATTCATCTGCTCAGACCAGAAAATACTTATTTCTTGTTTGCTTTGCAAGCCTGGTACCCTATTAGCCCTCAATTTAGCAAAATGTCTAAGATAGAGGAAAACAATTTCTCTAGACACAGTGCAAGACTGAATCACATCTCATTTACACTGATGTAAGTAAGAGAGAGAGACACTGAAAAGGAAGAATTTATGGCACTTTAAATTGGAACAAAATTCAGACTCGAAAAGCTCCGTAATGCCTCAGTGTTGTAGCTGAAAATGCATGTCTTGAACAATCTACAATGGAAAAACTAATCAGAAATAAATTTTATCAACTTTTAAAATAAAATCCTACAGAATTTTCAAGGGACTCAGAACAAAAAAGTACTCTTTGGCTAAGTCTATGACAATTTGATAAAGAGTAGTCACCCCTACAGAAATCATAGTGATTTTCTCTAGCCATCACTTCAGATGGAATTCAATTAGTAAAATAAATGGAATAAGGAAAAAGAAAAAAAGAGAAAGAAACCCTAGGAAATCTTATTATATGCTATTAAACTCAATAAGGCTTTTCCATCAGAGAACATCAAGTCTTATTTCTGGTAATCCCCATGCTGTTGTAAATCAGAAGCTGCTGCTATAAAGACTACAGAATTCCAGCAGAATAAAATTACAGTAAGCAGAAGCCAGAACTTTGAGTCATATTGCACAAGTCCAGATACTAGGGCAAAAATCATTGCTGCTTTCTTTTAAGTCTCTCAGAAATGTTAACACTTCACCATTGGCAATTTGGCAGCTCTGCCCCCAGAAGTCTGAAACAGGAACCTAAAAGTGAACATCATTAAGCTTGGTTTCAGAAGATTCTGTTCCACATAAATCCCAGCATCTCACAGCTGGATTCCCTTCAGGAAATGCAACGCAAAACACAGGTAATGGCATGGATCATCAGCCCCATTGCCAGCAGAAACCCTCTTGCCTCCAGGCACCAAGATGCCAGCCAGGTTCCCTTAGGTTTATTACCCCTCAGGTCCAAGCTGATCTTGCATTTCTTGCAGTCCCTTTGCTCACCTCAAGGTGCAAGGATGTGATCCCCATCCCAGACCTGTCCTGTAGCAGAGTATTTTTTAAGGATGTGAGAGAAAGGGGATTAAACCTTGTAGCACAAAGGTGCCACATGAATCTTTTCTCAGGGTATGGTGCACAGAAACTGTCTTCCCCTGGTACACTCTTAAAAGACAGTGTGTCTCTGAAATTCAGCTTACCTAGGTGGAAGATGGGCAGCAAGCTGAAGATTTTGGCAAGCCACGGTGCATGTGAACATGATTATTAGGTAAATATGTTTGGGAAGGCAGGGGAGGAGGGTGTGTGATCAAGGGTTTTGTGGAACTCTCCAGAACCAGGCCTCTAGGCTGGATCTATCACAAGCCCTTCACCCTGATATCTGCTTGCAGGTTTGGAATTGAGATAGTACAGTGATAGTACACAGAGGTGCCGTGCCACAGACAGCTTCAAACATACCCAGCCATACATTTATATTAGGGTGGACAAGTAAACAGAGCTACTCTTCAGAGGCTTTTTAGGACTGGAGCCTGATATTTCTGTTTTCTAGAATATGATTCCTCCTGTCCACTTATAAGCAACAGAGTGTAGAAGTACACGATATACTGACTGAGGGAACAGCAGAGTATCCAGAATCTGATCCTAAAAATTATTATCAGGTGAAAACACTTGGATATCTTGGAAAACAGAGATAATAGAAGTATTACATTCTTAAAATAAACAAAATATATAAATGATACACACAATCCCCTCAATCACAACTATTTCTTGGAATTATCTCCTGGGAGGCAGATTTCAAGTCAAACTTTGAGTATAGGTATGCTAATGCAATTCAGAGTTAGCAAGATATGCATTATAGGTAAATATTTGCCTTGTCAAAGAGTATATGCCATAATAAAGTCAGTGTTTGTACAGATAAAATCCATAAGGCCTCACTTTTTGTGATTTATGCCACAGCACAGTAAAGTTTTTTGGAAGCATTTTATAGAAAATGTAAGCTATCTCTTATCAGAAAGTATATCTGGATAAAAAACACATCTGGTGAAAAGCAATACTAGCCTCTGAAAAGTTGGTGGGATTTGTTTGTACTTAGCCTTGAACTGAAATTGGCCCAAGGTATAGAATTCTGATGATTATGTTTCATATCTTTATCATATCTGCCCTGATCCCAAGATAAATAGACCATTTCCCAGCAATACAGTATTTCCAGATATCAATTTACTGTAAAATTCTCTGTAAGCAATTTCAATTCTCATGTAGACTCTAATATATTGTATTTTCAAAAAGTTCAACAACAAGAAAATGAAAGTAGAGGATCAAAAGCAAGTTTTTTTACAGGTGAAAACAAGGAAAACTTGTAAGTTTCATATTGGTACTGGCAGAACAACTAAAAAGCAACATAATCAGAGGTCTTAGTGAAACCTCAGAAAAGAGTGAAGACTTAGGGTCCAGTTCATTGTTTTAAGTTTCTTGATGAAAACAAACACAGTCACCTGCCCCCAAAGAAAAAAGAAAAAACAACCAACCACCCTCTCCTGCCCCACAAACAAAAAATCCACAGAAAAATAAGTGTTTGGTTTGGTAAAACAAATGGAAAGAAATTTTTAAAAATCCTAAACCACCCAAATATTTTGACTGACTTGAATGAGGACAGGCATTCACCTCAGACATCTCATTATCACACAATGACAAATAGTTCCAATTCAGATGCCTACCCAAATTCAAGGAACCTGTAATTCTACACCTTCACCTCCTTGTCAGCTCCATTGGGCAGAGCTCTTGTCTGTCATTGCCACAGGAGGAATAGCCTGCTCATGGAGAGCAGAAGCACCCTTCCCACTAAGATGGTTCACACCATCTCACTGTCCCAGGAGTTCATGTGATTGTCCCAGCACCACCGTGGCTGTTGCAGCCAGCACTGGTGTAGGTGGCATGAAGGATTTTGTGCTAGTTGAGCTGAAGCTGCTCTTTGGAGCTTCCTGCTGTGGAGATTACCATCAATCCCAGCACTGTCCAGCTACCTAAATTACACAGAAGTCTCTTCTAAATTCTTTATAGCTCCTACTCTGAAGCCACATGAATAGAAGACTAATTTGCTCTGTGGGTTTAACTGGCTTTAGAATAGCTCCCTTTACTTGAAGAGTTTATGCCACTGATGACAGATTTAAATTTCCTACAGGCTGCCAGCTTCACCCCAAAACTAATGTGAACCCCATCAGCAGTTTCACTCACATACTCTCATGTCTTAGTTCTCCGCATTCCTGCCACTGATTGTGAAATCCACCTTTCCACATATAAAACATGATTCACTTTAGATTCTAGACATGAACTGGATATAAAGTTCTTTACTGACTCCCACTTAAGACTTTTTTTCTTTTAGTATTGCTATGCATCAATAATAGGCATTCACAGCTCCAGAATATAAGTCAAATTGTAAGTCAATCAATAGCATCATGTAATCAAATAATTTTGCAAAATTGTTAAGTAAAAGCTAGAGTATATTGTTCATTTGATAAAGAAGTGTAGCATCAAAAATATGTGTATTCTCAATGACCTCAGAGATCTTTTTCAACCTAGTTGATCCTGTGAATCTGTGATCATATCCCCTTTGAGTAGCTTCCTCATAGTATAGGAAGCTACTTACCCACTCACATACCACTACTCACTTACCCACTTACTACCTCATAGTATAGGAAGCTACTTACCCACTCACATACCACTACTCACTTACCCACTTACTACCTCATAGTATAGGAAGCTACTTACCTCATTTGGGTTGAGTAGGAGTTATTTGAGTACAAAACAAAAACTGTGATTCTGGAGATCAAAACACAATCCTTATCTAAACCACAGGTTCACAGCATGCTCTTGTCAAACCATGTAATCTATCCTAAAACTTCATGTCTTTCTTATAAAATTGAGACACCTTGCTATCTGATGGGGGATAGCAGGAAATGAGAGATGCTCATTTCTATGCTAATGAGGGGTTCAAGAAGATAAACACTAAAGAATTCAGAATTGCTTAAATTGAATACGCTTGGCACAAAAATTACTACCATTGTGTTACTACAGGTTCACATTTAGTATGGTTTAATTTAACCAGCAATATTGAAATGCAGCATGTCAGTTACCAATGAAAAAGAAAGTGAAAGAGAAAAAGAGAAGGAGGGAGAAGGGGGAGAGAAAGACGAACAGAATATAGTATTATAGATGGAAGGAAAGTAACAAGGGTACAATCTATTATAAGAAATTACTTATGAATAAATTTCATGACTGTAAGAGCTAAGAAAACAAGAAGAGAATAACAATTAGATAGAAAGCATAGACACAGAGAAAAAAATTTTCTCAAAAGAAAGGTGTGATGGTCTAGTGCTGATTGAGGACAATAAGTACATCAACTGGCATTTTAAAAGATCCTGGAGAGAAGCTCAGAAATCTCTTTGTTATCCAGGACTGAAACAAATCACTGAAGCAAAAGCAACAAATAATAATAATAATAATAATAAAAAAGCACTCCACAGTTGGGAAGATGCAGAAGGATGGCTATAATTTTTGGAAGGGTGGAAACTGCAGATTAATATGGTTATTCAAAGGGAACTGATATGCTAAGCATTTTGTAGCTTTGTTAGGAAATAAATTTTCAGGGCTTCATACCAGGGATATGATGCAGCTGGAAGGTTTCATTGTAAAAGAACTCCAACATTAAAATTCATTTTACTTGAAATGTCTCACAAAACCACTCTGTTCTACATAACTGAGGTAGAACTCATGTACACTTCCTTTGTAATAAAATACCTCCCATTATCTAGAAATTTAACTTGGCAAATTTTAAGACTATCCTTCTAACAGGAACGATATTCTCCATGTGCAATCTATAAACATGCACAGCTGTTATCTTGTGGCACCTGCTTCCATGTAAGAGTGTGGAATTTCAAATGCCAGTCTAAGACTTCCTTGATTACTGAAATATGAATTTTCAGCCTCAAAATACCTTTCAATACCTCAAAAGAATGCCTGCTCCTGCTACCATTGCTATTAATCTTCAGTGAAGTCAAGCAACTTTTCCACTACGTGAAAAAAGACCTGAGGGTGGCTGGTCTCTGGCAGACAGACAGTTGGACATGAGCCAGCAGTGTGGCCAAGAAGGACAAGGGAGTTAGTGAAGGGCCTGGGAGTGACTGTGCTATCCAGTAAAATTTTTAACCATGCATAATGTCAAATATCTGAATAATCCTACCAGCTAGCCAGACAACAACAAGAATCTGTACAAGACTAGAGTTTCCTACAGTATAACATTAAAGGGCACTAGCTCAAAGCTCTAGTACAAAAGAAGAGTTATTTTATAAAATCCTGTTAATTCACATAATTAGGCAACTTGTTCTCTTATATGGATAGAGTGACAAAGAAATCATACTGAGATTAAAAGCCTGAGGGCTTCCTATGGCTGTTTAGAGCCAGGCTGTCAAAATTGATATTAGAGTTTACTGCACTTCCTCACTGTTCACTGTGGTGTGTGAGAGAAACTGCCTCACCCTCAGAAGATATTTGAGATGTCTTCAAAGAGCTGAGCCTCAGAGACACCACAGACAGAAGGAAAAGGCAGGGACCATGATCATTGATAACTTCGTAGCTTCCAAAATCTTGGAGACTAATGAGACTTACAATAGCTTTTGATATCACATGGGCAGTCCTGAGGACCTCACAGTGCTCTTAATCTCAATTTCCTCTTCCCATATTCACTGCCAATATAACCGTCTATTGTACCTCACATGTAGCTCCCCTGGGGAAGAATTTGCAGCTTTCATCAACAATATTTGCTCAGAAGAAGATAGTCCCACAGCTGGACATGAGATTTTAGAGTCCCCTTAACTAAGAAAAAACTGTCAGGGGCAGTATAAGAGATTTTACATAAGAAGAAAGTGAAGTTCCTTTTAGTCAGATTTGCCTGAATACCTCTGCCATATTCTTCTCCAGACACTGTGTGTGTCATACCAGCCGTGCTGAGGAAGGCAGAGTCACACGGTGGCAGCAAGCAGAAGCAGGCTTTCACCCAATCGACAGCAGCAGGCCTTTTTCTAATTTCTGTGCAAGCATGAAAAGTAGTTGAAAAAAAAATTAAACAAATCTTCCCACCATGCCTCCTACATCCCTCCAGGTCTTCCTTGTGTTGGCCCACTGGTAGATACAATCAGTTAAGGGAGATTGCAGAAACACTGCCACGAACACGGATCCTGCCCTTTCTCCCCTCTCTGACAGGAACACTGTAGTTATCCAGAGCTCACTGACAGAAAAGTCAGAGCTGAATTTGGTGACCTCTGACTCCCATTAATATAGGGGGTTCGGGCCTTCAGGCTAGCTCTGGCCCACCCATACGACCTCGGTCTGGCTTCTCTGCTGCTTGGCAAATCTCACCAGACCCGTGAGTTTCCCGGCTGGCACCCCGCGGCAGACCTGCAGTGACGGCTGCGGCGAAGTAAAGGAGAGTCTCTGCTCTGAGGGGGGTGAAAGCTGATTTATTGATGGAGCACCCGACGGCGCCTCTCCCTCCGATGTCTTTCCCCAGGGCAGAGCCGAGAACAAAGGACGTACATCAGGTCTTAAGGGGGGAAGATTGGGGCTGGGTCCCAAGTGTCCTCCAACCGATTCCTCAGGGGTTATCTTAACATTTAAATCTTGGGTCACTTCAGCCAATCTCCTCGAGTTGTGGGGGGATTCTCTGATTCAGGGCCTATCATTTTTGGCCACCTCAGGTAACTTTCTGGTCTGGGGGAGGGCCGTCTGCTCAGGGGAGGTGGGCTAGGAAAGGTTACAACCACGTACAAAATTACAGGGGTACAAGGAACAAACCATCGATACAAAGTTAAATACAAAGCACACCACTACACATTAAAGACTTGAGCACAACTTTGAAGTCACTTGCACTGGCAGACCAGGCACAGGTGAGCAATGCTCGTGTCACAGATCACGCGAGGTTGCGACACGGTCACTGGACAGCAGGGCGCGGTTTGGACGTCTCACCTGCCACAAGAACCAAGCTCAGGAAACAACTATGCAAAAGCTTGGTTCAGGATTTGGAATAATTTTGAATCTGTTTTTAGGGTGCTGTTATTGTTGGTTCAAGTGGGACTTCAGCAGAGGATAATAAAGAAAAACCCCGAATTCTTCTCCAAAGCCTCCACCTGCTTTCCTTCACCCTAAATGTATGACAGCACAAGAGTCTGCCCTGCCGCTCTTCAAACACTTCCAATAATAAAAGAAAACCGAGGCCAAATCTACAAGATAAAAAATAAAATGGTTTCATTTCCCTTCCTTTCAACTGCCTGCCCCCAAGAAATACAATCTTGAATCAATCTTTAGCTCAACCAAATAAAATCATGAAGTAATGCAAAGAAAATGAACATTATTTCTGATTTCAGGGGCCAGAAAACATAGCAGCAGGAAGAATTTATTGCTGACCTTCATGCCAAGTGTCTGTTGAAGAATATAAGATAGCTGCAACTGGATAAAAAAGTATTTTCATTTAGGGCAAACTAAAGAAATGAATATTTCAGCAGTGATTTTTGCCTGTTTTTTAAGACAAGGCAACTATATATGCTGTCTGTGGATTTGTTTTAGCTTAAAAGCTCAATTTCTCATAAGCATCTCACAGAGAAAAAAAAGAAGGGTTAAATGCATACTTAATTAAGTGACTTCACACATTAGAAATCATAGCATGTGTAGAAATCAGATGTATTTGAAATATTCATGGTGAAATGCAAAACCACTATCACACTTTTACATTTCGGTCAAGCTTGAAAATGGGTTTGTTTCTGCAAAAAATGTCACTAAGATTCTTGGTTTTCTTTCTACTCTCTCTTTATTTAATTATATTTTATTTGCATGAAAAGTACTTTGCAGCTAGCTTACATGACTTCGTATAAGCTTTAAATTCCTTGGGGTGAGATTCACATTTCATGTTTTCAGTGCACTTTCAGCCATATTCTCAACTACAACATAAAGTGATGTTTGGGTGTGGGGATAACTGATAAAGTTGTATGAATGAAAAAACTTTAAGAAAGAAAATTAGTAAGACATAAACACTTTTAAACTTCAGCCCTTTTCTCACAGAGAAAGAAATTTCAAACGGTTCAGAATTGGGTAGTGCTCAAGTTAAATTTGAGCGCAAACTTTTGGGTATCATATGACTGATAAAAGTTTTTTTAGAAGACCATTTTAAAAAAAGTTTGAACCTTTCTATTTGAGGAAATGTTAATTGAACATTTATGATCAGTAAACTTCCAATATATTCATCAATATGCCATCAATATACTTTACCTGCATAATGATGCACTGGCATTTAATGTCCAGAAAATAGGCCATCAGAGGACATTCTTCAATACCTTTACACACAAGCTGTTTTTATTGTCATTCAAACCAAATAGTATTCTATACTCTGATGGCTATCAGAGTTATTTGGAAAGCAAAGCTCTTCTTGCAGAAGGCATCAACTTCTTTATGAAATAAAAAAGGTTCAGTGCAAACCAAAGAGATTTTGGGCTCAGAAGAAAAGGGTTTCAATGAAAACTCAGTATTATTTCTCGACAGAAACAGAAATTATTTCACCGATGCACTTGAAACACTCACTTGATATTCTCTGTCTCTGTTGGCAGGCAGGCAACTTGCTTCAAGACTGTCTTTAACCAGCTCACTGTTCAGTCTGACCCTCGGTTGCCAGCCATCAGGTTCTCAAGTCTACTTGACCCCTGAAGAGCCAAGGGTTCAGATGGGGATGTTTGCTGACAATCCCCTACTCTCCTCTCACACACTTTACTTCCCTCTGAAGAGGAGAGGCCAGAAAGTGAGATTGTGTGAAGGATGTCTGGTATAAACCACTCCTTTTGATTTGTTGTACCCAATTTAACTGTGACAGCAGTTTCTCCAACTGATTAGTTGCCTTTGGCTAATTTGTTTTACTTTTGTTTATCTTTGTGTGGAACAGCCACTGTTTCACACAGAGAGCAGGAACAAGCCATTATGCTAAAAAATGAAGAATTTACGACTGGCACAGTTACGTAGCATAGAGAAATATAGGGCTGGTACAATAGAAAGTCTGGGAAGTGGAGATACAGGATGTGACATAAAGTAACACTGGCACAGAAAGACAGAAGAGTAGGCCTGGGTTTGGCACCTACAACTCTAAACAACTCAGTCAGGCTCAGTTAAAAGCATGCACAAAACTGGGTTTAGCAGTCATAAAAAAATAGTATCTTACATACATAAATTATACAGAAGATTTAGTAACCTGAAACTGTAGACCGATGAAGAAGAGAGAAAGATGTAAAGGTCTGTTAACAAAGATATAAAAGTGATCCCTTAGTCAATCCAAGAGAGATGAAGAAGAAAACACCAACATATTCAGTAGCATATTCCTCCTGGCAATGTATTCCAGATACTGACAACTCTTCATCACCCTTTACCACACACACCACTGCCAGAGTGAAATCACTGATTAGGATCCAGAGTAGTAACACTGCAAGTGTAATGCCAGAAAGGGGAGAAATTCTGTGTCTGTGTGTGGGTGTGTGTGTGTGGGGGGGTGTATTTGCAGCAATATTAACTGCATTGTTATTTTTTCTTCTTCTGCAGGAATTAGATCTGGACTAATAATGATCAAACTTTCAAAACTTCAGATTTACTAACAATGAAGCCTTGACTTATATGTACTTTCTCCTTGTCCCAAAAACATTGGCTTTTAGTGTAACTTGGCTGGACTGACTATAGGAGAAAATGCCACACAACTAGAAAATCTGTTAGTCTGGATAGGAAGTAAAATGCAGGGAGCACACACTGAAACAGAAACTTTTTCAGCATGGATTTTTAAAATAGAAATATTTTCAGGATGGATTTTTAATCTACCATGTCAACACTTTCAGTCACTTAGTCTTTCAATTTGGCACCATCTGTGCATTACAGTTATTACTTGGGACATCACTGGATTATATTAGTTTTCAATCAGAAATCTATTTGAGAGGAAATCATTGTTTTCAATCCAATTAGAGTTTGCCATATTTCTCTGATCTTGCAACACTTTGCTGTTAAAAACAATGAGATATTTACTGTCTACATTCTGCTGATTACTGAAGACTTTCACATATTGGAACAGACACATTGATGCAGCTCATTGGTATGCTCTGTGGCATCGCTGTGATCAGCCAGTCACTTCCTTAAAGTCGCAGTCGCTGCAGCTCCTGGTACTGTGAAGGCTCACAGCTAGGCTTTACTTCACCCATAAATAGAAAGTCATCTATTTGCAAACCAAATCTTCATGGGAAACTGCAGGCTGGGGATACATCTGCTGGCTTGGCATTAACATTTTAGCTTCCAGCCAATTAGGACAGAACAGTACCTTACATTATTCTGGGGCATAAAGTATTGATTCCAAATTACAATTGCTGTTTTCAACCTTAAAATGTCACCTCACTTACCTTTTTACAAAGTGAAATTCATCAGCTTTTACAGCAGCAATCCTTCCTGCTACAAGAAAAGTAGTACTTTATACCAATTGGACATGAATCTATTAAATTATGATGGAATTTTTTTAGCTACAAATTATAGCCATATTAATACCTACAGAGTTTCCTATGAACAACAAATGCAAAATGATTTTTTTCCCCAACGATTAGCCATTTTAAAGAGTAGTCATTTAGTGCAAATTTCCTGCCTTGAAGACCAAGTGTGAATTAGAGCCCTAGGAGGCTGGCTTATATGAATAAGCTGGGATAGGGCTGATTATAAAACCAGCATATTACAATCACACCTAAATTGTGCAACTCCTTTATTGCAACATAGGTGACCCCTGTAAATTTGGTAGGCAAGAATAGAATTCCTTGTCACCACATTTTGATGTAGGGAAGAGTTATCATAAAATAGGAATTAGAAACATTAAGAAACTTTCTGAACCTGTGGGTAAAATCAACTCAAGGCTTTGAATAGGTGAAAGCTTAAGCCCTGCAATATCTATGCATTAGGTACATGGCCACTAAAGTAGGATTCAAACTCACAGTTGTCAGTATCCCTCCAAAATAATTGTATTTTCATCTTCTTTCCTCATGACTTCTGCATTTTTGGCAGAACACAGACAACACCTCAAAGGAAGAACAAGCAGGAATCCAAACCCAACTGTCAGCCCCACAAGCAGTGTAGGGTAAGGCTGAGTAGTGGACTTAAAAGCCCTGAGGCCAAGAAAGAATCTGAATTCATCAAAATTGTGTGAATAGTTCTATTCAACCTATTTCTACCAGAGAACAGACACTGAATTTTCTGGATTAAAAACAAACTGAATATTTTTTCTATGTTTGTAATACTCATCATAACCCCCAGTTTTTGTAGCTTTAAAGCACTTTCCTTGCTCTTCTCCTAACCTACACAGGAGCAGAAAATCTGTATGTTTCACTTCAGCTTTTCAGTACCTTAGCACTCACAGGTTCTGGAGATTCTCTGCTGCAAGAAGAGATCAGAAAAACCCCACTGGACAAAGAAGCAACAGCACAACATGGGAGATGCCAAGACTGGAATATGATTTCCTTAGTTAATGTGATGAAAAGAGGCGTTTACCCCAGAATGTAAAAGTTCAGTCAGAGGCTGTCTCTAATTGTGGCTGCTGACTCCCTCTGCTTCAAGATGATAAAAAATCTTATCAGACTGAGAGAGCTGAGAAGCTCCAGAAAGCAAAGGAAAAACAAAGCGCCATGGAAGAGCAAGCGTCATTAGGATTTAATCTTAGCAACACAATTCCTTCCCTTTTTATAAAGGATCTTTAAAGTCCTGTAACTAGAAATACCCTACCTTGCAGGGCAAGGACAGGGACAAATGTACTATTCTTCATTTTCTCTTGGTATATGTTTTTGACTTGCCTTTCAGGGTCAGTAAAGCAATTTATCCAGGCAGACAAACTTGTTTTGTGTACAAAGCATTTACTAAATTAATTCTTCTATTTCTATTTTAGCACAGTCATAAATCTGCATGCCAATAAAACTTTGTCATTCTAGTGCTTTCTTTTTTTTTTTTCAATACCTCTTCTTTTTACCAAAATCAGAGCCATCAATACTTCTGTTGTCAATATATGCAGTTACAGAAAGAAACTGAGATCTGTAGAATTACTACAAGGATAAAGCTAACACATGTAATGTACACATAAAACAGTCTATATTTTACCATACCTTCATCCCACATGTTGTTATAATCAATTTAATGTAACATTAACACCACTGGTGCTGAACTATGTGCAACATTAATTCCTGCAATACAGGGAAATTTGAGAAATCCAGATAGCAGACAGAAAGACACTTTCTTTCCCATCAAGTTCCATGATTTATGCTCTAATTGTTAAACCTCGGAAGGCAGAGATGCAAAACCCACAGAGATCAAAGATTTTGCATTCCAAAGACTTTGCTTTACATTTAGCAAAATATTTCTTGTTCATTGTCAGTTTTACTCTGCAGCAGAGGCTTTCTCATGCTTGCATCTTGGCTGCCTAAAACCCAACCTCACCTATGAAGACCAGTGCACCCGTACTTTCTACTTGGAGAAAAAATAAAAACAAACAACAGCTGATACTGTTTATTGCTGGAGTGTTTTCCAGATACAACAATAATTTGTTCGATTCTGTTCCCTTTCTAAGCTATGCTTTTGGGGGAAAAGCCAGTGACTCTTGCCCAAGACCACAAAAGACAAACAAGAAGGATCTATATGGACAGAGGGATCAAAAGCAAATGCCAAAAGCTGTGTGTTTCTTCTGGCCTGCCCTGGATTCAACGCAGCTGTCTTGGGGCTCCAGGATGCAGTGAGACTTGCCAGCCCCTGCCTTGCCTGCTGCTGTGTGAGGCAGTGCTGGCCCACTCCATTCCTGGGGATCCCCAGCAGGAACTGCTCCATGTTTTTGCACAGCTCCTGCATTCTTGCATCTCGTTAAACTAAGAAGGGGTTTGAAGAGCAAATGACAGATTGAGTGCTGCTGGTTGCCCCACCAGAGAAGCAAGGAGTCAAGGAACTGAAAGCAGCTTTTATTGCTGCCCCACTATTTTTTGAATACTCAGTAGGTGGGACAGTGGGGAAAAAGTGGGGACAAACTCAGTAAAGACTTTTAGAGCACTGGGATTCAGCAGGGACAGCTGGAAAGCAGAAGAATCATGCAAAATATGGACGAATAGAGGTAAAGTTGATTTGGAAGTGGGGGAAGATCAATTAATTGGAAGAATGCAGGGGAAGGTAGAGGAGGAGACTAGATATTTTGGAAGAACGATGAATGCATGAGGAACAGATCAGTATTATTTGCAGAGATTAAAAGGGTTATATAGTAAATTGATTAGGCAAAAGAATTAATCAATGTTTCAGTGGTGCTACTCAGTTTTAAAATGCTTACCATGCTAAAAAAAAAGATTCAGTTTTCCACAGGGTAGAGTTAGTTTATATGGATAAACTATTTCAAGATGCCATACTACAAAATTGGCTTATTGGGCAGTTTGATATTAAACAATTAAGCATTACATGACTTCATTATTTTGATTTGAAATTTGAAGACTGAAATCTTTACTTTGGGCCAAGTCTCAGGAGAGAAGAAGCCTAATCTGGGGCCATTATAGCAGAAGAAGCAAACAAAGGAAAATTTTTCTACTGTCCTGTCACTGGTCCAATTAAATCTCTCTTCTGGTCTCAAAATTAGACTGTTTGTTTATATAAGTGGCCTCAAATTCTGCAGCTCAGCCTAACTAAAATACTGGAAAGGCCATCAGAGATGCACCATTAGGAAGGAAAAGAGGAAATCTCACGCAACCAGAGAACTGTAGCAGTACAAGAAAAATGTTTTTAAGAGAAAGGAGTTTTGCAGACGTCTGCTTGAGTTCCTCTGACATTACCACAAATTCTGCTGATATTTTAATTCCATTAGTAAAACTAGGTAACCAAATAGGAATGTATATTCCTTATCTTCCTCTTCCCCAAAGGCAGCAAAAAAACTTGAGGTCTAATTTCAGAGACAGTGTCTGAACGAGACAGCAAGACAATTAAAAGCCCCTTCTATTGAGCAGGAATATTCCACTACTATAGTAAAGATCTCCCTAGAACATCCCCAGCAATGTTTCCCACCTATCAGATATTTCTGCATGCCAGAGTCATCTGCTCAAAAGCAGCTACAATGGTTAAAACCTACGGAAGTCATAGAGACATTATAAATTACCAAAAAAAGCATTTTGAAACGTATTTAAAGAGATTTAGAAAGGGATATGAAGAGGATGCCCTGCACAGCCAAGTAAAGGCATATGGGTTTCTTGTGCTGTATATGCATTCCTCTCTGCACTCTCTGCACGTGTATACAAATATATCTTAGTAAGAGAGCAGCTCAAGCATTTCTTCATTACAACCAAACCCCTTGATGTGTCAGCAGTCTCACAGAGATAAGTGAATACTTATAAGAAGGAAGGAGACGCAGTTCCTTTTTCAGAGAAGTTACATATGAGACACAGAGGCTACTATTTTGGTAGACAACCAAGATTTTTGTCCTAGGTGGAGGAAAAAGAATAAGACACAGATGAGATCACAAAACCAGATCAACTACAGCAATGAAGGCAGGAATTGTGCAGCAGAATAAATGTAGACGTAGCTACTCACTTTTCTCTATAGAACAAAATCGTGTGCAGCTGAAACACACAGCAATATCTAAGCATTGCTTGTAGAAATAAGCAGCTTCTACTGTTGTTAAAAAAAGGTGCACTACAATGAACAAAAACACCAGGAAGGAGAAGAAGGCCAACATAATTCCAATAGAATTTCCAACACAATATTATCTACATTAGGCTTAATAACCTTTATGAGGCATTTTAGGCAGATTGACATGCAGGTGCAATATACTGAGCATCTCAGAAAAAAGAATATTTAGGCTTGGATCTTGCTATGATGGTTTCTGCAAACATTTTTTAAAGGAACTGATTGTCTTTTATTATTTGAGTAGAAGGTCCATAGTCTTCCCAGTTTTTATAAATCTCACTAATTAATACTGTTGCCTGATGCATTGTATGGGTGCAGTATAAAAAGTACACCAGTCAGAATTCCTAAAAAAACCCAGTCAGAATTCCTAAAAAAATTATTATAGAATGGAAATGTCCCCACTCTTAACACGTGAGACTCTTATTCTAGCCCTCCTGAAGATACAGAGAACTCAAAATGATTACATTTTTTATTGATTTTTTTTTCTAAAAATAAATAGAAATATTTTCAGCAGTCTGAGAATTTAAAGTTAATGACATTTTGTCAATGGAGGAGTAAAACCAAGATTACATTTTCTTTGTTGAGGATTACTTTAAAAGGGAAGGAAATACAAATCATTAAAAAAGCAACAAAAAAACCAACAACAAAAAAAACCCCAAAGCAAAAAAACTAAACCAAAACAACTCCCCAGAATGACAAGAAATTAAAACATTCATCTATAAAAACTGTAGACAATTTCTGTTATATTCTGTCCTGAATATACTATCTAGATTTTGGCAGAAAAATTGTTTGCACATGATAAAAAGAAAATTCAGCAGAGAAAAGGACAAAAATCAATTTGAGAATGGTGTTCTAAACATAGATTTTTTTGAGTTTGTCTGCTAAATGTGGTCTTAGCAGAACACCTGCTCTGAAAAACAGTTGGGCAATGATCCAGGAATGACTCACTTGCAGGGCCACCAAGCTGGTAGCCCTCAGTTTACAGCCCCTTCCCAGCAGGGAACTCGAAGCCCTGGGTTGGGTGTCCAAGCTTTCTGCACACCCAAAAGGGTTTGGGCTCCTCAGGATGGGATTTGTTAGTCCAAGCCTACTGAAGAGAAAATTTGCTGGACCAAGCCTGCTGAGGACAAAGCTGTTGGTAGGTCAGATTAGAGCTCTCTGATCAAAGGGCAAACTGTGGCTCTTAGCCTGGACCCCCCATTGGAAGTCTCAGCTTGCCACTCATGTTGCTAACAGTAGTAGCAACTTTATCAAAAATCAGCTTTTTGAAAGTTTTTCGATAGTTCTGGGGTTTGCCATTCTAATGCTGCAGAGTAGACACTGTAAGCAGCAAGGACCAGCATCACTTCAAAAGTCTTGCCCTTCACCACTCCAAAATAGAAGGATGCTGAGAGGAAAAGGAAAGTGACTGGAACATCCCTTGACTGCTTGGACACTCAGGACAATAACAGTTCTGTTCAAAACCTCATGCTTGGATTTTTTTTCTCCACTAACAAACAAGAGTTTTACAGTTTTCCTGAATCAATGCCCAAAGGCAAAAGAGGCTGTGTGAGCATCTTTCCTCTAAACAGAAAGTATTCTGTTTATAACAGAGGGGTAGAAGGTATTTGCACACTTTTAAAACACACTTTTGTGACAGATTCAAGAGTTTTAATCAGTTAAACAGGAAAATACCTTGTACAAATGTTAAATTCCCCAGTCAGGCTCTGTTGTTTCGTCTTTTCTATGAAAATGGAATAGGAATTGTACTTGAGGAAACAAATAGCTCTCAACTAGTGCCACAAAACATGCTACAAAATGACCCAAACACATTATTTGTCCCTTGTCTCTTAAAGCAAACTAATACCTAGCATTTCCTTTGAGCACTGTATAGCAACAATCAGGTGAAAGATCCTGGACACCCCTTTGTGGATGAACAGTTGTAATGTATATTTTATTAGCAGATGGAATTTTTCAGCAACACACAAATGAGTAATTCTATTAGATTTTCTCTCAAAAACACACATACACGCTTATTGCTGCTTTGTTCTAAAGAAAGAAAACAGCCTTGTATCAAACTGCACTTTTCCAAGGGCTTTTGCTTAAATATGACTTTCAAACAGCTACTTCCCAACATGCAGAGTGTTACCAAGGAAACCAGGAGTGGTGGTAAGTCACAACATCTTTTATTTGTCCCAGGCAAAAGCAGCAAAATTCCCATTAAAGCAGTATTTTAAATATCATTGCCTAGCTCTAGGTCCATCCTTTCTCATCCATTCAGGGAACAGGTTGGGCAGTACATTTGACTTTTGTCCCTGTTTTTTTTCTAGAGGACCCTAAACCATAAATGTGCCCTTTCAAACTCCAGGACCCGGACTGGGCTACGACCTCGTAGCGGTACCCAGCATCACATCCAACCCACTGTGCACTGTTTGAATTTGGCTCATTCACACCTGCCAGTTTTTACCAGGTACAAACAAGTTTCACACCCTGTTAACATTGCAGGATTAGTTTGACACCTGATACTGCCAGATTACAGCCTGTCCTAGCATAACGAACTTGCTGAATGTTGCAGTAGTTCAAATCCCTCCAGTGGGATCTTATTTGCACTGAACAAGACTGACAGATATTTGGCTAAATTACACTAATCCAAATCATAAGCGGGAAGAGGATTCTTGGCTTCATTCTCTGAGTCAGCTTTAGGTTTGGTTTGAAGCTGTTTGGTTTCTCATTAAAATATAAATATGCATTTTAACAAAAAATCGACAAGCTTCTAAGCAAACAAGTCAGAAAGCGTAAAATGACATTTTTCTTGAAAGACAGGTGAGATCCAGCTTTCAAGTCTCAGCTAAGTCACAGTTATGTAAATTGCACAATAAAACTCAGTGGTAAAAGCTAATCTGTTGTGGAGATAAATGCCTAAGGCAATAGTAATAAAATGTCCTCAATAGCAAACATGTCTACTCTTCTGAATTTTGTCTAAGTTTGCACTTTAGCAAAAAAACTCCCAAATAAGCCACCAAAACAAACCAAACAATAAACCCTGAACAAACAATAAAACGTGGCTTATTGTTGATGTTCTTGTAGTCATTACAAATTCTCCTTTTACAATTAATATATTGCAAATTCTCTAATCTCTGATTTCTATTAAAGCAGGAATAGTCTCAATCCAGTTTTCTGGCAGTGCTCTTGCACTATTATATGGATTGTTTAACACCATATTTGAAAAACTGATCCTTATCAAAGCCTCCACTTGTGCAAAAATGTGTCAGAAGAAATTTGTGTTAGGAGGATTGACATTGTTCCAATCTTTGCCCTGTCAGGCAGCTACAACTTATTTTAGCCTGACTGAAGCTCCAGACTGATAGCTGAAGCTATGAAAAGTGGATGGGTCTGGCTGAAAGTCCTGTGTGCTAGGATGGAGTTTCTTCTGCAAGAATCTCATCACAAATTGGATGTGAGCATATAAATGTTTAAAGCTGTGCAAGCCTAAATAGGAGGCTCCCTGCATGCTACTTAGAATGAAGCTTATAAAATCCCTCTCCTTCCTTAAGGCTTCTGAAAGATGAAGGGATAAGAAGTCTGTGAAAAAATCCCACATTTCAGTTTTAAAGGACTGATAGTCTAATTGACAGCTTTAAAATCTGCTAATTTCATAGCGATCTTACTCTGAAGTGAATCTACTAAAAAGTGAAGTTTGAGATGAAATTGGAAAATGCACTTTTCATATCGATGAAATAAAGCTGATTTGTTGAATTTGTATCGCTTGAAAATATCAGTTCCTCTGTTAAGTCTTAAAAGAAAAGGCAAATGAAAGAGAAAACCCATCTCTATAAATCTTGTTAGAGGATAAAACCTTGTAAATCTACTTCTTCCCCTCTCTGGATCAAATACGCAGCTACATTATTCTTGGTGTCACAAGGTGGTGCTCTTCCTTTCAAGTAATGTCTTTCACCTTTAAAACGACCTCATTTTGGAGAGAAAAACACATGTTTTGAGACTTATGCACATACAACGACACTGTTGCTGAAAAGGAAAAGCATCTCATCTGGATCACTTTTTTGGCACAAAAATGTACAAGAAGACAAGTTTTTTTGTAGGTGGTGTGTATGACTTGGGCATGCTAATGCATGATAGGTACCAAGTTCCTTTACAGCCTTAAGAACCCCAGATTAGCTGAGTGCTTAAACCTGCAATTATGTGGTTGTTTTGCAGGAAGTTCAACTTACCTAAAACTTTCAATTCTACAATATTCTAATGATTAAAGCACCAAGCCTATTTGTGCAATCAAGAATGCAACCTCTATGTTGTTTATTTTATAATGAATCTATTTTATTCTTTACTACTTCTATGTGTTCTACTTCTGGTACAGCAAATATTTCGCATTGAACATTTATAGTTTCATTGAAGATATCATGGAAGAGTTAGAGGGTTTGACAGCTAGGCTTAAAGAGTTGTGATTTTTGGTACCCACTGATGTATTTGGAACTTGGGGGTTTTAATTTTGCCCAGCTAATCCTGAAAAAAACTACAAGCAGCACAGATGTCTGCCTCCATTTCCTGATTTATCAGTTACTTGAGATGAATAGGGTAGATAAGGTTTCCATAAGATCATCTTTCCAACTGCTAATAAATTAAAAAGGTAATACTATATCAAAATTCACAGTCTGGTGGTTTCTTCAGATTCATTGTTCCAGAGAAAATTCCACGCCTATAGAAACACAGGATGCCTGTGATACTACTTCTTATCATAGGATCATTCAGGTTGGAAAAGACCTCATCATGGAATCTAGCATCTAGCCAAGAGATCGATGATTACTGAGCCTCTGAACTGAAACTGTAACTCCAAGTAATGTTTCATAAAGACAACAAGCTATATAGCCAGAGAAATAGCCTAACACAATAAAATTAAAATTGGACACTGACATGTTAACCAATGAAACAGAGAAACATGTAAGCTCTTGTGTTCACAAGGCTCACCAATGCAAGCAGCCAGCAGAGAGCATTGCCAAAAGTGAGAGACAAGACAGAAGAGCAGGGCATTGCAGCTAAGAGCTGTGGCCAGAGATGGACACAGTGGGAGCTTGTGTGCAGGGGCAGGAGGAGGGATGGTGCCAAGTGAGGAGAGGTAAGTTGAAGTCTCTCACTGCCTACCTACACTTGAAATGTTCACCTCTACTCTAAGCCCCTCAAAGAGCCATGTGGATCACAACTGCACAAAAGCTACTTTCTCCCTTATCTGATGCTGAGTTAAACCTAANGGTTGGAAAAGACCTCATAATAGAATCTAGAATCTAGCCAAGAGATCGATGATTACTGAGCCTCTGAACTGAAACTGTAACTCCAACTAATGTTTCATAAAGCGCAACGAAGACAACAAGTTATATAGCCAGAGAAATAGCCTAACACAATAAAATTAAAATTGGACACTGACATGTTAACCAATGAAACAGAGAAACATGTAAGCTCTGTGTTCACAAGGCTCACCAATACAAGCAGCCAGCAGAGAGCATTGCCAAAAGTGAGGGACAGGACAGAAGAGCAGGGCATTGCAGCTAAGAGCTGTGGCCAGAGATGGACACAGTGGGAGCTTGTGTGCAGGGGCAGGAGGAGGGATGGTGCCAAGTGAGGAGAGGTAAGTTGAAGTCTCTCACTGCCTACCTACACTTGAAATGTTCACCTCTACTCTAAGCCCCTCAAAGAGCCATGTGGATCACAACTGCACAAAAGCTACTTTCTCCCTTATCTGATGCTGAGTTAAACCTAAATGCAGCTAGTTTTTTGGGTTTTTTTAAGGTACAGACCATTCCAGAGGAATGAAAGCAACACGCTTCATATCCCCAAGTCCTCAGAGAGGACTAGTTCATGAATATTTTACCTCTTTGAAAATCCCATTCCTTTACTGCACCTGGGATATGAAGTGTGTTGCTCCTATTTACTTTTCCCCTCACATCTCAGTTCCTCCAATACTGCAGATGCTCTCCCAGCTAAAAAGCACCTAGCACACAGATCATCCCCTTGGCATGTTCAAATGCCTCCTGATTTGCCACTGGCATCTACAAAACTGTCACATGTCAACAAAGCAAATATCTCTAGCATCTTTGAAAACTGAGAGCAGAGGACAGTGAGATACAAACAGAAAAAAACAACAAAATGTGTATTAGAGAGCAGAAAATACAGTGACTGGGTTGGGGAAGTTCACAATTAATTTGTTAAAATCCTTGTCCTTTTTCATACACAGGGGAGCTGCTGTGGAATTACCAGCATGCTGCACCAGAGCTCTGCAGCAGCTGGGGCTCTGATGCAGAGGATGAGCTTGCCAAGCTGTTGTGGTGCCTTGAGACCTGCTCTTTAGCAAGGCAATGTCAATGGAAGCTTTTACTGCCCAATACAGCTCTTACCATCTGGGAAAACCATTATTCTGAAAGTCTAACTCCCAGCCCTTACTTTCAGTTAGGACAAGTTTTGCTGCTGTGGAAAGCTTTTTTTAAATGCAGAACTGATTTACTACTGCATAATTTGGTGTGTCGAGAATTTACGACAATCCAACTTGGGTATGACAGTCTGCTGCCATCCTGAGTGAAACATCTGGGACTCCACAATTTTAAAACCTTGAGAGAATGAATTACATGTGAAGCCTGTGCCTCACAAAACCCCAAATTAGACAAAGCCATCACATCTTTCAGGCTGACACAGTCCATGAAATCCACTTTTCAGTCATCACTGGCACTGGAAAAGTTGCACAGTAGTAATCCAGACAAGAACTCCAGAAACAGATGTTTCTCTGTACGCCTATCATACATTTCCAGGAAAGAAACATTTTAGGCTTAAAAACTACTAAAAGAAAGGATGGGTTTTGCCCAACCTCTTAATTCTTTCAAAGCATTAAAAAAATAAATAAAAGCCTTCTTATCTCTCACTACATTTAAGTCTTCAGGCCCCTTAGAAATTCATCTCCTTCATTAAGCATCTCTGAAAAACCTTAGTAAAGGCAAAATGCACTAGCACCCATCACTCCTATGGACTGATTCCTCTTGATGTGCATCCAAGTGCACATTCTGCCTCTGATAGCATCCCTGTGGGTGACTTCGATCAACAGCGTGTGTCTAGACTCTGGAAAGGCTGAAAAGGACATTTTGACAGAAGGAATATATGGAAAACTTTGCCAAAGTTTGGGATTTTTCACCTTTCAAGAAACAATGAAGCAACAAGGATATTGACACAACTGTCTGAGCAGAGGACAGAAGCCACCGCTGCAAATAGAGTTTCCCCTCCGGATGAAGGCAAAGGAAGAGCTGCATTGGACATAATTAGTTTTGCAGTAGAAAACAAATCAATTGAAAAAGCAAGTTTTCAATCCTCTAACACAATAACAGGAAGCATAACATTGATTTTGGTTTGAGGTGGAATGGTCTCTGCTGCATGGTATCTGTGGGCCTTTCTTTGTTTAATTTATTTCTTTCCTCTCCGGTAGGTGACAACTTCAAATGAGGCTGTTTACTAAGCACTTGCACCATACCTGCTCAAGGTTTACCTACAGAAATACAGAGCTGGATTTAACCATCAAAGTCACAGATATTGTGGCCCTGGGTCCACAAGGAAACATAATGAGGATTCTACATTCGTCCCATGGTATGACAAGCATTAGCGCAGCAATAAAATCTCATTAAACAGTAATTTCAGCAGGAGGGTAGCAAGCCCCTGCAAAAACTTATCACCATCCTTTCAAGAATCTGAGACAGGAATGCTCAGCAATTTCAATAAAATTAGTCAACCTAATTTTTTTTTCCCAGCATGTCTCAGGATGCTACTAGATTCAGTCTTTTTGACCAGACAGAACACCAATTATGTACTCCAGAGGAACTTCATTCTGGGCCCATGTTTGGCAATGACTAGGTTCATGCATCTTGGGCCTCTTCTGGATAAGGTTCTTATCTAAACAGTGCCTGCAGGAACATATAGCATCTGCATTTTATAAAATTTCTCTCTCAGCAACCATACAGTGACAGTCACAGACTGCCAGGTGACTTCACCTCGCCTCTTGCATTCTCCCTGTCTCATTGCTCTTCAACTTTCTTCATCCCATGGCAAGGTCAGGCACATCAACCCCTAGCTGATGCCTTTTTCTTGCTATAATTCTGTATCAATATTTTGGAAGATTTAATCAGAAGAGGAAGCACAGAGTAGGACAGATCAATAATTGATTATGCAGTTTCTTCCTCTCTTGAAGCGAATGATTCTCCACCATAGCAGTTTAGTGATTTCCGCCAAGGTCCTGTGGATATCCAGCCTAAATAAACTTCTGCTGAGAGGCTGGTAGGTAGACATGTTTGGGACAAGCAGTGATCAAATGTATTCATTTTATAATTTAAAAGTGATTAAATAAAAAATGCATACATCAGATGCAACCATATAGCAAATTACATCTCAAAGTAATTCAGCTCTTTCAGAAAAAGATACTCTTACAGTGAGCATAGAGTTTGTCTAGATTATTAGACTATACATTACAGAATAAATATTATAAACTAGTATTAAAAAAAGTTTGAAGGAACTGATGAAATTCTTGATTTCCTCAGAGCACCAGAGTACAAGAGTATTGAAGAACACAACAGCACCATGGTATTAATTTGTGAGCTACAGAAAATAAAGCAAACCCACACACACAGAGTGGAATCAAGGCACAGAATTAAAAAAAAAGAAAAATATAAAAAACCCAACAAAGTCTCCAAAGAGAAGTTCACCTTGGTTATTTAATATATACTATGAGCTATGTGGGGGCACAGTAAGATTCTTTCACAGTGATGCCAAGCATCAATTCATAATGCAAGGCACAGGAGCTCACCCTGCTGCTACTCTTATTCCACTGTTCAAGGACTTTGCTCAGGAGCAACACCCCACCATGGAATATAATGCAGAAAATGAGCACTGAAGGAATAATCCTGTTAAACATGTGAACTCCTGCAGTGTTGACAGATATTTGGGACCCTGAATAGTCACAAAGGCAACATGTCCATTCCCAGAGTCTGCTTACATTTTTAATACCTGGAAAAGTTCCACGTGCTCTCACCCCTAGTGTCTGTCCTGACTTTATTCCCTGGCTTTGCTGGAAGCCAGATTTCTTCCTCTGCACCGTCCTGCTAAAGTAGGCAGCTGTGGCTTCCTGCAGGATTCTCCCATTTGCTAATGAGAAAAGAGGCTGAGTTAGTTACAACTCCCTTCTTGTCACAGAACTGCTGTAAAAAGAGACACCTATTTATATCATACAGTTTCTGAACTGACATCTTGTCATGTTCTCTTGCCATCCCATACTTCCACTGGAGTTAATCAAAGTCCTGACATTTCTTAATATATAAAGTAGACATGTATCATATATCAGAATATATGAACTGTGTTGGGCTGTCCATGAATCAGTGTGTGCACTGTAATAATAAAAACAGTGTAAAAATAGACTTTTCTGGATTGTTTCCTGTCATCTACACATTTCCAGAAAGTTAGTGATAGACCTATGAAGGGCCATCCTCTGTGAGTCACATACCCAGAGCAGGTCCCATGGACTTCTCAATGGAATCATGCTTGCATCAGTGCTGTCTTTTTAATCTAACAGCTTCTGAGTCTCTCAGAGGAGGTAGGCAGCGTAATAGACAAAATCTGCAGGAAAATGCTCTCAGTGGCTTAAGTTGTGAAACTTAAGAATAATGCCTTGAACACACCTTGCATTAAATCTCACAAAGATGCAAAACATGAAAACTTAAAAATAAAGACATATCAAATATCTGTTCTATGGAAAATCCCAGTACCTGTTTTTACCTATTAAAATGACTTCCATGTATTTCAGACAGATTTCATCTACTTATTTCCTAGTATTTTCACAGACTACAAATAAAATTAATAAATAATGCAACAGAATCATAGAATGACTTGGGTTGGAAGGGCACTTAAAGATCATCTTGTTCTCAAGCCTGCAATGGGCAGAGACACCTCCCACTAAATAAGGTTGTTCAAAGCCCCATCCAACCTGTCCCAGAACACTCCCAGGAGTGGGGCATCAACAGCTTCTCTGGACAACCTATGCTGGGGCCTCACCACCCTGACAGTCAAACATTTCTTCCAAGTATCTCACCCAAACCTCTCCCATTTCAGTTTAAAGCCATTCCCCCTTGTCTTATCACTCCATGCCCTTGTAAATTGTCCCTCTTCAGCTTTCTTCCAGGTCCCTCTAGGTATTGGGATGCTGCTCTAAGATTTCTCCAGGGCCTTCTCTTCTCCAGGCCAAACCACCCCATCTCTCTCTGCTTGTCTTCATAGGAGAGGTTTTCCAGCCCACTGATCTGTTTTGCTTTAACACTTTTGATGAAAACAACCAAGAATATCAACATCCTTCATATTAAAATATTTAATCTGGCTGTAGACTAGATTCTAATTCTTTGTCTCATGTTCAACATTAAGCTATATTTCCCACAGTGACCCACGGTGTTTCCCAAGAGTTGTAATTCCTAAGTACTGCACTTGTCCCCAATACACAATAAAACCCAGACTCCTCAGTCAGACTCCTCTTGTCACAATGAATTTGCATTTAATCAATTGTAATGAAGAATGGCAATGGTGTAACTTGCCATGTCTCTGGCATAGTAGTCTGGAGCCTGAATATTTCCCAAAAGAAACTCAGTGCTAAATTGCATCACACTCATTCCACTTTGAAGATCTTGGTGAAAAAAAAAATTAAAATTCTTAATTAAGACTGATACCAAACTAAGTATTTATTTCAGTTACCCCAATAAAAAAAGGGGGAAAAAAAGAATGGAAAAAAAAAAAGACAAAAAATAATTGATTTCCAAGGCCTGTTTTGTATCAAAACCAGTAACCTTGCCTACTTCTTTCTGCCATAAATGCCTCAACATTTACCTCAGTGCTAGGCTCAGAACATGAAATCCTTTCCTAGAAATCATGCCAAAGCCTATTGTTTTTTTGTCTTCGAAAACCCACTTCCCTTTGGGATACACCCAGGAAAAGAGTGCTTGTGAAGCATTTAGATATAGCAGGCATGCCCTAATTTATCATTAAAAATGAACATCACAGCAGCAAGTGGCCTGTTTTGATGGGATAATTTTTTTTCAGGCACACTCCAAATCTGCCCCTGGAAACCACCTTGTCCTGTCTGACCCCAGGCACTCCTGAAGTGGAAACAGCACTAAAATAAAACAGCAGAAAATCACACTTATATTACAGATCTACTCTGTCAATCAGAAATTATGCTGGAATGTCAAGTGTAGGAACAGATTTAAACCCTGGCTTTGTAGTGCAGGTTCATTTCCCACTCACAGCTACACAACTGTAATGGAACATCCTCAATAAATAATTGTTCCTTTTTAAATTTACCTCCAACAGTTTTATGGAAATATGGATCAAGTTTGAGAGGGCTTTTAAGAGCCTATTAAAAATTAACCATTTGTTTTATTGATTGGACAATTTGAAATGTGGTTGACTATGCAGTTTGGGGAGATTGGTTTTGTTTTGTTCTTGTTTAAAAGTAAGTCTTAGGTGAATGCATTCTTTTACTGTTGGTCAGGTGAGGACTTTGATAAAGCACAGGATAATTTGATCAGATTTATTTCCCACAGCACTATTTAAAGTGGGTTCATACCCATCATACAGTGGGTTTTAGACTTTTTTTTGGAAAATACGATTCACTCAAAACTCCACTCCAGAGAAAAGTGTAATTCAGAACTGAGCACCCTCAAAGAATGTAAGGTCCAACACCAACCAAGATGTTTGCCCTCAGGAGTTGTGACTTGCATGAAGTTCTCCCAAGAAAAAGCATGAAATAATTCACAATTTCAATTTAATAACACTCCTGTTTCTATTACATCCCTAATAATTTTCATCCTTTTATAAAACAGTAACAGGAGAAAAGGTGTCCTGACCTTGGAACAAAGGCGAGTTTAAGCTGGCATATATTTACTAGTGCATAAAAGGAAGGGCTGTAACTTCCTCCATACAAACATTTTTCATAAGCATTCACCTTTTTAAGCCCTCTTCTTTCTCCTTGCATAGACTTGCATCCAGCATTCAGAAAGGGCACACAAATAACCTCCTTTTCCAAGGTCTCAGTCCAGTAGCAATGTCTACATTCTAAGCAGGAACTGAAAAGAAGCAGTCCCTGGTGACCACTGCCCTAAAATGTTGACTTTAACAAGTGCATCTTAGTCTGGAGAATATGGCCACTCTCTTCTGCTACTTGACACAAACCCTAAAGTTAATGGCTGATTAGAAGTCACGTGAAGTAAAAAGGCAGAAAATTACAGGTAATAAGGCCATATGAATGCTAGTAAACACAGATAAACAAGAATTTTTGGTAGATTTGTTTCAGACCCTTTATCAAACTTAGATTGTGTAAAACAGACATGAAGTTGAAAGTGCCAAAAGGCTAAAGTGTTTCAATTTTTGATACCATCATGATTAAAAAGTTGTGAGAGTTGGAATAGTGAGACTAAGTCTGCTTAAACCTTGGAAACAAAGAATAAGTCTTGTTTTATGACATAAAACAGATTTTTAGCTTTAGGAACTCTGGTGATTCAGCTTAAGAAATCATGCAGTTTACCAGCTGTCTTTTCTCAGAGGTTATCTACACAATTTTCTTGTAGGCAACACCTTGATTTGCAGGATGTCAAGATGACATTAGGTTTACTGTAGGAAAAACAAGTTACTGCTCACTTTGTCCCTGTACTCCCTCTTGCTCTGCTGTGCATACTGCCACCACATAACTTGCTAGACACGGGGCAGGTATTTTTGCAACCTGGCTTGGTTATGAACTACATGTAAGCTGAAAAACATGAGTGAACTGATAGCACATATGTACTATTAGCAAATCTCAGCAGGACAGCTCTGATTGTTCGTGTCCTGAAATGTCTGATGACTGCTGAAGAAAAAGAATGGGTTGGTTTTAGTTCTTTCTCCAAATGTGAGCTTTACTGGAGGATGAATATATTCATCAACACCCTTCATTCATTAAATAGAGCTTTAATTACCTATTTTATGAATGCATGTGTATACATATAAAAATGTTTCCATTCTATTTCAACACACGTTTATATTTTATACATACAGATATATGTATGTGGGTTTTCTTTTAGATTCCCCTCAAAGCTTTGCTGAACTTATTTACAGAGAAAAAGATGTATTTGAAACATAGGGATAATGTGACCTCATGATTTTTCCACCTTCTGGTTGGATTATCTGCCTGGATAGCAGAATGGGAAAGCAAGGGCCTTTCAAAATAAGCCCCTCGCCCTTTTTCCAGAACCCTGTAGAAAATGCGTAAGATCTTGAGGTCTTCTGGCCCATTATTTTCTGTTCTCTGTAAAAACTGCCACCACAGCCCTTGGAAGACGGCTCTGTCCTCCAAAAGCAACAGCACACTATCTCAGCACAGGAGCAACCCTCTACCTGCAAATGAAACAGGCCTGAGATATTATAAACACCAGTTTCCCTTTCTTTCTTGACCATCACCCTAACAAAGTCATCTTCTGATCCAGATGGGGTTCTTCAGGGACACCACCACTGTCACTGGAAAGATCCATCAGTGGTGATGTTTCACTAAAGGCTACAAGTCCCCTTCTATTTTACTGCTCAGTGACTCCTTTCCTTTTCCTTCTTTCCTTACATGCCTAGAGACAGCAACAAACACTGCTGCTCTCCCTGGCTGCATGGAGGGAACATGAGATGGCAGAACGGAGGGTAGACATTTCCCTTTTGGAGTTTGTTCCCTGGCACCTGAGCAAAGGGAAGAAATGGTAAAAAAGCTCAATGCTAAGCTATAGGTTGTTCCATTGTACACAGTGGGAAATGTTTTGAACATCAAGACTGGCAAATGAACATATAAATGTCCCTTCAGGAGGGCAATCTAGTTTCTGGCAAGTGTGGAGACAGTGAAAAGACAAGAACCTCCCATCACCAACAGCATTTTTTGTCCGTAACATACACAAATCAAATGCCCCTGTTTCATGTGGAGCTCTAAATTACCTTTTAAACTGGCGGTCCTTTCCACATTGCTGCTGCTGCACTAACAGGAATTTTCTTAGGAGACCCTGAAATTGCAGGGAGGAGACCCACACTGCTTATTGTCAGTCATTTACACCATACAATAAATGTATTTTTGTTGGAAGAATAATGTTAAAATCATCAGAGACCCCTGGTGTATATGGCCTAGAAACAAAGATTTGAACCAAGGCCCATAATTCTGCACCTCTACATGCAAAGTTATAAAGGACTGTATAAGGAGCAGTCTTACAGGATGTGGTGTAACTCTGCTTACAACATGGAATGGGCTCCCAACAGACATTCCAATTCAGGAAGCAGCACCAGAGGCATGAGCAGCGTGGAAGGGGGCAGCATGATGCTGTAAACATTGCCTCCATGTGGGAGTTACAAAGTCAGCATCGCCTACAGGTTGAGTCATGCCATGGACAAGGGAGGATTTTATTCTGCAGACATGTAAACAAACTGATATATTTTATTTCATTTTAAGAGAAAAGGTTATTGACCTGCTGGAGTAAGTCCAGAGGAGACCACCAAGATGATTAGATGAATGGAAACATCTGTCCTATTAGGAAAAGGCTAAGAGAATTGGGATTGTTCAGCCTGGAAAAGAAAAGGCTTCAGGATGCCCTAAATGTGGCCCTCCTGTACCTGAAGGGAGCTGTAAGGAAGATGGAGAGAGACTGTTTACAAGAGAGGTAGGAACAGAACAAGGGGAAATGGCTTCAAGCTGAAACAAGGTGGGTTTCCATTAGATATCAGGAAGAAATTCCTTACTGTAAGGATGGGGAGACACTGGAACAAGTTTCCCAGAGAAGCTGTGAATGCCCCATCCCTGGAATTGTTCAAGGCTAGGTCAGATGGGGCTCTGAGCAACCTGGTCTAGTGAAAGGTGTCCCTGCCCATGGCAGGGAGCTTGGAACTATGTGATCTTCAAGGTCCCTTCTAACCTAGGCCATTCTATGATCCAAAAAAAAACAACCAAACCAACCAACACCACTGNATGACCTAAATGTGGCCCTCCTGTACCTGAAGGGAGCTGTAAGGAAGATGGAGAGAGACTGTTTACAAGAGAGGTAGGAACAGAACAAGGGGAAATGGCTTCAAGCTGAAACAAGGTGGGTTTACATTAGATATCAGGAAGAAATTCCTTACTGTAAGGATGGGGAGACACTGGAACAAGTTTCCCAGAGAAGCTGTGAATGCCCCATCCCTGGAATTGTTCAAGGCTAGGTCAGATGGGGCTCTGAGCAACCTGGTCTAGTGAAAGGTGTCCCTGCCCATGGCAGGGAGCTTGGAACTATGTGATCTTCAAGGTCCCTTCTAACCTAGGCCATTCTATGATCCAAAAAAAAACAACCAAACCAACCAACACCACTGACTGAAACAGTAAAATTGTTTGAAATTGTAACTATAATTAATAAGGTTGCACAAATCTTGCCAAGTAAAGAATAAAGAAATCTCTTGAAAGACAGCCATAACATCATCTGCAGAGATTGTATGGCTGTGTCCAGAACACAGGCCACACCATCACAGCCCAAATCACTAAAGTCCAAGAGTCCTTGTCCATTTTACAGGATTGGCCAGTTTTGCAGTGAAACACTTGCAGGTGCTGAGTTGTTAAGATATAGGAGAGCACATATACATCACCAGCTTACTACATAGGAACATTTAAGATTAGGCTTTCTTTGATGGAATATTATCCAATTACAGCCAGCTAAGAATACTGTCATGAAAAATTTACTGATGAGGCTAACATGAAACAGAATAGCTTGAAATTATTACCATAAAAGTCTAACACAAAGAATCCTACTAGTGGAAGATTTACTAACTCCACATCTCCAAAAGATCCAATACTTCCAAATGAGCAATCCTTAGTCTCTTTAATGCTGAAACCAGAAGAGAGATAGGAAAAAAAAGCACAAAATGCTGCTGTGTTAATTTTCTGCCATAATTGGTTGGGATGTTTTTTACTGGCAAAACCAATACAGGGCTAAGTCTTTTCACTTCAAAAGGACTGCCCACTGTGTGTTAGCTAAAGATCTCTTCAGAGGCTAAGGGAGACAGATGCCCAGGGGAGAGCCTAGCAATCCAGGACCACACATTCCTGCTTTCATAGGTTCATACAGAATCCATTTGGCCCATCAGGAACACCTCACTTGTGCTAGTACTTTGGATATTTTTTCTTTCCCAACATTACACCAGCTACAGTGACTCAAGTTGGTTGGCAGATTATTCCATCCTCCCCCATTTGGCTCCAAGCAGGATAGGTGTTTGCTTGGGAGGACCCCAGAGAAGAGGGCACATGCAAAATTCCCCCATGCTATGAAGATCCTTGAGTCACTGCCCTACAAGATGCCAGAAAAACTGGTTTATGGGAGCACAGATGACAGGAAGGAGTCCTGCAGAGTCCTATTCTGGTCAGAAACAGAGCATGTGTTTCTGGTGGAAACATAAACCCAGGCAGAGGTGCAAGTAGCACATTGATACATTCGCCTTCTGAGAGTACAGGGTACTTGAAAAAATCAGGGAAAAAAACAGATCAGAGAAAAACAAGGGGATCCCCCTTCCTCAGCTCGCCAAGCTGAACCCTCGGCAAACCACTTCTGTGGTATGTGACAGGCAAATGCAGGAGGATATTTCATGGTCACTTGCTACCTTTCACTTGAACAGCTCTGAAGAGTCTGAGCCATCCAGCTACAGGAAATACTCTCCAGCAGATCTTAAACCACTTGAGTTCTGAAATTTTAGTGACATTTTGGTTTATATGTTAGTTCTGCCCTTCCTCATGCTTCCAAAATAAATTTCTCTTCTTTACCATACTTCAGAAAGTCATGAGCAGTCCAGCCTTTTCTTGCACTCTCTCTTACCTCTGCATTGCAATGGTAAATAACACTTATGGACATTTATTCTATTTCAAGAATTTTCATCTACAAAGTACAGGTGATATTGCACAAATATACACAACACAAGATACAAACCACCTTAATATCTTAGGTCTTGAGATTTTTTGTTGTTGTTTTTGTTATTTTGTTTTGTTGTTTTGTTGGGTTTTGTTTTTTTTTTGCGGGGAAGAGGAAGGAACAAAAGCAAAGTATTCCAGCTGCTGTTGATTTTCTCTTAATTACTTCCCAGATCAAATTAGTTTCCTGGATGTTATCTAATATATTGCTTCCTTTCTTCTTTTTTGTTTTTTTCTTTTCAGGTTAGCATCCATAACTGTCTAGCTACTACAGACTTTGATTTGTGGGCAGAAAGAACATGCTGTTGTGATTACATCAGGGGATATGTAAGTGAGAGAAAACTGTCAATAAACAGTCAGAATTTTTTCCACCCCTCTTTCTTAAGTTAAAACTCCTCAGACTGTCTACAAACCTCTTAGTACTTGAGGGTGAGGCAAAGATGGAGGAGTTGGAACAGATGAGCTGTGTTGCAGATTGCTGTATAGTGGTAGCTGGGAGACAACTGAGAATTACTGAAATGATGAGTAATGCCACCAGGCTTGATCCAGAATAAAAAGGAGGGGAAAAAAAAAAAAAAAAAAAGCTTTAAAAGGACAGCTTCATTATAAGGAGATTTCTGTTCCTGCCTTCACAGATTGGGAAGGACAAAATGTCATAATCTTGCATTTGACAAACTGTCTTTTTTATCTTTAAACAAACACCTTTGGTTTTGTTTTTTTTTTTTTTTAAATCATTACGTACAGAATTCAGAAATGTTAATCATTAGATAAAAAATAAGCAAGAACACAGATAATGGAATGAAATAAACTGGAAGGAGATTCATTTTGGGAATTAATTCATAATGCCAAAAATATAATTGCCAACTGATTAACACATTTTTTTCTCCCTCTTATGGGCATTTATTTTTAATTTATTAATTTCAATGCTCATTATACCTTGATTACACTCTCTTTTGGAAGGAAATAAGATTTGAAGTGGTTTCTATTTTTTCCCTGTTTTATTGTTTCCATACAGTAATTGTCAGTATATCATGTACTTGAATCTGTTTGTACTTTGTCTCACTTGAGGTTCTATTTTGAGTTGACTGTATTTGGGGGGAACAAACATATCTAAGGGCACTTGGTGGCAAATCAATCACTGAATGTTAAGAGCTAAATTAAAGTGGTACTAGCATCTGCTCTAGACCGCAGAGCAGCACTGCCAGTTCTCTGTGCAGAGAAGGAAGGAGCAAACACAAAGGTTATCCATAAAATGCTCTGAAGTTGTAGGGAGATTTCTCAAAAAGAAAGGTAATTTTCCTGCTCTGTGGAAATACTGCCCTGTCCTAGGTCAGTTCCATCTCTTTTATCTACCAGCACTTCTACACAACCCATCATTGCTATTACCATGGAGCACCTTCAAAATTGAGACCAACCATAAACCTAATACTTCCAAGTCCCACTAAGCCCAGTCCCTAAGTGCCACATTTACAAAAATGGAAGAAAGTTGAACATTTCACAAGCAGCATGCTTTAGACCTGAGACTTTGTTTAAACACTGAATATGCCTAGTAATCTTGCTTGTGTGTCTTTAACTCTGAGTTCCTAAAATAATTGCATTTTATGGCAGCGATTATACATCTGGATTATACTTAGTATTTATATAAATAGTTAGGCTTTGGTGGAATCTGGCTCAATTGTTTGCCTTAATAATATCTTAGGGAAGCAAGGTCCATGAGTTAATTACATGCTTAACAAAGAAGCTGTGTCTGTTAAGCAGCTATTTGCTACTTGCTTTTTTGTTTGGTGTTTCTTGAAAGAGCAAGGAAGAGTACCTGGTTTCAATGCTGTGTGCACTGTTGTTCTTTCAAGACAGAATTAGCAGAAAGGATCACAGTTATTTTTTTTAATAGCAGAGTTCATTTACAGATAGAGATATTAAAGTGGATACTATTTCAGCTCTAATCTCTCATGTTTTCTATGTGATAAAATGGCTTTAATTGTTAGGGACATATTTAAGACACTAGAAATTCAGAGTTCATACAGGAATTATAAGTGGGATCTTGATCATATAAAACCAATGTGAGTTTTGCCATTAACTCCATTCCACCAGGATTTCCTTCACCTCATTAGCTTCTACCTTTGGAGTCGATTTCATAACAACTATCAATTTACTCAAAAAGACCATACCTCAAAAAAGTTCAGATGAGGGTTTCAAATGTGCATAGGTGATGTATAAACCCAGCTCCTTATTAAAAACAATATAGGACTTGAATTTTTTGCAGTAGTCTGGCACCCAGATGCCCATCCTGAATCACATTTTCCAATATGAATTTGTAGTTTAGGTGCTGGATAGCAGTGGATGTTCTCATCTACGCCATTTATTTTAGTGGTATTTTTTTTCCTTTCACTTGTGTTACATATTTGACATTTATTTACCTTTAAAAATATAGCCTCTGAGAGGAATACTGGGTACTGAATAAGTCATATACTATGCCCTAGACTAAAGTTGCTATTACAAAAAATGCTACACAAACACATTAGACGCACAGCAAAGAGTTCTTAATGCGGACTTAAAGCCCCCAGCAAGGCTGCAGATTTGCAGACACAAAAGAAAATCAGCTATGAGTGAAAGGAGACAGATTGATAAAAGAACAGTTATAGTAATACAATTCCATCCCACTGGGGGTTTTATTGGCAAAACACATATCAGTCAGGTCTCAGCTGTCTGGGAGTACAGAACTAGCTCTAAGACTAACTAATCAATTTAAGGTCTTAATGGACCTGCTGGGCTATCAAGTGCTCTTGGAAGTGGGAGCAAAGCTCTGAAGACTTTTATAGTACAGAAAACAAACCTTATCTTCAAGTCCTGCAGAAACAGGCACACAGAGTTTTATCTCTGTATCAACCAGCTTTTAGTCCTGCTCTAAGGTTGACTGTCATAAACCCAGGCCTTTTGCCACTTCTTTGATGATCTATAAAGAATGTGGAAATGCAAAATGTCACAAGGGGCAGAACAAATGAAATCTCTTTCTACAGGGGAGGCCATCAAGAGAATTTCCCCAGTAATACCTAACACATACCTGCATAGCTGTCAATTACATCACCTATCAGCAAAAATCTTGCCTCTTTTTCGTTTCCTTCCATGCAATGGATCCACTTCTAACCTTACTCTTTAAAGCAGTCTGTATGGCAGATTTAGCTCTTTCCTCATCCCACTATAGCTGCTTTATTAAAGGATGTTATTGAGCAAGGAAATGTATGTAGGTGGAAGAATGAACACATAATTATTATTGTCGGTTTTGCGTGGAAAAAGACACAAAATTTAGCTTCCTGAAATGTGAAACACAAACCTTCAATGAGCTGCATTGCTCAGAGTGATTATTCTATCCCATTCCAATATCTGTTACCCAATCATACAGCCTCTTTGGTCTAAATAATTTTAATTAAGCAAGTCTACTTTCTGTAGTAGCCATTACTAAAAGATAATTGACTGCATTGATAATGAAGCTTTGTGAGGGTGCTAGGAAACAGCAAGGTTAATTATCTGGCAGTAAGGCTTGTTATGGCAGTGCAACACGGACCAGCTAAGTTTCCTGTTCCCCTGCAGTACCCTTCCAGTAAATCAATGTAATATCCGTGGCTAAATATTGTCTTACTGCTACCACAGGATTTAGCAGTGGAAACAGGAAGTGACCAACAGGTCAGGAGTGCATGGAAACCACTGTACAGAAAGTAGGATATTTATTGAATGGGTTTGATTCAACTAGTAGGGTTTAGTATGTTTTTTCTACCTCATCTAAATAATTATAAGAATGAATTTTCAAACTCTGTGCTTATGTATCAGACACATATAACTGCAGAGAAATTTTTAAATTATATATAGTCCAGCAGTTTATATTACACACTACATAATCACAAAATAGGTCTGATTTTTTTTTTTTTTATGCAAGTATATCCACCTTTTCTTCTTTACAATTAATTCACTTTAACTAAATTAATTGCATAGATCACATTTGGATTTTGTTTTGTGGATTTAAGTTCAAAACACCAACAGTTTATGTATTTAATTCTATATCACTCAAGACTAATAGTGAGCTGTGCATTTCTTTGCAGGCAAAGAAAGTGAGCTAGATTCATCACAATGTTGATTTTTTTTTCAGTATTAAAAAATAAATATACCTAGTCAACTTTATTTAATTGGGCAAATATAAAAAAATAGTTTTGTTTTAGGAGTTAGCTTATTTGGATTTTTTTTGGTGGTTTTGTGGAGTTTTTTTGGAGTTGCTTGATTAGGTTTTTGGTTTTTCTTTTTTTGCTAAGACAGATACTCATTAAAAAAAGAGTATGCAAATAGGATACCTTGAGTCCAAGGCCCACAACACTATTCCCAGCCTAATTTCAGCAACTGAAAAACAAAGCAGTATAGTTTAGTCCAGTTTAAAAAAAACCAAACAACAGAAAAACCCCCCATAAACCACCTGATATAGCTGTTCTCTGAGAACAATCAAATACCATGCACTGCATTTAGACACAGAAACATTTATGCAGCATTTTGAGGGGCTTGATTATTTGGGGTTTTTTGTCACTCACCACTCTTATCTGCTTTTTTTTTTTTAAATTCTAACATTTGTATAGAAGTATCAAACACTACTATTTTTAGTAGTATTTCAGCTATTTTACTTAAATCCAATTGCCAATTACAGGTGGAAGAACCCCAGTAATAAGTAATGATACATAATTTTAGCAACAATCCTTTTCACATGTAAGTCTTGCTAGGAATTCTCCAAAAAGTAAATGTTGTGGTGGGTTCTGCAGAACTTGGTGGTTTGGGATAATCATAGAGTTATCCCTTCTTCCAGTGTTATTGTATGTCTTTCTTATGTGAGCAGAAGGAAGAGGATGTGTGCATAAAGAGAAATACAGAAAACAACTTTGCATGAAAACAAAATTACAATGTCTTTCAAAGGAAAAAAATGGCTTACCAGTAATTGTAGTTCTTCAACAGCATTGCTGTTCCTTACATGCTCTTCCAGGACACTTTCTCAAGGCCACAGACCTCTGATGAATTGTGAATAATCTCTGCCTTTGAACATATTTACATATTCCTGATTGACTCCATCTAGTGCAGAAAGCCCTTCAAGAAGGTATGCTGGCAGTTCTGCTAAGCAATGATGACAAAATTATTTTCTCTATGTCTGAAAGTGCCAGACTTACCCTATACAAGGACAGAAATTATTCCACTGTCAAGTCAGCTCTTGATTTATTGAGATCTAAGTTTGCAGAAGCTCCAAGAACTCGTCCAAAATTGCTCAGCCAAGGACAGTTCTTACTGGTGAAGACACAGAGGCATCTCATTGTTCCAAATGTACCTTTGTAGACCTCCCAAAAAACTTAGATGCAGGCTAATAGGGTTTTCTCTACAGCAGCATAAAGAGATATAAAAGAGTTTTCAAGATCATGGATAAGGAACATGAATGTAACTAATATAGTCAAAAGTTCAGCAACAAAAGTTGAAATTATGCTCATTGCTTTTTCTTTTTTTTTTCTCTTTTCCAGTCAGGTGATGACCTCTTTAGGGTAAGTACCACTTTGCTTGTGTTGGCAGAATGCCTGATTCAAGGGACCTTCAGCCCTGACCGGAAGAATGAATTTCACAGGAACATAAACACAAAAAAAGAACAGAAGACAAACTTAGGAGGTAAACTGGAAACAAAGAATCTTCCAGAAATCATCTCTATATAGACAAAGATCTATTAAGAAATGTTTTCACCAGATGCTAAATCAGAGCCAAGAACAATTCAGAAATTCTTATCAACTCAGATTGAATTTCAGAGAGAGTTCTAGAAGAAGGGGGGAAAAAAGCATTTAACGGCATAATCTTTAATTTTCCTCATCTTGGAACAAAGAAGTTCATTTTATAAAGGTTGAAGCATCAAAAAATCCATCAAGGACAAACATAAGGGCCTTCATCAGAGTCAGAGCAATCCCAAGCACAGATTCAGGCTGGGCAGAGAATGGATTGAGGACAGCCATGAGAAGAACTTCAGGGTGTTGCAGGATGAGAAGCTCAGCATGACCCAGCAAAGAGCACTGGCAGACCAGAAAACCAAACCTATCCTGGACTGCAACAAAAGAAGTGTGACCACAGGTTGAGGGAGGGGATCCTCACCCTCTGCCCTGCTCTTGTGAAACCCCACGTGGAGTGGTGAGTCCTTTTCTCAGATATATGAGAGACATGGACCTGTTGGAGCAAAGCAGCAAAGATAGTCAGGAAGTTTGAACATCTCTCTTGGGCAGACAGGCTGAAAGAATAGGGGTTGTTCATTCTGCAGCAGAGGGAGAGGGAAACCCTAGAGCAGAAAACTGGAGAGGAACTTTTTACAAGGGCATGTAGTGATAAGACAAGGGGAAATGGATTTAAACTGAAAGAGATTAGGTTCAGATTAGATATCAGGAAGAAATTACTGACTGTGAGGCTAATGAGGCACTGGTACAAATTGCCTGGAGAAGTTGTGGATGCCTCATCCCTGGAAGTGTTCAAGGCCAGTTTGGATGGAGCTCTGAGAAATCTGGTCTGTTGGAAGATGTCCTTGCCTATGGTAGTGGGATTGGAACTGGGTGATCTTTAAGGTCCCTTCCAACACAGACTATGTAATTCTATGAAAACAAACTAAGATTTTGATTTGCTATTAAAAAGTAGGTGGGGGGAGGGGGAAGTTTTTTGTCTGAAAAGCCAATCTCCCTTTCTAGAGGACAGTCTAAATACCAAGAACCCTAAAGTCAGGCTATTTTTGGCATGGAAGCTCAGATTACTCTTGTTTTTTTTGTTTCTGAATTTTATTATTTCCTTACCCTATTTTGCAAAGCTTTGAGTTCTTTCATCATTTTATCTGCAGAATTTATTCCCAAAGCTTACCACAGCCTTTAGAAGTGCTCCCATTCTCTCAGTCCCAAAGATCCCCATAACTTGAGATCAGATGCTTTAATGATGACAGAAGTAGTCCAAATTTTGACCTAATCATCCACAGTATCAGGCAGCTTCTTTGAGAAATAGGTTTCATCTCCATTTCAGTAGTGGCTGTGAAGCAAAACTGCACTTTTGAACAGAGAATGGCTCTCTCAATCCTCTGTTCAATTACTGTAAAACTACTGAGCCCCAAACTCAACACTTATCAGCAGACCAAGACAGTGGCCATAGCTTTGGACTGTTTCTCAGTATGACAATTTATCTAAACAAATATAATGTTCTACAACATATACTTCCTTTATGTCTGAGGTTTTCTCTTTTAATTAAAGGGCAGAAATGAACATTCATATCAAATTGACATGGATACCAAAGCCAGGTCAGACGAATCACATCCTAGAAGTGTTCGTCTGTCTCCACTCCCAGTGAACGGAGGATGGGTGGTTTGCTCAGGAGAATAAATTAGGCTGGCTTAATCCATCCCACCTGCTATGGTGGCATAGCAAGAGGATGAAGGAGAACAAGGGAAGGTGGCAAAAAAAGAAGGCAGAGCTTTGGCTTCAGTCGAGCCAGCAAGGCTTCAGTCAGAATCATGGTTATTACCTCTATACCCTTGTCTTCATCCTGTGTTTCCCTTTCTGGTTTGTTTGTGGGGATTTTTTTCTGTTTGTCTCATTCTGTTTTCTTTTAAACATTTCCTGTTAGAGCCTGCCTAGTCCCTAAGCCAGTTTCCCTGAAGCCTGTCACATCACTGTACCCTTCAGCACTTGATTAGGAACAGAATGCATTTGGTACAAGGCCTCTCCAAAGGCATGTCAACTGTCTCTTCCACAGAGTTCACTCTGAATGACTGAAGCACTTGGGAAAACAAACAATGTCTTCAGCTGTGCTCTGAAAACATGAATATGGAGTTTGTTGGCTCCAATAAAAATTACAATATTTTGTTCATAAAGAGAGAGTTGCAAGGACAAGTGGGATTCTAGCAACACAGAGAAGTTTTTGGTGAAAAAAAGAACAAAACTTTGACAGTTCAGAGGCTCAGCTCTGATGTGCTCTCAGTCACATGAGGCAGTTTGTTTGAACCTCACTGAGGGATATCAAAAGCCTTGGATTTACAAAAGTGAGTCAGAACTGTAGCACCTCTCTGGGCCCCTACACAAGAGGTAGAGAACAGAAACAAATATAGAGAAGTGAGATAAATCTTTCCAAACTTCTTTTCCTAGCTGATGGAGTATGAAGTTACAGTAGATGCCTAAAACAGCTCTTTGTTTCCTGCCTTTTATTTCTATCTGGCACTACTCCTACAGTAAATCTTGGCAACAGGGTAGGGCAAATGTTTAGATGGCACAAGCCCAAGTTGTTAAGCTATGGATAAAGCAGTGAAAACTAGGTGGCTTTCCACATGCATACTCCTTGCAAGGAGTTTCTTGTCTGTTCTGTCCATACAATGAGCTGTATCTAGCTCACATATTTGTGCAGTGAGTTTCTCCTGCAGATGTGCATAACGCTCCCTCTACTTTGCAACATCAGCTTGCATCCATGCAGCTATCTCCAAAATGATCTGTCTTGTGCTGACATCATGCTCTTGCCCAGAGGAAAGCTAAGATCTAAGGTTAAGCCTAGAAAAAACATGGAACGACCTAGGACTGTCCATTGTACTGTTTCAAAGGACACAAAAGATGGAGATTTTTAAGCCAGAAGGAGTTTTTAGAACACACAATACAACCTTTGGCACATTAAAATCCACTATGTTTCATTCAGCCGCCTCATCTCTCAAATCAGGGACTGCAAATACCACCCTGGCTATCAGCCATGTCTTCCAATGCCAAAGGAAGATATGGGAGAGGATGTAAAAGACGAGTCCAAAGCTGAACCCCAAACTCAGAAAAAGGCTCTGCTAGTTTTTTTGGACAATTGGCCTAGAAACGGCTTCCCAGTTACAGTACAAATGATTACTTGCAGTTGTGAGATACAGCAAGCCAGGATGTTTTGCATCTAAAAGGTCCCCAGTGCCATGGTGATGGATGAGCTGTAAACAAACACTTAAAGTTACATCAATGTTGTCTGGTTTTGAGCTGAACAGGGAAGGGTGGAAGACAGAAACACACTGTTGTGTTTAGTGGCTAATTCCAGCAGGTTCTTGAAAAAGATAATTGGGGTGGAAGGGTCTGATTGCCTGGGGAACTGGCATCCAAAAAAAGCTGATGTGGCTTGTTTGTAGAGTCCCTCAAACCATAAAGCTACCAACAGCAAACACGTTAAACCACTTGACAGTGGGAGATGGGTAGGGGAGAAGGAATCAAAGGAGAAGAATGAAACATGATGCTGCTGCTTCCTATTTGCCACTCCACTGAGCACAGACATCAATGGAATTGCCATCACTCACCCCCATTTCAGCAGCAGCAAGAGAGCTTGCTAAGAGTTTTGTAGCAACATATGCATATAAATCTCCAAAGCTGATTCAAGGTACTGGTGATAAAATGGGTACATCACGTAAAGCCTTTTGCTGTCACAATGAACAGGCAATACCCAATATAATGAAACAAAAGACAAGATGGACATGGAGAACGTGAGAATTAAAAATTCTTTGAAAGAAAGGCAGAGAACTCAGGTATGAATAGCACACTGCATAATATGAGACCAAAGGTCTAAAGTCCCTGATGGGAAAACAAAAGCAGTGTTTTACTGGGATTAGGTGTCTGAGAAGATTCTAAACATACCAAGCAAAGTAAAACAAAGCAAAGTAAAGCAAGACAAACCAAAACATCCCAAGCTTTTTCTATTGGCAAACTTCAATATGGTGTACAAAATATAGGACTACAGACTGGTTGGGTGTTGGTTTCCCCCCAAACATTACACAGATAAATTTGTATGGTTTAGGACATTTCATCCTCACACTACTATCTTGAAGACCACCTTGAGAAGGAAGGTTAACTCCTTGTGGATGAGATGATTAGACAGAATGGTATTTTTCCTTTTCTGTCATCTCAGAACTTATTTTGCCTAGGAACTGCACTAGGAAAAATGTGATGTTTCTATCACCAGAGATATGTGACATTGACTTTTGGAATCTGAGGCCTTACTGCAAAGGAAATAGCAATAAACATGTTGAGGTCCTAATGAATCTAGAGACACAGGCATTTCCATGCTTTCCAGATATTTCCCCTTTGAAGTTAATGGGACCACTAAAGTGTTTTTAAACACTTTAGACCTTGCAAAACCATGGTCAGCTGTGCTGTTTGAGTGACCCACACACAAACAAGTACATACATTTCTCCAGACTGGTATTCCCAAAAAAAGGCAAATACATCCCTCTCCCCCACCATCTGCTGAGAACAGAGAACTCAAATTTCTGCAGCACATGGTGGCACCAAATGGAACTACATAAATGCCAGAATGAATGGCAGCCACTTTGAAGATTTGGGAATGCTTGAAATATGTTTCACATAAGATAAGATGAGAAGACAAACATACAAAGACAGGAAACTAGCACACTTGATACTTTTTCTTAAACTTCATCAGAAAACGATGTATTGCAATGAATAGTAGAAACAAAGCAAAGGGAAAACAACAGGCCAGGGGTAAAACTACATATATTAAACCTATTACCTGCCTGCAGGATGATGAGAAATTATTTTTTATGTGATGATCACGAGACAGCAAGGAAAACAAAAGATCTCTACAGCTGTCAGGAACGTTAAAAATAATGCCTTTGGATACTTTTTTAAAGGGTATTTTAATATTGGGATAAGGAAAATGATGAAATCAAGAATTGATCCACTGAAAGGCTGGTCATCAGCCCTGAAATTATTCAAGAAACAACTGGATATGGCACTTAGTCGCTATGGTTTAATTGATGTGGTGGCTCTTGGTCAAAGTTTGGACACTATGATCTTGGAGGACTTTTCCAACCTTAATGATTCTGTGATTCCAAGTGTTTAACTTTTAAATTGACTTGTACTAATTGCACTAATTGTACTTTGCCCAACTCTCAGCGTCAGAAGGCAGGAGAAATCCGGGCAGCAGCAGGACAGGCCAAAGTGCCAGCCAAGTCAAAGTCTCCAGCCTCTGCTAGGAAAAGGGCATTATCCCAGTCATTGCCATTCACTTAACATGGTAGGCAGCTTAACCAGGACACTAAAGGTGTCCTTCTTTCTCATGGACAGAGGAGGCAGAAAAAGGAAAAATGGGGAATAAAAAGGAGAAAAAGGGGGCAGAAAGTCGCACCTCCCAAAATTCCACCTCTTAATTAAAAAAACAAACAAAACAAAACAAAACAAAACAAACAAAAAAAAAAAGGGGGGGGGGGGGGGGAAANNNAAAAAAAAAAAAAGAGGGGGGGGGGAGAAAAAAAAAAAAACAACAAAAAAACACACACCCCAAAATCCACTCTTTTCCCCCAAATACAAACAGATAAAAGGGAAGATGCTTATTCTTTTGGTCAACCATATTTGATTAGATCCATGGTATCTTTTGGCTCCTGCAATCTCACCATATGCTGGGCACATCTGTAAGGAGATTTATTTTTTGAAGTCTCCAATTAAAGGGATAGAGGAGAGGGAAGGGAGAGCCACCAAGATCAGACAGTGCAGGAGAGAACAAAAGACAGGAGGAAGATTCCTAATCAATAGCTGAGCCGAGAGAGAATCCTGAGCACCACAGTGCCCAGAGGCTGCAACCAGTATGGAACAAGCTGCCAAGACCTGTTCCTGCCTCACTGGGTGAAGTGAAATACTCCCTACAAGTAGCAAAACCCATCACCAACTGCAGCACCAGGTAAAAGTACTGACTGGACCAAGGAGGTTCAGAAAGTCACCACACTGCTAGTAGGGCAGGAATCTGCTGTCTCTCCAGATCTAATTCTGAGATGAAGATACTTTTATCAGCTTTGGAGGTATGAACCCATGTGAGAGAAAAATTAACAAAAATGCGAAACTGCTTATTTACTTTTGCCAAAAGTATGACCTCCAACACCTGGAGTAAAAAAATTGCCCTTATATTTTGCAATTTCTTGGATTTTAGCTCTCTTAATAAAAGAATTACTTTTATTATTACTTTATTCTTTTAAGGAATATTTTTCAACCTTCCAATTTCATTAAAAATTTTAAAAAAGGTAGAATGTTTTCCTGTCTTTTAGATGAAAAGAAGATCTGGTGATCAGTTAATTGTCTGTCAATTTAACTTCATTTAAACAGCTCTAGACATTTCTGAATAAAAGAAGGCTGGAATTATCAATGACCATTAATAAGCCTTTAAAACTGATAAAAATTAATTCTCCCAGGATTTGCAACATATTCAAATTATTGATAATTCTTCTACTGAAATGAAACATTCTAATTTTAAAAGTATTTTCCTTCAGTCTGAAAAAGAATGCATAATAGACTGCAGAAATCTTAGTAAAAAATTAGGTTTTCTAATTTCTCTCTCATTCCATTTAAAGAGAAGGCTGAATACAAAGAAATTATGCTGGTTTTGAAAAGGGGAGTTAGAAGTATGATTTTTTTAATAGTTTTTGCAAAGTAAGGGAAGAACAGACCATTTAAATACACTGAAACTGTGCCTTTTTTTGCCCTTTTTTTTTCTCCACATAATTCTGAATACAATCTTGAATGCTTATGTAACAACTCAAGGCACTAGAATGGACCTTTGATCATATTACAAGAGTACAGAGATTGCACATGAAGTACTTAAATACCAAAAGGCTCAATAAGTTAACTGAAAAAATAAGGAAAAGAATATATATCATTCCATTGATATGAATAGAAGCAGGATTTAATCCTGTAACATCTCTAAGCTTTTGAGACTGAAGAGTCACCCCTCATTTATGCCCAAAGACTTTCTGCTTCTTTCAAGAATGCATGATTTTTCTCACATTTTATCCTCACAAACTCATCAGTGACTGGACTGTTTGAGAACTTTGCTCCTTTTTGTAATCACTCACATAAAGAACCAATATCTACTTCTGGCAACAATAATCACAGTTTGCTATTGGATACACAAACCATGGTTCTCTTCATGCATTAAACAGAAAACACAGATAATTAAAAAATGGCAAAATATTTAGGCAAAAAAAATATTAAAAGTAGTCTTACAAATATTCCTATTAAACTTCTTGCCTTATTGCAGTACGATTATCCGAACCTTGGAAATAGCAAATCTGTACTTCTTAAACCGAGCTTTGCTTAGTGCTGTATACAGTTACTGATCCTCTATTAAACATGATAGCAGTGAGGGATTCGAGGTCATTTGAGCTGTAATCCCTACCATTCTCTGTGAATAAAGCAGGAACTAACAGACTGTGGTGGTAACACAGAGAACACGCTCATGAGAAAACCCAGCATTTTTTTCAGATTTGGCTTCTTAATAGCTTTGGAAAATATACGGCACATTAAAATATATGACAGGAATAAGAGTTTTATCATAAGCAGTTTACACTTGAAGAATGTCCCTGGATGCTCAGAACACTCAGAAAATAGCAACTCTGTTCAGGATTTCAAGGTCAAGCCAAGACGGCCCACGCTATGGTTGAGGCACAAAAATTTGAGCTGAGTACTGTGCATGGGTTGGTGGACTGATTGTACCCAGAGCCTCATATCAGTACTCAGGAGACATGACAACCAACTGCTGTCACCTTAATAAAGGGTCATATGGTATTTCAAGTGAAGCCTCTTGTGGGTTTCACCTTCCATACAGACCAGGTAACCACACATGCCTTTTTTGAACCAGCCAGGTGAACAAGTCAAATGCACGGGTGGCAGGCATTGTAAAATGTTAAGATGATGAAGACCTGGTAAAAGAACAAATATGAATTTCCAGGCACCAACTAACTGCAATTAAATTATTCAGCAAGTCGAGGTGGCTATGAAAACAATCCATGCTGCACCACACTGCAAAGGTGGAGCACCCCATGTACCTTACAAACACTTCAAGCTCGGGCTCTGTTTCAAAGAAAGAAAGGTCAGTGACTCATCTGACTCGGTGCTAAAATCAATGGAGCAATCCTGACTGACACCAGCTGATGATCCTGCTAATGAAGATAGGGAAGATTTCTGATTTTCTTTTACCTCCGGAGCTGCCCTAAAAACTAGTCTTTTGTAATTTAATGGCAATGGATATGCATATTCTCTTACTACCATACAACATTAAACTGATGACATCACTCTCCCTTTTGGCCACTCAAACTCTGCTGGAGGACACTGTGACAATGCAGCTCATCTCAGACTGCAGGGCTGAACACACTGCTACATTGCAGTTGCTGCTATTAGGATATTATGCCTGAAATTAATGCATTACACCTTTCAGACTAATGTTCTCTAAATCAGACTTAATTTATCCAGGGGTATTTTTAGGTAAAAATACATCCTCACAAGCAGTGTAATGATCAGCACTTTTCCCCCAGATGCTCTAATATGGAATAAGGCCTATGCAGTAATTAATATTTATGAAGTGAATGAGTTCCTGTTAAACCCTAAATCACAAACATACGGGATTTGAACTATAAAAATGCAAACCCAAACCAATATAATAAAAATATATTTACATACATATTAATTGTGAACTTTGGTCAAGTTGTTATATATTGCTTTAAGTGAATTCAAAATTAATAATTACACAGGTCTATAAACTTATGTATTGATCGATGTGATTTCTAGATTAGACATATACAACAGAGGAAGTTTCATTTTAGTACATTAGGACACCTTTGAAACCTGATCAGCAAAAATTTGATCTTATGTCTTTCTGTTGCCAGTACTACCTTCTTACCACTCTCATGAGTGCTTTCCTCCGTTGGAATTCAGAGAAAACATTATGCAAAGAAGGAAGCTCCTTGCAAGATGAAATAATTATGATTCAACCTGTGCCCTAGATAGTTTTACCCATTACTAAAAATGAAAACAACATAGAAGGTTCCTAAAACATTCTGTATAAACTAAGCTGTGGCAGAAGAGTAAATAACAGGTTTTTATGTAGGCTTTTTTATCATCAGATTTTGAATTGCTTTATAAAAATTGCTGTTCTACATAGAAGTCACTAATAAAAAATTAAAGGTTTACAATCCTTCATATGGTAAACGATGCTTAAAATGGTTCAGCATCAGAAAGAAATTATGTGATTTAGCAACATGAGACATTTATTTAAGAGCTCCTAAATGAATTCAGTGGGCCAACTTCAGGCATCCAAACCAGAAAATGTCCTCTTTCAAGGGCATAAAAGGATTCAAAAGAAATGTGAACTAATTCGAACTAAATATGGTAATGCCTCCTGAAACCATTACTAATGTTTTATTAGAATGTGTTACTTCCTTCCCCTTTTCAGATGGCACAGTGCAGAGAACTCTGCATAATGCCATCAACATCTTTGTTGAAATGTAGATGAATCACTACAATTGATCAGCTCCATGAAAGATGTTTGTTTCACTGATAATGTGTAAAAAAAAACCGGAAAACTTTCTCCCTCTTGTCTTGGTTACTCAAGAAGCTGCCTTAAATCTGTTCAAGAGAGGAGAATAGGAATGGTAGAGGAGGAAATATTCAATTTCCCCTTCTCTTCAAGCAGACTGCTGGTGGACCTGGCTGGTGCAAAGTCTCCAGGCATAGTAACCCACAGAACATTTTACATTTCCTTGCCATCGTTTTTCGTTTAATTTTTTTCACCCATACTGAAGGCATTCTAGAGGATATTGTTTATACCATCTAAGCTGTTAGATGTCTTTGTTCATCTCTCTACTAAACATACAAGCCTGTTTGACTTAACATCTTTCCCATCTTTTGGGCATCAAGAAAAGCAGAGCTGCTTGACAAAGTTGCAGGTAGGGGGAAATTTTAGACACATCAGCAAGATACAAGTAAATAATTTAGCTCTGGGCCTGAGGCATTACCTTTTATTCAAAGAGGCATAATTGATAAAGAATGCTAACAGAGTAATTTACAAAATGTTAACTATGCAATAGCAGAACATCCTGTTACAAAGTAAGATAATTATTTTACATACCAGAACCTCAAAAGTAAATAGATGAATGCACAGAATCTTAAATGTTGTTAGCAGATTAATGGGCAGATGAAGGATATTGGAGGCAATGTAATCCCTCAAACTGTTCAGGGAAAAAAAAAAAAAAAAGTGTTCCAGCTTATTAAGAACACACCTTTATTTGCTTTTATTTTCCTCATTAAATCAAAACTTATCTGCTGCACTGGAGAATCTCACTCGGATCCTGTTTACCATCTTCATTAGCTCTGTGAATGCTGGGGCAGAGTGCACTTTTAGCAAGCCTGCAGATAACACAAAGCTGGGAGGAGGGCCTGATGTGCCAGAGGCTCGTGCTGCCATCCAGAGGGGCCGCAGGAGGCCAGAGGGTCAGCCCCATGCAAAGGGATACAAAGTGCATCTCGTGCAGTCAAGAAGGATAAGTGCAAAGTCCTGCACCCACAGATGAACAAACCTTTACACCAGTATGGGTTGGGGACCACCCAGCTGGAAATTACCTCAGCAGAAAAGGACTTTGGGGTTCTGAAACTGAACCAGAGTGGGCCCTCAAGGCAGAGAAATATCCTGGGCTGCTTCAAGGCAAGTATTGCCAGCAGGCTGAGGTGGGTGATCCTTCCCCTTCACTTGGCACTGTTGAAGCCAATCCTGGAGTGCTGTGTTCTGTTCTGGACTCCCCAGTGCAAGAGAGACATAGATGTACTGGAGCAAGTCCAGCCAAGGGCCACAAAAATTATTAATGTGCTGGAGAACCTCTCCTGTGATGAAAGGCTGAGAGAACTGGGACTGTTCAGGCCAGAAAAGACTAGGGGGGATCTCATCAGTGTGACAAATACTTGAAGAGAGGGTGCAAGGAGATAGATCTAGGCTCTTAAAGTGGTGCCCAGTGGCAGGATGAGAGGTGATGGGCACAAAATTAAGCATATGAGGTTCTCTCTGAACATCAGGAAACACTTTTTCCTGTGAAGCAGACTGAGCACTGGCATAGGTTTCCCAGAGAGGCTGTGGAGTCTCCTTCCCTAGGGGTATACAGCAGCCATCTGGACATGGCCCTGAGCACAGGCCCTGCTTGAGCAGCTTAGACAAGGTGGCCTCCAGAGTTCAGTTCCAACTTCAACCATTTGGTGATTCAGTGATACAGATCCCATTCCTTCTCCCTATAGGAAAGCAGTTCTATTCTAGTCATGTATTTAAGGAATATCCTATACTATGTCTTTCATCTGCATCCTCCCGTGATTCTGCAGTTACAGAAGTAGTGGGGTGGGTGTTTCTACCACAGCAACTTTTGTCTTTAAATTATCGAGGTAGCTGGTTACTAAATATCTTGTACATTAAAATATCTTGTATGTTGTATCTGTAAATAGCTTTCCTCCCCAGTCTGTCCCAGCTGGAAAACTCAGTAACCTGTTTCTTTCACTGGAAATGATCTTGGACACCTTTGCAAAGTAGCTAAATGAGCATCAGGTCTGTAGGATGTTGTTTAGAGCCAAAAGTTTTTTCTGCAATACGTGTATCTCTACATCGCGATACGCTTGTCAGTACTGCTGAAAAAGAACTATGCAGATCCAAGAGACATCACCACTTGTCTGTCTAAAAACAGGAACGGCATGGTTGGCCAGGAATTAATTTAGAATCATTTCCCAAACTAGGCTGAGGGAAAAGACAAGCAGGACTAATGTACAGAAGCATAATAATCACAGTTAATTGAATATTTACTTTTTTATTTATTTAAATGTGTTTTATGACTCTTAGTTAATCCATAAATTAGTGTTTTGGTTTTTGCTTCCTTCTGTTTTGTTCAGGCAATGTCTGCCTATTTATTCCCTCATGGTGGTGTTTCCACAACGTAAGCCTTTAACTTCAGCCTGCTAAACACAAGTGAAGATCTTTTGTTTAGTTTTCCTGTTATAAAGAAAGCAGAAATGAAATTAAAGCACTCACCAATATTCTCTTATGAAAACATGTTCTGTTCAGTTGTTGAGGATGATGAAAAGCAGCAGGTCTTGGCATAGAAGTAACTGTGGTGGAGGTTAGTCCATGGCCCTAAGATCTTTTTGTGACATCAAAGCCATGCCAAGGAAGCAGAGAGTGTGTGAAGGGGAAAGAGGAGCTCTAGTTCACTGTGCTATTCTAATAAGAATGCATCTATCAGGGACATAATTCAGACCTTCTCACTAAGAGCACCAAGGAACTTGGGGGCCATCTGTCAGCAGTGGTTAACAGCTCTCCAGGGCTGTCTCTCACACAGCAGAGTGTCTGGCCAACTGAACTTAATCTTCTTGCTAAAGTAACCTAATCAAAATCTTTTAATTGCTCTCTAGAAAACCATAGCTGGCCTGTCACTGAGAACGGCCAATCTCGTCAAACCTCAAACTTAAACAGAAGAAACAGAGAAGAACTCAATTTTCAACAACAGCAGTCACATAAGTTTAAAACTATCTAACTGTAAGTGGAAATTGATTAGGGTTAACTATAAGTGGGAATTAATAGGTATCTAACTATAAGTGAAATTGATTACCAAAGCACTCAACCTCATATTGCTTTTTTATCACCTCACTATTCTCTTCCCAGAGGAAAGACACACTAAGATAGAAAAAGTTCCTATCCAGCCTGTCCACAAAGACAAAAGATGCCATAATATGGGGGATCAGCTCAGCAATGAGCTCAGAGAGAGCTCAGTAATAATTAAGTCTAACATTTACTATTGGATGCAGAAGAACAGGGATCTCTGCTCTGTCTTCTGTAATTGTAAGAAACTAAAAAAACCAGCATTTTCATAGTAGGATGATTGAATTTCAAGCACAATGTACTTGAGAGTGTTTTTTTAAGGTGCTTGACAAATAATAATGAGGAGTTTTACCTTGGATTGACTTGCACACAGTGTGCACACTCAGACATACACCTGGTTCTCTGTAGGTGAATGAACACACTACCCACACCTCAGCTTTAAGGGAATAAATTTATCCTGGATGGGACTGATCCCAGACACCAAAGATGAATGATAACCATCATACTATAGCTAAATTCAAGAATTATCAAGCTAATATCAAGCTTAGATAACTGGGGTTGGCACTGAGGTGGTGCACAGATGGGAGGAACCCTCCCCCACCATCTGGAAAGTTTGCTACACCTGTAGCAGCAGCTGCTTTGTGAACACCAAACCTCACGTATCCTCCCCTTCAGAACAAGGAAAAAAAAGGCCTCAGCAATGGTAAAACTTCCAGGTTTTTATGTCAGTGGTGCCTATTCCCTTCCTGTGAGTCCTATCCCATGCAGAAGCATAGTTCCCTGCCTTACTTCCTGTAACTAAAGCTCTTTGAAAATGGCCATGTTGACTGAGAGGAGTATTAGTCTGGGGAGAAGGGTGAAGTACAAGATAAACTCTGCACTGAATAAAGCTTGGCAGATAACGAAAACACACATTCATCCAAATTGCACGTATTTTCTTAAATCTAGAAAATGTTAGTTTATCCATACAAACGGATTTGACTTTAAAACATTAAAATTTTTTCTTAGGTGTTTTGGCTTAATACTGCCAAAAAACATCAATATGATATAAAACATGCATTATGAAATGCATACAGACATACATACACAGGAGTATATTAAAATTGAAAGCTGAGATTGTTTCTCATATAGAAATTCAAAACAAAAATAAGAAAGCATAACCAAAATATCCTTATTTGAATCTCTTTGCATTTTTCAGGCAGCAGATCATTAAATTGATACTTGTATACCCTCAGTGTAAAAGCCAAATTTCTCAAATGAAAACTCATTCATCAGCAAGTTTGAGCCAATCCCACTATGAAGTATCATGCTTGATTAAACCCTGTGACAGCAGCAACTCCAGTTTTTAACCAAGAAAAAAAAAATCGAGGTAGTAACTTTCACCAAACATCGCTTTGAGGAAAGTAAGTGAAAACAGTTAAAAGGCCTAAGCAGTTACTGCTCTACAGCTGAGCCAGGATAATCACCCTGACTCTGCTCCTTCATGCCTTAAAGCAAAGCAAATACAAAGGCTTTTCAACTCCTTTGAGAGAAACTCAGTTTTTTTGCATTGCATGTTCATATGCTAAGGACAAAACACTTCTGTGCAATTTGGGAATTCTGTACTAGAAAATGACTGGCGCCAAGTTAAAACAACACAGAAACCAATAAAAGTTATGGGGAGAGAGCTCATGACAGTAGCACATTGACAATAAAATGCGTACCAGCTAGCCTCACTCATATCCCCAGGCACAGCTGTTCATCACTTGAGATCACTAAAGCTGTGACAGCATTTGACAGAGATTGACAGCTGCCTGTTGCATAACGAAAAGCAGAGAGCCAGCATGTGCTCTACTAGCTTCCAGCTAGGAGGGGCAAACAAACAAGCCAAAGGGGTGTACAGTCATCTGTGTGCAGACTATGATTGATGGAAGCTGTGTGAAACTGCTGCAGAGAAAGCCCCAAACAAGACGTATGCCTTCTTGATACCTGCTTTAATTTTAAACTGGACATATAGATTAAGCTTAATAAAACATTCACAAAGCTGAGCTAAACTGGAGAACCAGATTTGATTGTGTTATTGAACTCCATATTTGAACTGTGTTTAGGCTCATCAGGGCCGCACAGATTTTCAGATAACACAGATTCAAATTTACCTTTGATGTTTTACATTGATTTTCTTTTTCTTGTTTGTTTTATCTGAATTTTACAAGGAGCTATAAGAAAGAACAAGCAAGAGGAGATGTTTATAAATCTGTATCAATAGCTGCATTACTCCATTGAGAAAGCACCAGTAGCTTTGGGACAACTAAGAGTCACCTGCCCTCCCAAGGGCACAAGGGACTCGGTCAGCCATGCTCTCCTTTTCAGAACAACACTATTCGGTCTGCTCTACACTGAGGCAAAGGTTTTGGGGAAAAAAATCAACATTTACAAGCATTACTGTAAATTTTATTCGAGGTGGAGTTTACTAGAGCTCATTTCCTCTCATGATTTGTATCCCAAGTGAAAGGGGTTTGGAATCTTCCTCTATTAGGAGTCTTTCTCCCTCTTTATCCCCCATAATGACAAAGAGGCCTCAGCAGATCAGTCATACAAGGATTATGATAGTGAATATTCTTTACTTTCCACAAGCCTCAACATATTCTGTTCCTTGCAGGACAGTGTGCATTATCTGCTGGAGGAAGGAGTGAGATTTCTTTGTATTTGGTGGCTTTAAGACTCTAATGAGACTTGGTTTTATATTTAGTACTCTAGACATGGCCTTGTCTCCTTTATGAAATTACCACAGATAAAAATGTGATTTTTTTTTTTAAATAACAAGTCTTTGGACATGAGAGTTACATTTCCCAACACATGTGACTTTAAGACCATGGAAGACGACGAATTCTTTACTAAGTCTACCATCCACTGGGGCCACTTCTGTGACAATCTCAGAACCTCTCAGCTGAAACAAGGACTCAGTATCATTACTCTAGTGATTAAAAAGGTTGCCAAAGTTGTATTATATTCAGCTGATGGATTTATAAACATTTCCCATCAGAATACTGGCCTATTTTTTGTCCTGGCTTGACATGACCAGTGCCGCTGCTGGAGATCAAGCTGGTACATGCTCATAATTTCTTTGTGGTTTGGATTTTGAATTATACCAAGCTTAAAAAAGAGTAGTAAATGGAAACAAACTGCAACATTGAAGATTTCCAGTGCTAGGAAAAAAACGTTTCACCATGAGAGTTGTCATAGATTGGGAAAAGGTTCCTAAGGATGTTGTAGAATCTTCCTCCTTGGAGAAGTTCAAAACTTGACCAAACAAGACAGTGAGCAACCTGAGCAGTACAGGCCCTGCCTTTAGCAAGGATTTAGATGCAATTTTCTGCAGATGTGCCATCCAACCCCAATTATTGTATAATTCTAAGAAAGCACTCTTGAATTTTCTTGTACAGAAAGAAACATCATCAAATCTGAGAGCACACCCAGAATTTTTGCCACTTATTAATTTCAAATTTTCAGTGATTATTTGTTAATTCCTCCCAAGAGATTTCAGAAAAAAATCACCCACCACACTGAAATAAGACTCTTCTTTACCAGGTGTCACTGAATGCAGGTGTCACTGAATTCGCAGACTGTTAGAGTAATTTATATTTTTCAGATTTTGCTTCTGTCCACTCTCTTTTAGTAAACATCTGATACATTTAAGGAAACAGATTAGAACCCAACAGGATTAAATCTTGTTGGATATGCGTGCTGATGCTAATTTTGAGTGGATATTAAATCATCTAATCTAGTTTAGGTCAAATAGCATGGAAATATGGGAACAGTTAACCTCTAGGGGAACTGAAATCTTGCTTTGACAGAAAGTTCTAATTGCCACCCAGGAGATCCATTAACTGATCCAGCAGTCTCAAAGACAGCAGATTTATTCTCAGTTCTGACTAAAACACTGAATGAATCCAAGTACCCTAGCAATCCTGGTTATAGTAAGTACAAACTTGTCCACAAAAAGAGGTGTTTCCGTTTGTAAGGAAAACTGAGTTTGAAGCATGTGTTGGGAAAAAGTGTTATCTGAGCTCAAACCAATTACTTTCCTTGACTTATACATATATTTTTATTGATTGGTATAATATTTATTCTTTTTATTTCAATATACAAGTGCCATCTGCACTAACAACAACTTGCTTGACATTTTTCAAATACAATTTTTTAACTTCATTTGCCTTCATTAGTTACATGTGCAATTACTGAATAGAAGATATCTTAGTGGAGTGATACCCCAAATCACTTGAATGATACCATACATGAATTCTTGCAAAATTCTTATTTCATTTGGTCACTGAACATGAGGCAAAAGCAAAATTAAATTCTTCTTTGGTTTCTAATTTTTGGGGTTGTCCTATGTGAGGAGGTCAGGATTTGGACTTTATGATCCTTCCACATCAGATTATTCTATGATTTTATCTGTGGGTTCATATGGTACATATAGTATCATTCATTCTGTCCAATAGAACAAAATTATTCTGACAATTATCTGCATTAACCAGAAAATACAGTTGTTCTATTTTAAGAAAAAATCTTCAAAAGTCACTGTATTAAATACAGTGACTGTCAATATAGAGTTTGAAACTGTAATTCTTTCCCTATGTACCATTTTCATTTGTACATCACTGAGTTTCTCGGTAATTACAATCCCTTACACATCCATTTACACTACAGTGGTGGCACAGGTAATTTATAAAAATCAAATCTAAAGTGCTATAGTAGTCAAGAGGCAGAATGAATCATGTTTCACACAGCTGGAGAATTTGCTATGATTAATTAAAGATTTGCAGTCAGACTTTTCTTGCTTTTGTAACTTAATGTGTAAAATACAAATTAAGTATGAAGGTTCAAAGACAGCGATTTTCTGAGAAAGGTCTTCTGCCAATAATTCAGGGAAAGAGGTGCAAAGTATTTTACAATCTCTCAGAGAAGGTTATAGAACATAATATTCTGAAGAGTAACACTTAAATCTCATATTTAAATCTCATATTTTAAAAAAGGAAAGAAAGAAAGAGACAAGACAAGCAAGCTCTTTGTTTGGGTTCAGAATAGTTAGGGTAAAGCTCATGTACTCATTAAGTTGTATTTCCCTGCCCTTGCTATAGTCCAATTAGGAAAATATGTTGAACACTGTCCCTCTATTACTTTGAGTCAAGAGGAATTTCAACACTGAGCTTATCAATAGTAGAGTCAGAGGAATGGTGGGAAAGATTTTTATAACCCCATCTCTCAGAACATAATTCAGGGAAGCCTTTGGAAGAGGTATGAACATACTGTCAACATGGGGCTTTATTCTGATTTCACTAGTATCAGTTTAAATACTTAAACAAAAATGGAAATTATTGAGGAGTGTTTTCAGATTTCTGCATAAAGTAAATTTCTTAGTGATAGATTTCTTCCACTAAAAATTAGCAGGTTCTGACAGAAATTCTGCAGTGTTGGAAGCTGCCAGTACAACAGTCATCAGATCTGACAAGGACTAGAAGAGAGTGCAACATATATACTCTAGATGTGTAGCAGATCTGACAATATGAGATCTGTAGGAGCACCAATAAACTCATGATTTCATTTCAGAAATAGTGTTGTTTTGCATCGTTCAAATAAACCCATTTCACATCATGACACCCTGCATACATTGTAATCAGCATTTTGTTAAACATCATGAAAAGGAGGTTGGCTTGAATTTTCAAGCGTATACACTGATCTTGGCAACCCATGGGTAAAACCAAATAATTCATGTTTCTGATGGTTCCTCACAAAAGCAGTTACTGAGGTTAATATTTCATTAATCAACCTTGTATGTCAGACATGATTTTTTTTTCTCCTAGCCATCAAGTAGGATTTCTAGAGAAAATAATGAAGGCAAATGTTAAAACCTACATCACTGTCAATGACTTACTGAACACATGAATGTATAGGTTGATAAATGAAGGAGGAAAAAAGAACAGGAAAGATGGAAAGAACACTCAAAATGACATGGTGCTAATGAGCAGTGAATATTGTTAGAGAATGCCAGTCATCCAGCCATCTGCTGAAGACAGACAAAAGAACAAACAAGGTTAAAGGGAACAGAAGACTTTGAAAATTAATAGTTCACTCAATTCTCATCTGAAGATTTTAACTGAAAGAAATATTTAGTTAAAATACTGTGGAGACTCTAGATGCCAAACTTCATTTTAGCTCTCAAGGAGACATTTCAGGTAAATATCAAAGTAAGATACAAGAAGTTTTATGTTGTTATTTTCCAGGTATTTTTGTAAAAGAATAAACAATGAAGTGAAGAGAGATTATGATGCCAAAAAACAACTAAAAAATAAAAAACCATTATTGTTTAAATAATTCCTTTAAAGAATCCAAAATTACTGGGTCTCAAGGATAAAAGGAAAATATCATTATTTGAATAAATTTGTTTCTGCACTGTAGGAGAATTATAGAAGTTACCTCATATTTTCATATTTACTTTTTTATTTCTTTTGATATTACAGCTTTTTTCTTTTCTTACAGGTATCTCAAAAGACAAAATAATTAATTTTTTACTGGGGTTTGGTTTTTTATAACAAAGCTGACTGGAAATATTTCATTACTGTTTTGGCTTAATTTACACTGTAAATTTCCATCTGTTCAAAACCAATCTTCTGGAAAAATACCTGGCACATTAGTCCAACTGTAACATCTTGAACACTGAGAACTAATATTTCCAGAAATTCAGAAGAGAATGAGATTGTTTTCAGGGTCTGTGCATTAAATATTCATAAAGAAAAAAAACAGTAAATATTAGTACAGTTAGAAAGAAAGTGGGTGTCCTTTCAGATTAAAAACTCCAGCTTGTTTTCTTTCAATTTTCTTGAAATGTTGGACAAATGTTTTAAAAACTCCTTCTCCCATTCCTCGTACTGTAAAAAAAAGATTTCCAATAAAAATATCCTTTCAAATCCACAATATTCAGACCTTCAACTAAATTAAAAATGGCTATTTGTTTATTCCTTTGTAAAGAGTCTCTGGCTGACTGAACAGCAAAATAAATTCATTGCCATATTTTTCAATTAAATTCTCAACTCAATTAGAAGGCCTCACTCTAAGAGATTTGCTAGGCATGATTGGGTGACAAATTATGCTGATGCAATGACCAGAAATCAGAAGTATCATATCAAAACAACTTGTGTTTTGTTGAAAAACATGAAACATCCTTGACAAGAATTTAAAGGCCCCCAATTCTTATTTAAATAATTCTTAGTAAGTTTCAAGCATGAATATGAAAATAATGTGATTTTATTAGTATCAAGCACTTTTTTTGACACAAAGTAAGGCAGAAGCTTCCTAGCTCTAGAAGTCCACGCTCATAAAAAAACATTTGATGCTTGCAGCACTCAAATTCTTGGCCCCTGTTCTACTGCAGTAGCACTGAGCAGGGCCAAACCCTTGTCTCCCAATAAGTGTTTCTGTCTTCCCCATGATCCCTTCTCTTTATGCCTCTCATATCCTGTTTGGCACCTCACCTCAGCTACTTTTATTGGAAAAACAAGGAGACAGCTGGCTGGTGTATTCAGAGAACCTCTTGCTCTAGGTAGAGAAAATAATTGTTCTCTACAAAGCACTTTTTTCCCCCCTAAATGCTAACTATAGCATTCACAATGACCTCACCTTCTGCAGACAAACATTATTTCAGAAACAACCCCAATCAGAGAACAGCCTGAAGTACAGAACAGGATCTGTGGACTTCTGACACAGCACAAAAATCCAAAACTTTCTATGTCAAATGGACATAAGATTCACAGGATTATTGCTTCTGGCTGCCCCCAGTTTGTAGTGCTCAATGTGCCCCATCACTTGTCCTTGCTTTTATATTACTTATGTATATTTACCTGGTACATATTGGTGTCTCCCTGTTAGAGCCATAACTGTCTTCTCTTAGACAAGGCTTGGCACTCCGTAAAGGAATGAGACTGCTCCCTTTCATCATTTCATAGAAGGGGTAAAAGAAATGATACTGAAATTCATTCCTGTCCCTCTAACTCATTTGCTATATCAGGAAGGCAGAAATTCAGACTAGCAACAGTCACAAACAGGCTGATCACCAAAACACAGGGAAGTTGTAGCAAATGTACACATTCCCTAGCTGAAGTGATTAATATCTCAGCTTGTGCCTTAGGTGTCCCCTCATAAACTGGGGGTTTTTGCACCCTCTGCGCTCTATAAGCAGAAGTTTACAAACTGCTTATTTGTAGCAAACTTGTTGGAAGGAGCCTGCACTGGTGAAATGTGAGAAGCAAGTGTCACATGCAAAGTCCCACCTAGCCCAAGAAAAGGAAGGAAAAGGTATTATTGAGAAACTGGTGTAGAGAAAGGAAGATGTCAGGGAGAAAACACTATGTGGGGGAGAGGGTGGAAGGAAACGAAACTAAAAACCTGTTTCTCCTGCAGGAGCATTGTCTCATCATGATGAATAAAGGAACAAGAGCAGCTCTGCTGACTGTACTACAATTCAACATAAAAGTTGAAGTCTATTTCTTAGAAACAGAAACATATGCACTACATAATTTTTCCCTGTGACTCCAGAGGAATAAAGGATTGTTGTGGCCACATTCACAGCTATGCTTCAGAACTTGTACTGGCAGCGTTACGTTACCTTGTCCGGAGATGATTAGTCTGTTTCTGTCTGAGCTGGATCAGTTAAAGGAACAAATCCCCAAAGCATGCTTCTTCCAAACCCCCATAAACTAATCTCTGCTAGGAAAATGGAGATAAAGCAGCCAAGATGTCTCAGGATCAGCATCATCCTTTCCCTGATCTCCTCATGTGTAGCACCCAAGTCATAGAAAACTTCTGTTACGTTGCCAGTTCAACTTTTCGAAAAGCACACATTCCAAACCCTTCCCCCTCATTATGAAACACCAGCTTTTCTATCCTGCACACATGAGAGCCTTTTAATTACCCATATTTTGATGAACTTTTATAGCCACAATAAAAGGCACATCTTTGGTGCATGGTCAGTTTTCTTTACTGAATGCCAAATACCTACTCTGATGAAGTATCAAAGTGCCATAACTTGTAAGTGAAATATTAACATATTTATTATTTTCCTTTAACAAGCATCAAGCAATACACTTTCCTCTAACCTTGTTACAGAAAATGATTAAATTATGTTATCTGAAATTTGCACACAGCAAACACACACACCGAGTCCAAGGCAGACTCTCAGCCTGAAATATTTCATTGCTGATTTAAGTTTCGCAAAGGAATAAGCAACTGAAAATGGAATCTATCACAGAAAGCATCAGACTTCCTTAACTGTAGTCACTACTATCTGTGTAGTATATTTGTAAAAATTGTTTAAATTAACACCATGGCTGGATCTCTCAACTGTTTGTTTGCTTATCTACTCAAGCACTGTCAAAATCTGTAGACACAACGAGCTCTGCCTTACACATTTTGAACCTGGGTCTGCTGTTTGCCTATATATAAACTTAATTGACAATATTGGCTTTAAGTATTGTCATTGGACTGTCCCACCCTAGTGCAGCAATTCCTTCTGAATCTGAGCTGAAACTCTTTCTGCATGCAGAAAAGGACTTGTGTAAAAAAGTATTTGGGTCATGGTATGTTTCAGCTGTCTCAGCTGCAACATGTTAGTGGAAAACAGAATGTCAGCAGACTAAAATCAGGTTCCATAATTAAAGCTTCCAAATATTTGGAATTATATGAAATCTCTTAGAGCAGTACCCCTACCACCTCCTATTCTAGTGTCTGATTGAGCTGGCAGGGGGTGTGGAGCAGGTGTTTGCTCCTCACTCCAGGAGGCACCATGTTCCAGTAAGTCCCTGCCGTTCTCAGAGCTGTGGAACAAACCTTCACAACCCCAGGCAGAGACCCAGCATTAGCCCAGGCAGCATGAGATACACACAGCATACACCCTCTTACCCCCTCAAGTATGGTAACGGTGTTATGACTTCCAGACAACCCTACACTCTCACAATTATTTGTCCACAAGAATTTTAAAAATAGCAGAGAAAACTAGGAGAAGAAACAGTGTGGATTTTTTTTTCCCCACGCAATCCAGTAGCCTAATTTATATGCAGAACACAGGCAGCAAGCCTACATTATGCAAAATAATAGCACATATTAAACTCAATGTTTGGGGGCTCTGTAGGTCTTGTGTACACACATTTCCTCCTGTATATTTAAGTTAACTCTAAACAGGAATGAATTCTTTATTAGTAACATTACTAGTGTTGTTTGAAACACATTTTTTTTCCTGCACGGTGAAATATTTCTAATCCACAATTCAGTGGGATTTGTCTATATTGAGCTTTCTTAAGGAACCCTCATCATTTAAGGAAGCAGAGCTCAAAAGCAGTTCGGGAGAATATTGCCTGACAAAGGGTCTTTGCATAGTTCTTTCAAGAAAGTAGCACCCAGCAGCAAACACCAGGTGCTGTTTCTAATACACAGTAGATATGGAACACCATGATTTTCACCTACATTTTGAATCATGCACCAGTTTTGTGGTTTAACTCGAAGTGAAGCTTTCATGCAGCTACAAGAGAATCTGGCCCAGCATACCATCAAGTATCCATTTTTATACACTCTTTTCCACAAATAAATTTACCAGAAAAAAAAGGCAGTACAGCCTGCTACAGGTATAGGTCTGATATAGTTGTATGTATTCACCCAGCCCTTAGTACCTGGAACAGGGAACAAAAAATCCTGGAGAAAGGTCTATTTTGCAATCGTACAGAGAGTTCATGCTGCTCTCTGTAGAGACAGTTGTTTCTGTAATACAGAATCTGTTGAATAATCTGGTAAAAGAAGAAGCAAAAAGCTCCTTACTAGAATAAACAATAGGAAAATATTTTTGCTAGCTAATTACTTCTGGTTATCCAGAGGCTGCTATTCAGATACTCTAGTAGCGATAGAGTTAAATATGCAAGATCTAAACACTGGGAAAAACAGATATTAATACACCTGAGTCTATTTAAAATGTTATCACACTTCTGCTTTAGCAATTTTGCTGATGTCTTGTCTAAGATACTCAAGCTCTGTATTGGCACTGACCTATCTCATTTTTCTATTTTTCATTTTTCAGTAATGGGCACATTCTGTACCTGGAAGACTTCCATTATAATAATGGTTAATTATTAATATGTAGCTTAAGAAATGACATGAAATAAAGCTAATATTTTCCTGCCTTCAAAAGATAAAACTACTTTTGTTGGAATTTAACAGCTAGTAAATTGTTCTGTAAAAATACAGCTCTGCAGCAATTTTCATTTTATGCGTATAAGTTACAAGAAAGAAATCCTGGCCTTGTTGACATAAACTGAAATTCCCACTAAATTCAAGGGGACTAGGATTTGGTCACACAATTTTACAAAGTAGTGATTTACACACCCACTCATGCATTTAGCAATCAGATTTTGCATCTCAATAAACAAAGTAAATAGGGAAATCTAGCTGATACAGACCTAGCTTCCAAGAAAACAAAACAAATCAAACCAGCAAGCAAAGGAGAAGCAGAAAACTGAGAGAGAGAGAGAACAGGAAAGGCAAATGTGCTGGGCTAAATCCTGGCTTGTAAGCATTGCTACATCAAGCACCTCAGTACCTTACCTTCAGGTACTGAGTGTCCTAATTTGCTGTCCCCCAGATACCTGCTCAGACTGCCACACTCAGGCACCCTACAAACACCAGGGACCTCACAGCCAGAATATTCCACCAGGCTATGAAGGCCTTGGATTCTCTGTCTTTACCTGCAGTGCAGGTTTCCCACCCTACTGATACAAGGCACTTCCTCCCATGGCAGGTCTTAACATTTCTTTCAGTGAGCTGATTCGATATTCTCTGTACTAGGAAAAAGCCACATCTACCGTATTTTGGAGCATAATATATTCATAAAGAAAATGTCAGTCTGTACACTTAGGTAATTAGTTTATGCTAATTGAAACTTCCATACATAAACTGAAAAACTAACTGCTTGGAAGTTCCCTTATGGTTAGAGAACTTGCCAGGGACAGTAGGAGACTGGGATTCCTGATGCAGTCGAGTCCGTCCGGGAAGTTTCCCAGCCAGGTTGTCCATACTCCCATTGAGTACTCTGTTTTGTAATGGGAGCCATTAACATAATTTCTCTTTTCTCTTAATAACTTAATGTACACCCTTTTACCATGGCCAACACTGACAGGAGTCTGTTGCTTACCAGGTTTTCAAATACAGCTAGTCACAAAAATGTGGGTGCCTACATGAAAGTAGGTAGGCGGGGAACAGATGATTCCCTGGCCACCAAAATGCTCCTCCTCACTTCTATCCTGCTAATCAAACAAATAACAGAGCTTATCCAGCTGAAAGTGGCATTTTTTTTGCTGGTTTGGTTTTCAGTCCACAGGAAGTAACATAAATGCATGAATACGCCACAACAGAGAGAGATCACAAAAATATTGCCTAGGTCAACTTCAGTGGTGGTAATTGTCCACAAAACCACATCCAAAGGGGTTAGTTTTATGATCTGCTGCAGGTCATAAACTCAGTGTCACACTGTCACCAAAAGGGGTGTGCCAGTCCCCCACTTCTTGCCACAGTTAGCACCCATGGTGATGTGTGCTTAGCCGGACCCGGGACTTACCAGATTCACAGACCCACCACAGATGTGTAAGGTCACCTTCTTTCCATGAGGATTTATATCAGCTTAAACCAGGCATGATTATCCCAAATCTTTTTTTGGCCCTAGCTCATGTGTACCTGTCTCCTTACAGCTGATATTACTATATTACTGATATTACTGTAGTAATATTACTACACCTCCAGGCCGGAGAAAACAAGAATGGCAGAAACAGACCTTATGGGATAATTACAAGATTTACTAAAAAAACACCTGTAATATTCTAGAATTATCTTTTTCTTATCTAGCTAGAATTAAAATAAATAAAATCCATGACCTAACATTTTTTTAAAAACAACTTTCAAAAGAGATTTTATACTAGTTAAAAAATAAACTGTATTTTTGAGTACCTAGAATCCTGGCATATCAAACAAAATATGTTAATTGCTAAAAATCAACCATCATCTTTTACTCTAGATCTTTGAGTGTAAATGGTTACCCAGCTTTTTTCCAGTGTAAGATTAGATTTTTTTTCTTCTATTAAGCACTGTTAATATTTGTATGCACTGCCATGCACATGCAAATGAGCATATCAACATTTAGCAGCACAGTTAATGAGACCACCTTCAAAGACATCACCTGCAATGTCTAAACCCATCCCAAAGGGCCCTACAACTTTCACTGTTGTGTTCCAGGTTGTGGATTACATACTGCACTGCCTTCTTATGCCCTGATGACTTGCTCAGTCTTCTGAGTCCTCAGAGAACAACTTTTTCCCAGTGCTTCTAGGGAATAGGAACAAGAGAAAGAGCACCTTTTTAAACAGCACTTCAGTGGACATGCACACGTACCTCTATCTGTAAACTCAAGAATTCTTGAGTCTTTCCTTGCTAAAATATTGGCAATAAATTCTTCCATTTTGTCTTCCTTTCTCTACCAGCTATGACATCTATTTGAGTATTTATTCCACTCCTTTCTTCACCAGACACACACACACATATCTCCACTTTCAGAGGTAAGCCTCACTTTACAGAGGTGTTTTTTAATGGATTTCACCGTGGAACTACATCTGTGTTCAGTTCCAGAGAGCCTGGAGATTACAGGTGAAATGTTAGCAAAGTGCTTGCCAGAACTCAAAACACATGCAGCAAACTAGCAGAATTTCCAGACAAAAGGCAGTTTATGTCGCTTTCCAGAGGGACTGTAGGATCAAGATTTAAACGGGTGGGTCTTTAGGCCACTACATTAAATGAAATCAATTGGGTTTTTGGCCCTTCTGTATCATCAGACTTGCTAATTTTCCAGCTTTACTCTCTCTTTTTGTTTCTGAGAGAGAATCTTCATGAAAATTCCTGTCAAATTTACTCTACACTACCAATCCCAGGATCAGTATTATCTCTCTGTTCATTGTGGTCTGGTAGAGAGACCAATAATGAGCATATACACAGCCAAAATCTGGAAAGTACATTTGAGGTCCTGCCAGCCACAGAAACTAGAGACTGTTTCCTCATCTAACACTTCCTGTTAACAGCTAAAAGCTTTGAGAGAATACACTGGGTCGTTTTCTAGGAACTAAGGTATGTGGTTCCCAATGCCATTGAGGAGAACCTTCCTGATCTTTCTGTCATGGGTTGCAATGCAAAATGTAACCAAAGGTGTGTATTCCATCACCATCTGTTGGAACCGGGTTGGGGAGTGGTGTAATCTTCTGTCAATAGGGCAGATGATAAGAAACCAGCCAGAGCAGTTTCTTTATCTCTTCCATGACCCATCCTCCCTCCAGGGTGAGATCTTCTGCTAATGGGCCATTGAGTCCCACTGATAAATTTACATCATCCCATTGGGAAATGCTCCATCCAGGGGGAGGAGCAAAGCCTCTCTACCTGGATAAAAACTTGAGATTTGGGACACCAAAGCAGATTTTCCCACTGGATTCTCAGAGGAAGTCCAGGCCCATCTATCACCACTGGACCTTCAGCGGAGGGCTGCACCTTTCTACAGGATCACTGCTCCAACAGAGCCACATCTGCCACTCCAGGAGGGCTGCAGCCACCATTTAATGGGACTGCTCCCAACACTCTGACCCACAGGGTGTCAGGTTGTATTCTGATTCTGTCAGTGGGTTTGGGTTTTTTTTAATACTGCATGCTTGTTTTATTTTAGTTCTCCTAATAAAGAATTGTTATTGTCATTCCTTTTCCCATATCTTTGCCTGAGAGCCCCCTTAAATCCAAAATTATAATAATTTGGAGGGAGGGGGTTTACATCCTTCATTCCAAGGGAGGCGCCTGCCTTCCTTAGCAGGCACTCGTCGTTAAACCTCAACGTGTTCCTATCAGAAATCATTAAATTAAACATAATCAGTAATAATAATAACCACTAAATTCATTGTGTCTCTATGAGCCATCATTAAAAAAAAATCTTAGGTAAATGAGTCTTACCTAGAAAATTCCAGAGTAGCTGAGCCAGGATGCACTTGTTTACATCTAGAGGGCAAAAAGGCAGTGCAGCAAGGAGAAATTATGGGATTTAGGGAAGAGAGCAACATGCTGTTCTTCTTCCCATACCCTGAGCATCAATCACCTCTGGGCTGTCACACAATTGGGCAGGATACTGAGCCAGATGAAGAAATCAGGTTAACTAAAGTACACATTTATGCTCCTAGATGGCCTCTAAATTACAATAACTGAACATCTCAGATTTTCTAAGTTGTTTGCACCTGTTTTGAATGGAGGTGCTATTCCTCCATTTTTTACGAAGAACTGAGAGAAAGGGAAGGTGAAGACTACCTGAAAGTTGCCCCAAAGGTCCATTGCAGACCAAGATCCATACCACAGAGTCCTAACCTACAGCAAATGTAAAAGACTTCCTCCTCAATCAGGTGTGTCCTTTCCTTGTATCAAGATACAATTTCAAGACAATAAAATGCAAGGCAAAATTAATCATATTTCATGTCAATGAAGAGCATGAGGTCTCAGTCTCTCCATACTTTAATTTTTACAGTTTTCTAAAAGCAGAAAGCATCAAATCTGAGAGGATGATGGAAAGGACAAGGAAGGGAGTCTGCAACCTCTACAAAACCTACACTGGTATGCTTGTTGTGTTAACAACTAATATCTACAAAACCTTTTAAAACTTGTATCTTACTTCAGTCTACCTACAGTATGACAATCTAAGTTTTTCAAGTTCAAGGGATAGATAGCATTATTCATCACAGTTCCTCATAGCAGACCTTCCACCATTAAGTTTCACCCTGATGTCAAGTCTAAGAAATGTTCCATTAGCAGAAATTTGCTCTTGACATAGTTTCTTTAGCAGTACTCCATTAATTTTGCTCCTCCATTTCAGAAAAGCCATACCCTCCAGTCTGAAATAAAGCCAGAAAGAATATTCTTTTTACTCCTAATTTGGCCTCCTTTTCAAAGGGCATTACAGCATGGTTCAACGACGGGGTCATTATCAGTTTGGTAACAAACCTGCATTTAGTGAGCAGTGTGCTTCAGCTCCACAGCCAGTTAAGGTGCACAGGGAAAACATTTTTTAAGCACCTTGCACTCTTTGTCAGAGAAATTGGAAGAGAGCACACTCACTTAAGCACCATTAATGTGCACTTAAAGACCACTAACATCTTTCTCTGAATGCTGACGCAAGAAAATAATAAAGATTTAATTGTCTTAATCAATCACAGGATGACAATTAGTCAGCAGTATGATATTGGCATAGAAAAAGGTGAATATTTACACTGTGTGCAGATAGTACTGATAATACCTCATCTCAAATTCTGTAGAGAGTTTAACATCAACTGCAAGTGAAATGGCAATAACTGAGAGAAGGGCTACTATATACATAAGGAATGAGATATAGCAAAATAAAGGTGTTTGGGTTAGGTCTCTTTTCTTTTGATTCTTCTTACCTATAGAATTTTTCCCATAAGTTGCTAAGAAACACTGGCTACTGGGCACTTAGGGGTACTTAAGAAAACAGAGAAGTGGCTAAGTTCAGGGGGAAGCAAGGCATCTGGTTGTGTTTTCTCTCATCTGGGGAGTTTCTCTCCGGGGGACAGGGATACTGCGGGATTTTGGGCAGGCAAAGGAGGACTGGGGCAGTTGTGGGCTGATGCTTCTTCTTTTCTTTTTTTCTTCTTCTTTTTCTTTGTTCCTTCTTCTCTTTTTCTTTTTCTTCTTCTTCTTTTCTTCTTCTTCCTTCTTCTTCTTCTTTCCTTCTACTTTTCTTCTTTCCTT
>VYXF01006607.1:1326462-1364612 GCA_013397295.1 Polioptila caerulea
GGACGTCCTGCAGCTCCAACTACGGCCGCCAAGCTTCGGATACATCTCTCCCACCAGCCCAGGATTTCTGCTCATTCCTGCCATTCCAGCTCAGCGCTCCTCAGAGTCCTGCAGGGGCACTGGTGATACCTTCTGGAGGCTGAGCTGGAACAGAGACTAGACAGAACAAAAGGATAAATAGGTATTTATTAAAAGGTCTCAATGGGTACACTTGGGCAGCACAAGAGCTCAGCTAGACCACACCCAAGATGCACCCCAAAATGGTTGCAAAATACATGACCTATCATGAGGTCTCACACTTTTATAAGTTGTGGTCCATTAGCATATTAGAGTTAATTGTCCAATTATAGCTTCAGGTTATGAAGCTCCATCCTCCTTGTTTTTTCTTCTCACTTCACCATTGTTTCTGTTCTTGGGCCTGAAAGTTGTATCGGTTGTCCTTGGTCCCAGGCTAGAAAAGGAATTGTTTTGTCTATCTGCTCTGTGAAGAGAGCTTAGTAGCACTTAATATGAAACCCAGAACTACACACTAAAACAGAACAGAATCTGAAAAATATAAAAGCTAAAACTTAAGGCATCACCAGGATCTAGTGCCCCAGGGTTTTGTGAAGCAAAGCCTCTCCTCCACCCCTTCCCATCCCAGCTGAGAAGGCTGTCACAGGGTTCCTGCTTCTGTTTGTTCTTAATGCCATAGTTGTTGTTGTTTGCCTAGTAGTAAAGAATTGTTATTCCTATCCTCATATCTTTGCCTGAGAGCCCCTTAATTTAAAAATTATAAGGAGGGAGGGATTTACCTTCTCCACTCCAAGGGAGGCTCCTGCCTTCCCTAGCAGACACCTGTCATTCAAACCAAGACAAAAGGTTAAGAGAAAATATAATTTTGTTGCATAAATATATCACAGAGCTAAACATAAAGAGTAAAGTTAACTCCTTAGTACAAAGAACAATATCTATACCAGCAGAGATATAAATATATCTGACCATGAATAAATAAAGGCTAGAAATCAGACAAAATGTTTTAAATCACCAATATTAGTGGTTGGTTACGTAGTATCTAAAAGGCATAGTGCAATTTATCAGTTTTAAGAAATTACATTATTAATTTATTAAAAGTATGATATGATTTGTCTCCCTGTGATAGAAAGGAATAGACTTCATTAAGTTATTTTCCTACTACCACCTTATCATTAAAGTAGCTGGATCCTGCCTGGAGGACCTGATTCAGTCAGCTTCTGCAAGGGGATTCCTTCAGTTTGTGAAGATTTCAGCAAAGCTTTTTTACAAATGCTCACATATTTCACTCACAAATTTCTTCTTCATTTTAGGAGACCCAGTCTAGAGTTTCTGTGTTCTAGTTTGAGACTGTGAGGTACAATTACAGCTGCAACAGAAGTCACAGGGAGTTGGGCTTTGAATACAAAATTCCTGCCAATGCCAAGCACCCAGAAAATATAAGCACTAATTATCTCAAAGAGGGTATCCAAAACAAGTGGTTGTATCTAGCTTCATGCCTCGGCATCCAAGCTCCACATTACTACAATGGAAATGAACCTTAACACCTCAAAAAATGCTCTGTAACACAAGAAGAATTTTTGCACAGGGCACATGAAAGGTGATGGTTAGAAAAAGACTACGGGAAAAAAAAAGAATAATGTGGATATGAGAACAGACTTTGCACAGCATGTACTGAACCAGGCTTGGGTCTGAACATCGACTAGCAAAGGGAAAAAAATAACTGTTCAACTGCAGTTCTTTCAGTGTGCACAACTCCTCTGTGCTCTGAACAAGGCAGAATCCAGGGGGAAACCCAGTGTGTGATCATGTAATTAAAGACTATATAGTGATGATGATTAAATACTAATATGAATGAGCTGGCTGCTGTTACTGTGTAAGGGTGGATGCAAATTATTTTTCATTTCAAAATCTGCCTTGACTAACTGGGGAGAAGAATGGGAAACACCAGTTCTCTCTCTTCTGTATTCCATAAGGCTTTGATTTCCCTTTGTATCTCTTATGCTCTTTTACTGTCCTTGAATATCTTATCTTTCTGTTTTTGAGAAATAATGCCTTTAAGATATGTAGCTCAAACTTTATCTTTTAATTGTGTGTGCTCAGCCTTAACAGGGTAAAAAAGAAAGGGATTAGTATACTATGAGTAAGGGGTTAGTATCCTGTGAGAAAGGGGTTAGTATACTGTGAACACTATTGCACTTACCAAAATTCCTGTGAAGGTATAGTGCTATCATTTCTTTACTTTAACCTTTATTTAAAAAATAAATGAATATAGAAATAAATCTATATAAAAGGCCTTTTCACGGCATGACATTCAAAGGATTTCAGCTGACAAGAGAGTTGCCTGCAGGCTTGAAAAACTGTGTATAAGGTTTTATTTTATTTACAAATTTAATTATTTAAGAAATAGTGTGTGTCTGAGAATATGCTGGGTTTGGGCTGAGGAAGTAAAAATCTCTCTGAAAATTGTATCTTATTTAACACAATCGATTGCAGGAGTGAAGAAAGATGGAGCCCTTTTTTCAACAAGAACAAAGACAATGACACAAATAAGAACACACAGACACACACACACAGGCCAGGTTAATCTTTCCACACCTACTGCAGTGCACTCATTTATTCTAAATGTCTCATTTGGATGTTTATTCGAATTTGAGTGAAAAAATAATGGCCTTACTTTCAGAGATGCTGAACACAGGATTCTTGGTGAACTCAGTGCCAGCTCTTGATGCTTTTATCACCAACTCACTGATTTCATGCATGTAGGATTCACTTGGAGAAACACATACATTATTTTGTATTTGTTTAGTTAATTTGGAAGATGATGATGTACTGTTTTGTTTTGCCACATAGATCTGTTTTTTTTTAAAAAAATCAATTCCACCCCAATGTTCAGTGTATCAATCTGTTTTTCAATAGAGTTGTCCAAACAGGCTTCTCAGTGACAGCTGAACATATTTCCAATGTTTATTTATATTTTATGGTGTGAATTAACCTTTGACAATGTAAAGTTTTTTTCAAGAAAAATTCTTCTGTTATAGAATTTTTTGGGTTTTAATTAAAAATTCATTTCAAGCACTTAGTTCAACCTGAGCCAGGGAAAAATAAATACAGAAGGAAAAAAGTATATAGCACACTTGAACCAAAAAAAAGCTGACAATTCTCTTCTTAGCTGTACCAGAATGACAAAGGGCATCAAGGTTTACTCCACAGAGTGAGCTGCAAGAAATAAAAACATTTACACTTTGGCAGGAGGATGCAGTGGATGTGGATCAGGAAAGGAATACTTGATCAGGGGTCACAGAATGGGTGTGTCTTTCAAGCAATCAGAGGAATCTGTGCTTTGGATGTTGGTACTGCACCATGACTGAGAGTGCAAACTGATTAGAATTAATTTTTCGCTGTTCACATAAAAATCAAAGTCTAGTGATAAAATCCAAAAGTCTAAACCCATCTAATGATACTTCCACTGTACCCACAGAAGAGACAAGGTAAGTATGAGAGAGCAGGGAAGTGCAAGGCAAAGGGACAGGCTCCAAGCTTCACCACCTTTCACAGGGATTGCTCCTGGCTGGTCACTTTTATTTTCTCCTCTGTACATGAGAAAGAGACAGCTAATGTAAACAGCAAGTAGAAAGACAGTGACCAGAATAGCAATTCATCAGACACAAGCCAAGTTGTGAGGTAGCAATTAAGTTCATCCCACTAGTTTATATCTCATAACACAGGAAAATTAAACCCTTTTTCTTTGCTTTCCCTCCTCTGCCTTTGTCTACTCATTTGTCTTGCACCTTGCTCCTTTAGATGTTTTTCTTTTGCAATCACAAATATGCTTCCACTACTTCCCATTCCAGAGCACCTGGGGAAGATAAAGATATCTGTGCTACAAATTGACAAATCTGTCTGTTCAGTGAGAACTGCTACTGCCCGGTGAGCTGGGGTAATAAATCATTTTAGCAGATGAATATGTCATCCAATACTGTAACAGTATAAGATCAGCAGAGGCAACAAGCCTCCAGGCAAAGGAATAGTATTAAACCCTAAATTAGAATCTAAAAGGGAAGATTGCAACAATAAGGAGGATATTAAGAAAAAAAAATAAAATTTAAAGAGTATGTAAGTAAAATCCTTAAACGTGGAATGGCTGCAATTAAACTGGCTCACATATTTTGGCTCATTCTAAACATTAATACTCAAAATGAGCTGAAGTGAAAGCCACGTAGGGAGTGTAATGCACTTGCTTCCCCTCTCTACCATTTGATGGGCAGGTGTCAATACTTGTTTCTACCTCCCTGAGTTTAGTCAGTGTGAAATACTTCTCAGAGTTGGTCAATTTTGTGATCACACTTGTCAAGTGATTGGCTGATGCTCTGAACCACAACAAAACTCTGGTTAGTGTGTCCAGTGGTGGCTTGGCTTCACTTCAGCCTTATGACAAGTCAGGCAGACCTTCCTGTGTCGTGACCCAGCTGGGTCCCCGTCCTGTGCTATGCCCTGTGTGCCCCATATGATGAACTGCCAAGAGCAGTTGCTTTTAGAGATTACATTTCTCATTTCTCATATGTGATTTCAGAAGACCTCTGTGGCTGATGCTTTCCACCGCTCAGTTCTTTGATGCGGAGCAGCAGCCAGTCACTCCAAATGAAAGAGGGCATCAAATATATAAAACTATGTACAGTGAAAGTTTCTGTAAACCCATGCCCACAAAGTAAAGGATTGCAGCAGGTTTTCTATAGTTACTTAGGCAGTTACTTAGCCAAACAAGGAAAAGAGCAAGTCTAATATATTAAACCATATTAAAAAATTAAGAAGGCAGGAAAGCAGTAGTGAAAGCTGTAAATGGTTAAATACCATCAGAAAACATGGAATTGTCATATTTCCCTTAAAGGATCAATACCTGATTGGTATTTACAAAAAAAATTACCAACTATCCAAGCCTAAGACAGGAAACAGAGCTGAATTATTTTTGTGTATTAGAAGAAGTTAGTCATCACTGGAAAAGCCATAGTCAGAACACAGAATAGACAAGAAAAGTCTCATAGAAAGAAGAAAACGTAAACAGCCTTTCTCTGCATAGACAATGTGACATCAAGTCTACAACACAACTGTCTGGTGATCTGCTTCAGACTTCAATTCCTGTGACAAGTCTCAGCTGTAAAACTGCTCCAGAGGTGTTGCAACAAAGAGACACCACAAATGTCCATCAATATGCAGACATCTATGCAAATGCACTCGTCATCAAGACTGCTTATATCAGTATGATAAAACAAAAACGTACATGGCAAACACACAGGAAGGGAGCTGCTGACATTATGGAAGTCTCCCAAGCAGCAGAAGTCTCTGCCTCTTGAGCATGGGGATACACCATGTAAGATGCACAGTCTGATTTTACAGCAGTGATTTTTCCTTGATGAATGCTGGTCAGCTGTGACACCATGGGCTCATACAGGATGATGCATGAGGGGCTGTTACTCTGGCCTGGCTGACAGGCTTGATAATTAGCCACCCAGGTTAATTTACAGTACCCTCTGTAGGCAGCCTTGAAGGAGAAACAGTGCCAGCTGCTGTAATTAACAGAACTCCTTGTAATAAGTTTATTGAATTGGTCTTTGATTTTCTCAGAAGTAGACTACAAACAATTTAACCAATACAGGATTATTACACAGATTATCCCTCCAGAATGAGGGTGAATGTTGATTTTACTGAGCAAAGAAATATATATATGTGACCATGAAAGAATCAGACATTTTGGTTTTTTTCTGAAGTACCTTGTGATTTTAGGGAGGAGGGGAAACTAGGGAAAAAAATAAATATAAAAACCCCAAGTATTTCTGTCTAGAAATAGAAGTTACCCTTGGACACAGGACCACACACAACATCTGTTCAATCCATGCATACTAAGAGATAACCATACAGTCAAAGCACAACTGAATTAGGTTATGCTTGTCATCTAGAATGAGGGGACACGTTTGAGGTCTTTACACTCTGCTGCACATCCAGTTATTTACCACAGCTCAGGGACACAGGACTAAGCAAGATACATCCTCAGATCCTGAAACTCCCATTTCAGATTTCCAGTAAGCACAGAGCAACTTCAAGAGTCGAAGCACGTGATGTGAGCCCCATGTGTCACTACATGAGTGCTTCCACCTGTGGTGAATGTGTGTAAAATACACCTCCCTGCAGGTCTGCTGGTCGCTGTCAGATAGTCCAGAGTAGTTCTTTGTATCTCAGAATTTCAGCCATGGATCTCAGCCCAAAGCACTGGTCTAGACTGCTGCTTCAGCTGCGAGGGAATTTCATATGTGCACATCCAAGCAAGTTTTAATCTACTCATGGGGTAGCACCAGCAGCTAGTGCAAGAAATTAGGTAGCATAGTAGGTTCTGCAGCTAGATACAGACCAGCCTTTCAGCTGTACAGTTTACAGTGCTTTACCCTCACTGTTTCTGACCCCACCTCATATGCTGTAGAAATCAAAGTGAGAGGAGTACAGGTAAATCCTCAGCTTCTGCAATAGAGCAATAACTGAGCTTTGTACTGTTTTATTTAAATGCTTTGAGACCCACAAAATCTGGAAAATATTCTATGCTATTGCTCAAGATTACTTCTCTGACAATGACATTCTGACTCTATCATGAAAGCACTAAAATACACTATACCTCAGCAACACAGATGAGATACACAGCTGTAAAAGAAATATACAAACAGTATTTGAACTGCTTGGAGGAAAAAACCCAAAGTCACTGGCCTCTCTCCATCACTAAAATGCACTGAAATATTTTCTTCACAGCCTCTACCATATTACAGCACTAAAAGATATAACTAACAAAAAGCCTAAGGAAAGTCACCAGAACTGCTTTTAGTCACTAGAACTGCTATATAAATGAGCGATAGAATAATTTCGTAAAATGATTACCCACTAATGATAGCTTTGAGGTGATAAAACACGAAGTCAGTGCCAGATCACACTCTGGAATAACATGATAATTTCTTCTCTACCTAGGTAACTGGAACAATCACACCATTTATGATAATGACAATATAAACAACCTTATGTCCCCAGACTAAATACTCCCTGTAGTTAGAAATGGGGGGGAGAGGTGGTTTACTCCACTTGCAGAAATGCTGAAAATATATGCAAGGCACATCTGTCTTACCTATCTAAAGAAAAAACATGCAACAGTTTACGTGATATTGACAGATACTAGACCACATTACTGCATAATCATGTGATGATCAGGTCTGTGCCCCATTTTGGAATTCATGAGGGTAGGCAGCTGTGGGCCTCCCTATCTTCCAGGAATTGCATATGCATAAAAGATAATCACAACTTTCATTTATATTTTTACAAAGTTTCTATCCAATTTTCTGTCAGAGATAACCTTGAAAATGTAAAGGAAATAAAAATGATTGACAGATTGCTGGGCTTGAAAGGATTGAGAGCTATATTTGGTTTCAACAGAAGGCTGGAAGTGAGGAACCCTAAAAACACACACCCGCATCCAAAGAACTCGATTAAACTTGATTTATATCAAAAACCCAGGCACAAAAAATCCCAGTTCTCCCTTCAGATTATCTAAGAAAGAAAAAGAAAGAAAAGCAGGGAGACTTTTATCTGTCTAAAAAGAAGAAACTGCACCTATGAGTAGCTGGAAAACAAGTGATCTGTGTCTCATAGTGGTGGGGAGGCTACATAGCAATTTTATTTCAGCTAGAAAAGATTAGACAAGAGGCTGTCTTGCAGGCCCCTCCCAGTCTCAGTTACTATACTGTTTCTCATGGCCTATCTCCCTTCTCCTTGAAGAGTTGCCCTATTTTCTTGACATCACCCGGCTTGAAAAATATTTCCCTTTTGTCTTGGTATTTATGTGTCAGGGAGAAAATTGGGGAGAGTGACAGAGAGCTATCTTCAAGTACATAAAGTGATGTTATAAAAAGAACAGGAATCAATTATTCCCCTTAATTAATGAGGACAGAAGAGGAAGTAATGAACTTAAGCAGCATCAAGGGAAATTTAGGTCAAATACAGTTACTGCATGAAGTTTCACAGAGTAAGAAGTGTTAGGCAAATGAACCGACCGCCAAGGGAAGTTGAAGAGTTCTCATCAGTGGTACAGAGCCAAGGTTAGAAATTTCCCTGGAGGACAACTGAAGAAAAATGAGGCTATTCCTATTCCCCCAGTGGGAGAAGGGACAAGATGTTAAACTCGAAGCTCTTTGAACATTCACACTTCTCCTTCCCTCTGTTGTTCCTGTCTCCTCCTTATCAACATCCTCCCCTATATTTTCATGTTGTGTGAAGTGGTCTTCATTGGATAGCCCATATCCTTTCTATGGGCCACAGGACTATTATATCTATTATATATATATTATATGCTCATATGTGTTTTTAATTTTTATTAATGATTATTTTTTATTAAACATATTTTTTTTCCAAGCCTCATGGGTTTCTGTCATGAGGACTTTCAATAGCAAAGATATCCAACAATTTGTATAGCGGAGATTACTCATTCTTTCCTTGCCTATAGATGGAATCTAGGCAGTATCCAGCATTTCTGAGGTTTCCGAAGTTAACTGAGAAAGATTTCATTTTTGAGTTCCAAATGACTTATCACAGCTCTAAAGTCTGCACACAAAATCAGTGAGGTACTGATTACTCCTAAGGAGCTTAGTGTCCAAACAGACAGGTCAGTGAAGACAAAGAAGCACAGAGTGATGGTGTAACTTAAAGAAATTAGAGCAGGACAATGACAATAAGACACATTACCATCTCAATTAAATGTCAGCATCATTAGAACACAGAAAACCAGTGGAGAGAGCAAAGATTCTTGTACCCTGCTTGCTTCCACTGGGAAAACTGCAAGCCTAAATGCTAAAGATAAAATACACTTATCAGTTTGGGTTAAGCTACTGCATAGTTATACAGTTATGATTGCAGATATTTCCCTGCTATAGCTTTAATTTAGCTAAAGAAAAGGGCAGTACAAGGAGTGGAATCTACTAACCATGAGACATACCTGTACTAACAAATTCCACAATGAAAATATCGCTGATTCGTTTTGCCACTACTGTTGACATTGTCATCTTGGTTAGATATCCATCATCCCATCCACAATGACATTCTGCACTCAGTTACAGCCTAGATAAACATACACAGAATCAACAATATCTTACCTCTATTAACACAATAGTCCAAGGCTAGCCTAATGGTTGAAAGACTGTAGAATTCTGTCACAGTTGCCAATCTCACTATGCTTTTCCAAAGCTGAAACTGAAATTCTGAATTTGTCTAACTACAGGACTCCTGTGGTTATATATATTTATTTTTTAGAACAGATTTCTTCTATGAAAAAGAATTTTACTTCATGCAACCAAGAGTCTGAGCTTCTGTTCCAAGAATGAGCAAATAATAAGAACATCAAAGCAGTCATTGTTATCTTTCTTCTGCTTGTCCAAGTTTAGGCTTTCAATCAAAATCCCTGAAAATTCCAAATTCAACAGAAGGGCTTCATCAGGCAGAAACTTAACTACCATCTTATGAGTTTAGAAAGAAAATACATGAATGGAGTATATGAATCAAGCCCTGATCAAAGTCCCCATTGATAGGAAGACCTTTCCAGTGCTCATATTAACATTAGGAAAATCTAGTTTAAGAAAATAAAACTTAGAAAGCCATTCAGAAGCTCTGCATTGTGAAGTCAGGGAAGGGATTAGAAAGGATGTGCACCAAGTTACATCATGTTATCCGTTCACATTAGCATTGTGGAAAAGGGCAAAGAGCTTTGAAAAAAGGAAGAAAGAATGGGAAATTTAAAGTAAATCTAAGAAGGAGACAATGATTGGCAAAAGAGAGAAGACAGGCAGAGCATGAACAGACATGAAAGAAGATTCTCCCCATAAAAAAAGAAGGTGCACAGAGAATTTAAAACTTAAGTCAGAAGACTGAGCAGAGAAGTACCAACAGGTGAAAAAGCTGGAGAAAATTCATGCTTACAGCAACAGATCTCTCTGGCACAAAAGACAAGCAATACCTTGTGAAAATCCAATTTAGGCATCAGAAAGTGGTAGAAAGCAATTCCAAAATGCAGGTGAAGACGAGCATCTGGACTGGTCCAGGCACTGTAGTATGGGCTGTACAAAGCAGAGAACAAAATCGGAGTCTATTTCTATGCCAGTTATTGCTTTCCTAGAAAAAAAAAGGGAAATCTGTAAAGGAAGAAGGGATCACTGAAGCTGTGAAAACAGAAGCAATTACTGTATCCAGGCAAATTGTAAGCAGTGGTAAAAAGCTGCAACCAGGCTAGAAATATTTTAATTGAATCAGAGTGAATACATTTTAAAACATTACATAAAAAAAATATTCCAGGGTCAAACATTGCTCCGGAAAATTAAGATATCTGGGAACTTTAGTGTCTTCCAAGTTGTGTGATATCTTTCTCTTGTGCAGCTTATACTGATTTTAAACAGCATGTTCATTTCTGGCAGCACAACTAATGGTCATGGAGATGATTACAAGGAAAAAAATAATAGCTGTAACTACCACTTGTGGATAGTAACTTTTTTGCAGAAAAGTTAAAAAGACTACTTTTATGCAAATATTCCCAACACTTAACCTGTGATCTGTACCAGAACTTGTATTTCAAGATTCTGTGTGATGTAACACAGCAGATGTGCCCAGTTTGCTTTGAGACTCCCAGGCTGGGTGCCAGGCATGATACAGCTCGGGGAGTATGGTGTTAACCAGCTCTGCAAAAAAGGCAGAGGATTTGTTCCCAGTCAGGACATTGAGCTGACACAGCAACATTTCTATTACTCTCTCCAGCTCATTCAAAGATAGGAAAGCTGGACTGTCTCTGCATGGTTTAAAGGCAATCAGAGTATTAGTTTCCCGAAAGAAAAATATCCTACAAAGTTTTCAAAGGAGGTAGCAAGAATATTTCTACATTTGGACTTACAGCTTAGTTCCTTCCTTTGCTGTGCAGAAAAAAGGGCATTTGGAAATCCAAATTTGAAGGCTTATTTTTAAAACTCTTATTGCAGGAGAATGATAACTAGCTCCTTTAAACCCATGAAGCTATATATATTGCCAAAAATACTTTTATATATTAGATATAATAATACCTATTATAGATATTTTTAAATATATCTTTCTTCATAGCTTTACTTCATCTATATTTAAAATAATCAGTTCACCCTGCTGTTTTAAGGCCCTCATGTCTAAAAACTCCTCTCAGCATTCCACGCTGTTGTTTTTTTAATACACTCTACAATACATCCTGTCTTCTTTCACTTGCTTTCTGTCATATGTTGGTGTAAATAACAGCAACAAAACCAAACAGTTACAATGATTCTCACTACTTGAATTAAAAGTATTTATTGCAAAACATATGGTTCATCTGCCTCAGAAACAAAACTGCACAGGCTTTTCAAACCATAAATTAACATCAGCATCATTCTAGCACAATGAGCAGAAGTTTTCATACATGTAATCTTACCACTTAGAGCAGTTTCTAACTTACTGAAAGAGGAAATTTAAATTTCACAGCAGTTTCAAAACCTGGTAATAATAAAAGTTCAAGCATTTCGGTTTCTCTGTTTTATTTGGATATTGTTGTTTTGATGGAGGGATTTTTTCCTCTGATTCAGCAAGCTTTGGTCATAACTGTCTAGTGTTGATGTTGACTCCTGTTTGGCTATCATAATTTATTGTATGGAAAATAAAATTCTTTGTAAAGCAACATTCATCCTTGTGTGTTGGAAAACATGTTGGCTATCTTGCCTTCAATGAGCCTGTTACAAAATATAAATCTGTGTAGAAATGCAAAAGGAAGGAAAATATCAAAAGAGATCTGTTTTATGAACACTGATCATGCTTCCTTTCACCTCAGATTTAAAATTCCAGATTCAAAATTCAAAATTTGTTCTAAGAAAATTTTAAATATTTAAAATGCATTTTGTTCTACCATCAGATTAGAAAAGAGCAAAAAAGCAAAAAAAAATTTATCAGGTGGCAGAGCCTCCAGTAATATTTTTTCCTCTGATTTTAAAAACATATTTTGTATCACTCAGTGGATGGAGAAACAGTGATAGAAAGTGCTGTCACTCTGCCAAAAGCACATACAGAACAAGACAAGTGAGAGCAATTAAATTTCTGATCAGGATAATAATTTAACTGCAGATCTAGAGACTATAATCATCTGGAACATTTGAGCAGCATAAAATATTACAAGGACTATGTTCCATAAATTATCATATACAACTTGTCACCTGAAGGTACTTCACCTGAAGGGGTGTAGCATTTTCCTACCACTCTACCAGAGATGCTCTTTCTTCTAACAACAAAAGCCTCAAGAAATAGAAGGTCACAGAGCATATAAAGAACTGTTTGTGTATCTACCCAGAGCAATATAGAGAAAACTCCCAAATGCAGGGTTATCATTCTGCTAGCTTCCTTTGGCAGGGCAGTGCCTTTATTGCTAAGACACTTGATTTATCATGAAAGGAAAAAAATAACCCAATGCTTTGAGTAATCCCTTGTCCCATTCACGTACAAGTGGACTGGATGTCGGTCTCCTCACAATACACTGAATTGATATTTCAGCATGATGCAGGTAAGGAAAGGTGTGTGTCCCATAATTAGTCACTGGACAACATCATGCCCCTAACAACTGCAAGATTCAGCATAGTGTTCAAAAACACCAACAAAAGGCCAGGAATCTTTCTATTGACATTTCAGTACATCACAGACCTTGCTGCTTGTTTTGGAAAAAGTGATAAGTGATGATTTCTTCAGCTGAGAGAGAAAAAACATGGCTACTTGTAATGCATCAGGGGCAGCTGCTTTATCACAGCCATTCTGAGGCAAATAATTTGGGGTGACATTCGTCTCAATTCGTTTTAGCAGTCTAAAAAGTCAGGAGTGTAATCTAATCTATTCATTTAGCTCCACTTGAAAGTCAGTGAAGAAAGCCAGATGCCTCCAGCAGACAAGTCCTCAGTGCATCCTAAAGCAGTTGGATGGATTGTCCTCCACTAGCAAAGGAGAGACACATCATCTGTTTAGCCTCAACATCTTTTAAATTGCTAGAGATAGGCAAGATGAATCCAAATGTCTGAAGGACATTTGTCAAGTTATTTATACCCCATGCTCTCAGATAAATCTTATTTACTGGAGCTTTGTTTCCTGATCTTAGAGGAACAAAGGGAACTTAGGGACCTAAATTTTTTTTTCAAAGCTCTTGCACGCTGACTTTATGCACTGTCCACCTGCCAGATGAGGCCAATTGTAATAACACGTAACAAGGATAAGTTTGCAATGATCTTCACATCTGAAAGCACTTTGGTTGCAAACAGTGTTAGGAAATAAACTACCCTCAGGCTTGTCACAGCCCACTCCAGCAGAGAAGTGAAATGTGAAAGCTTCAGAAGAGGGTTGCAGGGTGTTCCCAAACAGCCTGTTAGTACAGGTCAGGAGCTGGGGGGTGGTGCTTTACTGCTCAGAATCATCAGGCCATGCAGTTGGTTTCATATATGTTTCAAAGGACAGCTTTCTTGTGTAAAACAATGCTGCTGAAGCATGGGGGCAGCTCACAATTTGAATTTGAGAGCTGTGGGGTTTTGGCAGGAGATCTTACCAGGCATACCACTGAGAAAAACTAGTTATCCCTTAGCCTGATCTATTGTACGGAACAACTTTTCCAAGTAAATAGCATTTTTAAAGCTTGGCTATTTCCACTTCTAAAAATCACTTCCACCAACTTTGTGTGGACAAGACTTCCATGGTATTTTGCCAGAAGTGTGATGTTTTTCTGCTATATTATACAACATGTAGATCCCAATCCAAACTCAGTGAAAGGCAGCAGCTCACTGCATTTTTCATCATAATACCATGTGACAAATACACTTATCCCACCTTCTGAGTAACAAGGCTTATTTCGAATTTTTAAAAATTACTGTCACTACAATTTACATTTAACAATGTCTTTCTTGGCTAGTACTGGGAAAATACTGCAAGGAGAATTCACAAATATTAATTTGACTAAAAGCACACACTTGCTTTGACAGCATTTGCAACTGTCATTGTTTTATTTGCTCAGATATTCAGTCTGTAGTTTTCCTTTTTTTTTTTTTTTTTGTGAGGTCACTTGTGGGAAAACAATACCTGGGCAAACAGATAGGAAGGCTTGAAATAACTCTTTACATAGCCATGAAGCTGCTCATCCTCCTCCCTGATGAAAAAAGGTTTATGGAATCATAGAATAGTTTGAGTTGAAAGGGACCTTAAATATTATCTAGTTACAACCCCCTTGCCAGGGGCAGGGACACCTTCCATTAGACCAGGCTGCTCAAAGCCCCATCTGAACTGGCCTTGAACACTCCCAGGAATGTGGAATCCATGACTGCTCTATACAACCTGTTTCTGTGCCTCACCACCCAAAGTAAAAAGATTCTTCTTAATACCTAAAGTAAACCTCCTCTCTTTCAATTTAAAGCCCTTGCCCTCTCACTGCATGCCCTTGGCCTAAGTCCCTCTCCACCTTTATTGCAGGCTCCCTTCAGGCAATGAAAGGCTGCTATAAGATTTCCCAGAGCCTTCCCTCCTCCAGGCTGAACACCCCCACCGCACTCCCTTCACAGGAGAGGTGCTCCAGCCCTCTGAATATCTTCATGGCTCTCTTCTGGTCTCACTCTAATGCATCCACACTTTCCTTATGTTTGGGGCCCCAGAACTGGACTCATTGCTTCACACAGGGTTTCACAAGAGTAGGGCAGAGGGTGAGAATCCCTTCTCTAGACCTGTGGTCACTTTTCTTTTGATGCAGCCCAGGATATCTTTGGCTTTCTGGGCTTCAAGAGCACATTGCTGCATCATGCTGAACTTCTTATCCACCAGCACCCCCAAAGCCTTCTCCTCAGGGCTGCTCTCAATCCATTCCTCACCCAATTTGTGCTTGGGATTGCCCTGACTTGGGTGCAGCACCTTGCCCTTGGCCTTGCTGAAGTTCATGAGGTTTGCACAGGCCCAGCTCTGAAGCCTGCCAAAGTCCCTCTGGATGGCCTCTCCTCCCTCCAGCCTGTCAACCACAGCGTGCTGTGGTCAGCATGTGTGATGAGGCTGCAATCAACCCCACTGCCCACGGTGCCAAGTAAGGTGCTAAACTGCACCAGAACTGATACCAACCCCTGAGGAACACCACTTGGAAATGGCTTCCACTTGGACATCAGGCTATTGACCACAACTCCTTAACAGTGGCCAGCCAGCCAGTTCCTTACCTACTGAATGGTCCAGCTATCAAATCCATGTGTCTCCAGTTTTGAGATGAGGATGTCATGTGGGACAGTGTCAAATGCTTTGCAGAAGTGCAGGTACATGGTGTCAGCTGTTCTTCCCTTTCTGAGCAATGCTGAAACCCTGTCAGAGAAGGCTACCAAATTTCTCAGGTACAATTTACCATTAGTAGAGCCCCAATCAGCTCTCCCCAAACAACCCTTTAATTTCCAGGTGCCTTAGCATAGTTTCTAGGAGGAACAGCTTTGTGATCATGCTAGGAAACAAGCAAGGTGAGACTGACTAGATTGTGAGTTTCTCAGTTTGGTTTTTCTTTTTTCTCTTTTAAAAAATGGGGTTCTGCTTCTCCATTTCCAGTCAATGAGAACTTCAGTGGACTGCCACAACTTTTCAAATATGGTGGATAGCAGGTTAACCACTTCATCCATCAGTTCCCTCACAACACGGGATGTTCAGACATCAAATCAGCAAATAAAAACAATTCTGCTTGATAAAAAATAGAGATCATCAACTAGTTACAAAAGCTTGTAAAAGAAAATAGAATAATAACCCCTTCATAAAGTTCATAAAGAAGTACTTAGCCATTTGTCTGAAAGAGCTTTAAAATAAAGTTCCAATCTGCTTTAGTTAAGCACAAATTATTGAACTCAGTATGGGAGAAATTAGATGAATTCCTACTATATCTGCATCATAAAAAAGATTAGAGTAGATTATCTAATAGTCCCTTTCTGCCTAAAATCCTATCAATAAAAAGGAAAAGATGCTACACTATTCACATTTTCAGCAAATATAGCAAATAACCAATAGAAAATAGGTTATTTTCCCCTCAGTCAAATGAACACTAAAAAGAACATTCAGTTTTCTTGAGTTCCACTGTAAAAACCCTTCTTCTCTAACCATAATTTTCCAAAGAAAGGGAGAAAAATAAGGGTCAAAAAAGGCACTCACACAAAGTATTTGCTGAGAAATTTTGAATAATGAACAAATTGGTGGGGAAAAAACCCGTTTGTGGATAATTCATGAACAGAAAAGAAGACAAAATTGATCAAATAAATTATTTGCTGTAAATAGTTCATGCAGCTCTGGCTTCAACACACGTTACCTATTAAATCAAACAGAGCCCAACACCACAGCAATTATTTAGAAAGTACAATCTGGCCACTTGAAAACAAGTCCAGATTGCTTAAATTGTTTATTTTTTTGTTGACATGTCATCTTCCCCTCTCTCGGAGTTAGGCCACTTTTGTCTACCTAAAATACCACTCAACATTTTTCAGCTCTTTTAGCATATTTTCAAATTTCTAAAAAGGAGTATTTTTCCAGCTACAACGGACCTAGGTAAAAAGTTTACTTTGCTAGGACTGTTATGGATGAAGGTCTCAGAGGATGCAGGTCTTGACATTATAGGTAAATCTATTTCCAGTTTCATGTTTAACCTTCCGCTTTTCTTCCTAAAATGTCTAAATGTACATTTAGGTTCATATCCTGTAAATCAGGTCTGCCTTTTCTTTTCCACAGTTCAATCAATTATTTATATTAATATTGGGTTTCATTTCATTGAATTCAATAAGTTCTGAGTAATAATTTCTGCTGGATTAATTTCAGTCTCTCTTACAGACCAATCAATTCTATCTTGTGCTGCTCATCTCAAGTCTTATTTCTTATATTCTATAGTTCAGACCACTTCTCCACAAACTGAATTATCTGTTTTGCAGTCTATTTCTGTCAATAAATATGAGCCATTGAACAGGATGGCAACAGAAGCAATCCAGATTTGTGGGTATGAGCACAAAACTTGTTAGAGCTTCAGGCATGAGTCAGCTTTGCTCTGTCAGCAAAGAGAAGCACAACCCCCTGTCCAGTAAAGTAAGGTCAAAGTGCCAGTGAGACTCTAAATTATCTGAAAACTGGCAGGCTCTAAGACATTTTTTTCCATAATTTAAGTATTAAAGACCTCCATGAAGAAAGCTTCCTACTCCCACATGGATCCCATCTGATCATCACAATGTTCCCTGGAACTGCGTAAGATCTTCTATAGATAGTTCTTGTATTCTGCCAGCTGGGCTTCACCATCCTACTGGATATTTTTTAATTCACCTTCATCTACATGTTTGGTTTCTCTTTCCTCGTTCTCATTACGTGTGAATGTCCTTTTGAAGGTGTCTGTCATCCTGTGATGCAATTTCTTGCAGGCTTGGATGAAGACTTTCTAGGAGAGTTACATTGCTGTACCATATGGGTAGAACCAGTTTGCTGGAAAAGCAAGGAAGGACTAGTAATCAAAACAGGTAAATGTATAGAACAAATAATTTTACTCTGACTTCCATCTAGTGCAAACAAGGCTTTGCCTTGATAAAAGCTGTAGCATCACAGGCAGTATGATTTGATATGGACTTTTCTGCATTAAAAAATGCATATATACTTTCTATATTGCTTCTTATATTTCAAAAAATTTTATTCACTGCAACTATATTTGAAAGTAAATCTTCAAAGGATTTCATCCTCTAAGTATGTTTTTTTAAGGGCTCATATACACACACACATATACATGCACACACAAGAAATGCGTAACAAATCTTGGAAACTGCTTCTTTCATTTCCTTGACTTGCTTGCCAACAGAAAAATCCAGATTCCACATAGGGAATTGAAGATTATTTTCTTTATGGTACAATTTGATAGAGTTGAAGGAATTCTTTAAGTAACAAAAAAACCCATGTTCACATCATGCTGGTGAGTAGATAAACAGATGAGAAGCTATCTGAGGTGTGAGATTGCTCCATTGTATTGAGGAGTGCACCCACCTAAACAATGTGACAGGTATCAGCAAGGCAAGCACGAGATGCTAGCCAGGCTCAGCTTTTCAGTGAAGATTTAAGGGCTAAAATTTATGGCAGGTTGAACATGTTACTGCTATGTCCTTTAGCATATGCACAATTCAGAAATCAGTGCAACTGCTAAGTCTGTAAGTCTGTGGTGAGTCCTAGAGGTGGTGACACAACATTTTCCTGAGCTAAACTCCAGGAGAGGATGAAAAGGGCATAAGACAGGGGGAGGAGCTGAGCAATGCACAGAAAAATTCTTCCCAAGTATGACGGGGTAGTATGACCAAAAAAAAAAAAAAGAAAATTAAGAAGAAATATGCTAAAGGCTGCACATTCTCAGAACAGAGAGCTGGGGGTTATTTTTCCATACAAAAGCAAACCTAAAGATCAGTGACACTCAGTAGTTACTCAGGTGACAAGAAAGATGCCTGTGCTTAATGTAGCAAAGAAAGCAAAAGCAGCAGAGGAATAAAGTGGACAGAAAAGGTGGCCAAACAGATAAGTCAAGCAGAAGCACAGGCTTGAGATGACATAGTTAGGAGACAGCAAGAGGAGACAGCCTTAATCAGCTTGAACATAGATAAAGAGAGGGACAAGTGCTTTGAGAACACAGGCTGAAAAGTCAGATCAGTGGATCTCAAAGCACATTACCAACTCATTAATTAAGCAGCTCCATACCCCTGGCATCTGGGTACATACTTGATAGCCATCACAAAAATCACTAAAGGTTGACAGAGAGTGGTTCAGTGACTTTCCACAAGGTCACTGAGCTGGGAACAAAATTCAAGCAGTACAAATCTTCAGCAGCTACTCCCGGCACCAGCCTGTCCTTTGCTCTTTTGGGAGGCAAAAGCCTCTTCTTTGGGAGAAGGGAATTCACTTTATGAGTCCAACTGTAGTCATGACCATTGCAGCAATAAATAAACATTCAAAAACTTTTTTTGAGTGTTCAGCTCCAACAAATGTAACACAAAATGACATTTTTAGCTGGTTAGCAAAGACTATCTTATGCCAAACTGGAGGCAGAGCTAAAGATAACCATTCAATGGCATCATTTACAAGTGAGACAAATGATAATGAAATAAGGTCACATGTTCTGCAAAACTTGCCACAATTCATCCCAGAAGAACAGAATTTGGAAGAAAAATTGATGAAGAAAAATGAAGAAAAATGAAGAAAAGTTCATTTGGTCCAACCAGAGAAAATATAATTAGTAGAAATAATGTCTTCTCATGTGACAAGTTTTTTCCACTTTCTAAATTTTAGTGTGAATAAAACCCTTTTTCTATGTGAATGATGAACTCATTATGTTGCTACCTTTTCAATCAGATCTTGTAGATCAACAGATCCTTTTAAAGTCTTAATCAAAGTCCTGATCAAAAATTCAAATCCAATTATAGTTCAGAAATGAAGGCCTATTTTTGTGTGCAGTTTACTTCAAGGACTAACCTGGACTGAGAAGTTTAGGTTATGGTCTTGAATAAATGCAAAGTAACAGACACACAATAAAATAGATTATATGTGATTCACAAACATGGAATCAATTATCTGTAATCATTCTAGTTTGTTTGGGTTTTTTTAATATTAGCTGTTTTGATTTTTTTTTTTCAGAAAACTGAATTTTCTAATTTTTCTTTATCTTCTTTTACTACGTAGCATCTAAAGTCCTGCAAATAACACAGCATGGCAAGGAAAAAAATTGTTTTCTCTGGATGAGAGAACTGCTCCTATCCCAAAGAAGAAGGTAGAATTAAGGTTGAGTTGGTTTGGATTATTTTGTTGGGGGTAGGTGTGTGGGTTTGGTGCAGTTTTTAAAGTCCTGAGAGTTTAGGCCTCACCCAAATTAGTAGGATTTTCTCTCAACTGCCGTTCTTAACACAGTAGTAATGTATATTCCTAATTTTTTTTTAATGCAAGTGGTCCACACACCCCTTCTATGTTTATTTTTTTTTCCTTTTCTGGACATTTGTCCTATCCCCCCCCACCCAAATAGAGCATCAGTAAGTTTTAGAGACTAGCTAGGTAAATAATATCTGTTTGATTTTTATTATAACTATTATTTTAAATTTAGGGGCTCTAGAGTTTCATTGTACATCTCCTTGTACACAAGTCTATTCAGGAAGGGATAATTTTCAATTTAATTTCAAGCAGAACCCTACAAAATAATTTATCTTTTTTACAATATATATTTTGTAGCACTTAAGGGTCACTTTTGCTCGAGTCCAAAAAAAGGACCCAAAACCCCCCACATCTGTATAGACCAAAAATTATTCAAATAATTCATGGATTTGAATAACTTTTGGGGAGAGGCTTCAAAAAAATCATCCTTTGGATCTGGTCCCATATCTAATCCTTCACGGGATTAAAAAGACTAATGCATTCTTAAGGTATGTGTGAAGCTGAAAAGCAATATTGCCTTTGCTCAGAGGATTTTTAAGAACCTGTTATTTGATTAGCAGAGCCAGTTCTGATTTCTGGATCCGGGGTAGATCAAGATATTCCAGAAACTCAGCCACAGCCACCACTGAGGATCACACACTTGTTCCTGGATCTCTTCTCTTTTACAGGAGCACAGACACAAAAATACACAATGGACCCCCAAACTTTAAAAAGTGTAGTTCTTCATTTACCCGGGGGAAGTAAACTGTTGACATCCAAGTAATCTTAATGGCCCATGTAATCACACAAACAAGCAATTGTTTCTCTAGCATTATCTAACAGCATTCTCATGCAAAATATAAAATAATTTAGGAAAGAACATTAGGTAAATACAGTAGTTGCCAGCTGGAGGCCAGATAGATAAGCAAATCCACAGCAAAATGTGAAAAAGGACAAAATACCTCCTATTCTATTTAGGAAATTGTTTCTGTTTCTTTCTCAGTAAAGCAACACACAATGTAATTTATTGAAACATGGGAAGAATAACACACATAAGCTTAATATAGCTAATACATTTTTTTCATGTATCTTTATTTGGTAATCTTTAACATATTGTTTCCTACCCTACTTCTTCAGAAGTCATTCTTTTTAAAGTCTTTTCCCTTCCTTTTAGAAAGTGGTTAAATATTTCCTTCAATGTAGACATTACGAGGCTCCAAAAATCTCAAAAAGACTTAAACATGTGTCTAAATTTAAACACATATTTAAAGGACTAGAGAATCAGGGTCTATATAAAGGACTGTAATCTACACCAGAAAATGTTCACTGCATTGAGTATACTTTTATTTTTTCCTCTATTAAAGTCTTTATTTCAAAATCTATAGGTATTACTCATGTAATATGCAATTCAAATGGGGTTTTGTCCTGGTGTAGCCAACCTGCTTCTATTTTTTCTCAAGATCTCTCTTCCAGAATTCTGCTCTTCTTCAAACACTTCAAATGCATTAATCAAGCTGTCAGATTCACTTTAATACTTTTGCCAGGACAATTCTGATCTTAATTCTGGCCTGCAATACTTTTAAGGTATACAATACATTACACAGAGCATTTTTAATCATTGTTTTATGGTTTTTCACCTTCCACTGTGTAACAAAAAATAGCCTATTAATCATGTCAATCAAGTTTGTGTGTATGATCCTCAAAGCTTTTTTCCAATCCCTCTGCAAACTCCTTCAGTATTTATTAGCATGCAAATGCACTTGTATAAACAGAAGTGATTTAAAATCTCGATGCAAAAGATCCCAACATTTCAGCCTCTGAATTTGTCCCAAAATGAAGACAAGAAAATTTGTTTCCTCAACTCCAAGAGTCTGAAAACCATGTCAAAGCAAACTGAATTTTCCACATGAGACTAGGAATCACATGCCCCTCTACTCCTGTGGGCCTGATTCTTGGTCCATTCCACGCATCCCAGAACACACACATGGATGCAGCAGTGCCTGGAGAGAGAGCAGGAGGAAAAAGGGGCATGCTCCTTTCTGCTCCTCATTTAAAAGGGAGAATAATAAGGACCATCACCACTACTCTAAGTGATGGAACTTCCAGGTAGAAAAATCAATTTTGTTGCTTTGTTTCATTTTCGAGCTTTGTTGTTGTTGGAGGTGGGTTTGTTGTTAAAAGAATGCAGCAGTTTCTCTTCAGGTTAAATACAGCAAAGAGTACAGTATTTTATTTCAGCTTTATCAGGAATTATTTTTTAAAACTCAGTGAAATAAATGTAAGATCAAATTGCTTTTCATGTGGAGGATTGCAAAATATTTTTGCCACCAAAAGAACACACAAAACTCTGGGCAGAATTTTGACCCCACTAGGAATCTCTTGATAATCACAAAACTTTTCTGGCATTTACAGAATAACTGAGAAACCATGCTGAAATCTTATTTGTATTCACAAGACATTCTGTCAGTTCTGAGGAACCTGCCTGAGCAAACTTGGGACAAGGAGGAAACAGAGCACATTTTCACCTTGCTTGGATATCTGCCTGGGAGCTGGGACCAGTAGACTTTTATAGGTGACTGATGACATGCAATGACTAGTCTGGGATGCTCAGCTGGGAAGAGAATGTAGGAGGTCAATAGTGAGTAACTTCTTAGTAATGTCAGTCTCCTTTCAGGTATTTCCATGCAGTGTCTGAAACACAGGGCATCCAATCAATTAAATTTGACCCAGTTTACAATATATGTGTTTTTGTATCTGGACACACTACATTTATATTTGTCCTAAACTTTGTTTTTCTCATCCTTCATTTCCAATTACACACCAAATAAACTCTGTGTTGCATGAGAACACTGAAAGTGGCAGCTGAAAGACTGGGTTTTTTCCCCTAAGAGATGTAAGGCACAAAAATGAACATATGAGCCTTCCTGTATCTTTCCTAGAGAAAATATTGCTCTTCTTTACTAATACGGAAGATACTAAGATCGGATAAGGCTACGTCTCCAAAGGGCAGCAAGAAGTCCTCCCAGGCTGAGTGAATGTCTCATGCTTTAATACAATTAATATACTGCTCAAGGCCACCCAAGGACTTTGTGGGCATGGTAATATATTTGCTTCTATGTCTTTCCAGAGGCGTGGTACAGGCATCTCATTCCAGTAGTTCTGCAGTGTTCAATTTGGCTGTGCAAGGAAACTGCAGGACATTTCCAAAGACTGTCACACAGGTGCTGGCATGAGTGTGCAGCTGGTGGTCAGCAGGGAAAGGCAGAAATCCAGGTGAGGACCAGCTGATCTACAGCCAGTGTACAGGACAGGGCCAGTATGGGCATCTGGCACTGTGGGAGGGGTAAAATTCACTGTCTCAGTTTGGCTCCTGCATGTAAAGGAGAAAGTCCTGTGGTATTCTCATACCACTGAGATCAACATCAACCCCACCAATGCTGGCATTGCACCTAAGGGCTGTCCCCACTCTGTTTAGTGAACCCCTTTTAAGCAAGATACAGTCTTAAGCATAGCAGAGGTATCCTCACAGTGAGAAGCACTCTAGAAATGTTAATAGTGGCAAAGAAAACTGCACCATAAATTTTGCACGTAGTTTGCTTAACGCAGGCACACACACACACACAGTGTAATACAGTACATCTCCTTATAGTTACACACACTCTATTATGTACTTTTCGTTTGTACTTTGCAAGCAGATTGCTAAAAAAACTCCTTTTATCCAATTTTCCTTGCAGAAGGTGAAAACAAATGTGTTATACCATGAATAAAGTGCAATTGATTTTGGCAAGATGATATTCAGGAATCACAGCAGGACACATAGACTATGGCATAGAGTCCATAAGATTTCTGTGCTCCCTTTAGTTATCTGAGCTACAAGTATCAGGAAAAGTTTTCCTGGTCTAAACCGCATAAAGCCTAGAAATCAAAAAAACATGAGAATAATCCCAAAATAAATTAGTTGATACATAACCTGAATGTTTTCATTGCAGTAGTAATATCGATGTATTAATAGTTTACCAATGTGACAAATCACTGACAAACCCAATGTGCCTACCCACAGAAAGCTACATTTTGTCCTGACACATCAATGAAGCAAATTCAGTCAATCGAGTAACATGAGTTATTCAATCTGTCCTATTAGTTAACAAGCAAGAGAAAGATAAATTCTGTGGAATAGAAAAAGTTTCTAGAACCACATTCTATTTGTAGTACTTCAAGTTTTGGAAGCTTCTCATTTTGAAATTTAATTAATAAGTCATTAATAATTCATGCAGTATGTGGAGCTTTTAAAAAAAAATCCAACCCAAAACATAGAGCAGACCATTTATGAACAAATGTTGGAATCCTTAAACCAAACATGATATTTACTCATTTTTTGAACTGTGATACCACTCAAAAGCCCCAAGCTAGTATCACACCACACTTTGCTAGGAACTATGCAAATAAACCAAAAAAAGGTGTTCCCTTGATATATGTGAATATTTCAGTGGATAAGAAGGAGTAACCAAATTTCACAGAATATATATATTTAGATATTCAAAGTGTCTCTTAAGCCCTCAGATCGGCTCAGTGAAGTTTTGGTATGAAGAAAACAACAAAAAAAACCCCTAGTAAGTTTAACAAAAGCAGAATCTCACCTTTTTTTGTTTGTAAAGCTACTTTAAAATACAGGTCTATAATGTCTACAGAGCCACAGAGATCAGAAGATTAAGGCTGTTGAGTTTTCTAAATCACAGAATACCCCAGAGTTAAGCCACGGGAAAGTATTGAAATACATCTGCAGAGAGTCTAACAAAAGTCTTCTTGGAACAATAACTACAACAATTGTCTCTTCAATAGACTTCCAACCATGCTGGCTGACAAGGGCAAAACCTTCATCCACTGACATTTTAAGGAACCTTAACAAAGACTGGATGATGGATAAAAAGTATGTCATAGTTCAGATGTATCCTACCTTACACACCTTAGCATACTGTGGTCAAATACACTTGCACAAACCCAGTCAACAAACCTGTGGAAAGCCCTCGAGAAGACAGACTGCAGTTTACTGCTCAAAATATTTATTAACTGCCCATAGTTATAGCAAGAGTAACCAGTAGCAAGAAAAACATAAAACATGGGGTTTGTCTGTTTACAATTCATCATGTCAGCTCACTCCAGTGTACGGCCAAGGCTGAACAGAATTTCCTATTTTAGTTTCCCAGCTCTTGTAAATAGAACCATCTTTAAATCCCTCAGCTATTTAATCCATAATGTGGCTTGGTGACTGTGTCAAAACTCCAAGGCATAAAAATATTTTCAAAGATATCTGGATAATCAAGAATGAAAAAAGAGTTACATACGAATTTCTGAATAGCATTTAAGGCAGATAAAATGCCTAACTTAGGTTTAGGACATATCTCCATCTGGAACATGGTGCACACCTGTCCTGGGTTGATGCTGAATTGTATCCCCATTCATCTGTTTAGTTCAGAAATAAGTTTTGTACCTTTAATACTGGATCTGAGAGTAAAGGAAANGGAACTGTTTAACCTGCTCTGGACTCAAACCCCAAAAAGGCACCAGGAGCTCCCACCTGTGGCCCCCCGGGCCTGCCCTGGGCCCGGCCTTTCCCAGCCCCAGAGGGACTGAGGGCAACTGAGCCGAGCTGCAGCCACGGGAGAGAGAGAGACTCTGGGAATTTGGCATCTCTGCGGGGCAGCCAGAGGGTTTGTTGGTCAGTGTTGTTCATTTGTTGTGCTGGGGAGTGCTTTGCCTGCTAAATAAACAATTTTGTTCCACTTTCCTCCAAGGAAATTTTTTTTTATTGTCCCAAACCAGCTGGGGGGAGGGGCTGTTTGGATTTGCTTTCTAGAGGGACTCCATCTGGAGGTTTCTTCCCAAATTTGCCCTAAACCAGGACAACACCCAAACAAGCTTCCAGAAGCCAAGACTTGGTCTGGACACAAAAGCAGAATAGTCACTTCAGCATTATAAAACACTAAAGTTAATTACAACAAATTTGGTTCCTATTTCATAGCTCTAGTGACGCATTATTGAAAATGTCTCAGCAATCCCAGCAGGCACACACCTGGGTCGTCATTCAGTTCTATATTTTTTAAATTCTTGTCTATAGAGTTTGAACAATAGAAATCTAAACTTAAGAAACTTAGCTCACATATTTAAAAAAACACCATGTTTTTGGTGTTTATAATACCCAGCAGTAAATATTATCTCAAATTTCTACAAATACCTTGCCTAGTCACAGATTTTGCAGAGACAACTGTTAAAAAGTGTTCCTAGAATCATTTAGGTTGGAAAAGACATCCAAGATCATCAAGTCCAGCCTTTAACCGATCACCACCTTGTCAACTAAACCATGGCACTAAATGCCATATCCAGGCATTTCCTGAACCCAGGGATCATGACTCCACCACCTCCCTGAGCAGTCCATTCCAATGCTTAGCAACAGTTTCCATGAAAAAATTCTTCCTGATGTCCAACCTGAACCTCCCCTGACACAGCTTGAGACTCTTGTGTGCTCTTATCCTGCCACTAGTTGCTTGAGAAGAGGCCAACACCCACCTCAACGAGAGAGGAGAAGGGAGACAAGAGAGGAAAGAAGAAAGGGGTATTTACTAGATTCAAACTCAAAGTAGCTTAGTGAAAAACAAGAAATGCAAGAACATAAGACACATAAGACACATAACCTTAATGTTGTACAACTCTTCATCGCATGGTGAATTCCGTTGTGGAACAGAAAATAAGGAGGGCATGTGTTAAAAAGTTTTATAACTCCTACATGTCTCTCCTCTGAAAGGGGAGGCTCATCTTTCAAAGTCCTCGTTAAGTAAGAAAATGAACTGGACTCACATTTGATCTCTTTCTCTTGCTGCTTATTCTTTTCTTAGCTACAATTTCTGCACACCTAGCGTGAACTTGAAAAAGCCTCTCTAGTCTAGTCTCTAACACACAGATTCAAGGTCTTCTTAAAGATAATTCACCCAATTATCGCCACGAATGTACATTATTTCTACTTTTCTACCAATTACTAACTAAACTTCTATTCACGTGACGCTGCACTGCAGCAAATCCTAACCAATCATTTAGTGACCCAAACACAGCAAAATATGGAGGAGATGAAGAAGGAAGAAGCCTAAAAATCACAAAGATCCTCCATCTTGTCTTCATTTACTTACCAGTCTAACAAACCCAAAAATCTACATTTCTCACCCTGTGATAAATTACATATTATGCTACCATCTAATTTACATTCTTGAAAATTCTGTCTCATCCCAAAACCTAAGAAGCCCAAAGGTTATAGACAAAGGTTAAAATCAGTATTTTTCAGAGGGTTTGGATCTTTAAAACATGCAGAGAAATATTTTCTGCATTCCAGATTCCAACAAGTATGCATGCTCCTGAACATGGATATTATCAGTGAGCCAGTGTTTTCATTTAGAGGAGTTAAAACTTATATCAAACCCTAGTAAATAATGAGATTCTTTCAAAAGTCTGTACAGTTGCCAGAACGTGAGTTCTGTGGAATTGTAAATATAAAAAAACAGCCTTCGCTTTGCTGGGATCCAAATTCATGCTTTCAACCTCTTTCTACTCAGTAAGCCATCAGTTCTCTGGTGCCTGGGGTTGTTCAGTACTTGTAAAAATTAGATCATTTAGATCTCTGTCCCTAGATATGAATGTAGAAGTCTAGAAATAACTCCATAGACATGAGTTTTCTGGCCAATGGCCTAAGTGTCCTTTGATTTTTTCCTTTGTACTTAACGTAACACATTGCAAAAATAGAGCCCGTTTCAAATCCATGTGTGTAAAATATTCATTGTAAAAGCCAAAGTTCAACATGTTGGCTAGCTTGTGTTTTCTCATACAGATCTAAAGATCACTTTGAGATCTGAAGGTTTGGCATCATAACGAGAATCCCCAGGAAAAAGGAGCTGTTGGATGATATCTCCTTTCACATAATTAAAATACATAGATTGTAGTGGTAAATCTCAGACCCAGACAGAAACTTTATTAAGTCCAGAAGTAGAACATCTGCATCATTGTGATAACTGCAAAACAACAGACCCAGGAATCTACTTATTCCCTATGTTGGCAAAAGCAGCCACAGTGGTCTTTTCAGCTACGATTATCATTGTTCTCTAACAGGGTTCCCTTGCACCACCAGCATAAATGGAAGAAAAGATGATCCTCAAAATCATCAAGGCTGTGCCAGTAGCTCCAAACTCTACTTGCTCCTTTCTCCATCAGTGTTGCTTGACATCACTGTCATCATTTTCTTCCTGTTCCCCTCAGCCTTCCAGGTTACAAGAGCAGTCAGCAAAATTGCCTGCCTTGATAATTTAAGACTATGACTCTCTCTAACTGACAGCAGCCAATTGTACCATTAAAGGGCAATATGTTGCCATGGTAAAGAAAGAGTATCCAAATGTTTTATATACAATAAAGGCATTAATATGCAGCTATTGCCACTTGCACCTCTTAATCCTGACAGAGAAAAGCAAGACTGCTAAAAGTAATTATGCCTTGTTCCAAAAGAGTGAGAGGTGTTTTAAGAGACAGGAGTGTCAGAACAGTAGCTGGAAATCCAGTGTCAGGTGGGAAAGAGATAAATAGATATGCACAATCTTAAGAGAGATTGCTGTATCTGAAAGGAAAATAATTTATTTCTTTATATATAAAATATATAAAAATAACATCTACATGTTTTCGTCCTATATAAATAAAAAATAAAGTGACAATAAACAGCAATAAAAGACACTGTTGGGTATTTTTGTTGTTGCTGTCCTTTTTCCTGAAAAGAGCAACCTGCTGCCTTTTCTGCTGGCACATGCATCCTGGCTCTCAGCCGAAACCTTGAGGAGTCCTTCTGCAGAGGGGCTGCCCCCAGCCGGGCCAGGCTCCTGGCACAGGCTGCCCAGGGAAGTGGTGGAATCATCGTCCCTGGAAGTATTTAAAACACACGGTGCTTATGGACATGGTTTAGTGGTGGGAGCGTGAAGTTAGTGGCTTGACACGATCATCTCAGAGACCTCTTTCAACCCAAACAATTCTATGATCCTTCACATACAGTCTTTAAGTAACAAACAATCATATATTGAGCAAAAGTGCTTGAAAGTATTCCCTAATAGGTCTTCATGGAAAACCTAGTCATGATTTTTGAGATTTCTTCCAAAATGTCTGTCTTTTCCAGAACAATTTAATAAATTTTGAAAAAAATCTGCCCTCACTGATTCTTTTCATCAAAAGGCCAAACTCCTGAAATTAGAAATATTTAGATTTTTAAATGTCATCCAAATATTTCCTAGAAGAGAATTTTGAACATCTTGTGCCACTCTTCACATTTCTGATGGACTTCATTCTCTGTCATTGACTCTATATGGATCATCATTTGTAGTATGAGAGACAAGCTGCCTGTCACGGATTGTTAAGCCCATTTAGAAACCCCAGTATAGAGGGAGATGTTGAAGAATTAGTAAGAATGTTCTCTGGATCTGTTATTTCACTGGCCTGCAATCTGCATAATCATTCAAGCAAGCATAAAAAGTCAGGTCTTTTAATTCTCTGCCATGTTTTTCCTGATTTTATCACAAGAAAACATCTGCTTTATTTACATGGCTGAATTGGCTGTGGTCTCAATTTTTTATGCAAGTTAGTTGCTGTATTTTAATGAAAATTACCTTTTTCATTTCCCTCTCAAGACTATAGCTTTCCTCTGAGATTGCCAATAACAAATGTCTCCTGCAGTGACAAGAAATGAACTGGAGTGTTTGGGAGCTACACTTGCAGGTATTACAGCATTTCAAAATGGAATTTGTTTGAAATCAGAACAGATGCACAAGTTTAGAGATTACCCAAACCAAAACAAAAATACTTCTAAATATCCACTATAATCTATTATTTCCATTTTTGTATTTTGCTTCATTACATTAAACTTCAATGAAAATGTGTAAAAATTTAACACACAAAATAATGAACTGATGAATAGATAGCATTTTATCATTTACTGATCACCAGCATAGCTGTATCCTAATAGTACCAAATAAAGCAGAAATATTCAGGGTTAGTACTCAGCCATAAAAAGCAGAACATGTCTAGTTAGAGCTCCTATAATAGGAAAGTTCAAATAAATTTCGTTTTATTTTGTTAAAAAAAAAGAAAAGAACATTTCAATTTTGTTGCAATTTTTCCCCCTCCAGAAAATTGTTTCATTGAAGGTTAATCAAAATGAGGTTTGTCTTGATCTCATTGCATTGTTTTTTCTCCCTTTCATCTGTTCAACATGGATACATAAATGCCAGGTCATCTTGATTTACTACTGAACATAATATCATTTGTTCTAAAAAGGCAAATGATCAAGTCAAAGCAATTATCTTCATCATTCCTCAGCAGCACCTGGGATAGAGTGATGCATGCCCTAAAAATCTGGATTAATTCAATCACTTTTTCTTTCAAACCAGAAGTATTTCATCAAGACAAGGTAGCCTAATTTTATGTAGAGTGAAAACAGAAATGTAACTGTTTTCTGTGTTTTGTGGTCAGTACTGTTTTTCCCAATTTGATATGTTAATGACTAGAGAACGAGAAATGTGACCTCATGTTTATATTTAATTATATTTACCCATGTTTATATTTCTCCACTTCATAAATGCTGTTTGATATTTTCAAAGGCATGCTGGGGATTAAAATATGCATTAATTCTGATTTTAAATATAGCCTAGAGCTCTTCAACGGCCTTAAAAATGCTAGCTATTTTCTATAAGAAAACATAAAATCATGTCTGCTACTACATGTGCATACTCAAAAAAGCTATATGATTTAATTTTTGCCTTGAAAAATGAAGCACAGTTATTAAAAACAAATTTCCATATATTAACTTCTTTTCTATAGTTCAAAATTTAAAACAATCACAATCTTTTGGTTTTTGGTGAAATTCATTCTGACATCACTTTTCTTTTTTTTTCCCCTGAATCCTTCCATGTAACCATTTACTTTATTTAGAAGTCATAGTGCACATGTATTTACATCCTATATGCAGAAGACTATCCAATCTAGATTTAATCACCCTACAATCTGCCAGACATACAAGTAGGTGTAGTGGTAGAGATTGTTACACAACACTTTTAAAATGCTAAATATTAGGCCTTAGGAAAATTATCTACAAGACTACAGAAGATCAGCCATTAGATTGTTTTTTTAAAGTCTACAAGATGATGCGCTGATTCACCTTAGGTAGCATAAATAAACATTTTTAATATCAGCTCAGAGAGATGCAGCCTTAGACACCATTTATGACTGATTGATATGAAACAAATTATGAAGGAATCAGCTACCTCACCAACTTAGAATGTAACAGGCACTTTGTAATCCATGTCCATATGCTTGTCTCACAATGAATCTGTCATTGCACACACAGGCAAATTTCTATGTGAAAGAGGACTCCTGCAGTCTCACTCCACCAGGTAGAAAACAGCCACACAGAGTTTGTATTGTAATGTTTCTATTTCATGATCTTCCTCTTAGATTTTTGCATTGCCTCATTGAAGGCTTTGAATTTAAGCTACAGTGAAAAATTTCATGAAGTCAAGGGTTTATGTTCACTCACTCCATTCCCTTGGTGTAGTCTCCAGCACACTCCCAGGAGACCTCTGAATCTGCAAGGCTGATTCAGAACCAGAATTCCTGGAGCTGTAATTGTGCAAGTTTAAGTTTCGATGGTGACTGTCTAATTAGAACTTTTCATGAATGAAAAAAACAAATCAAACTAATTTCACTGATTTCCAAAAGGAATCATCTCAGGGTAGCTGTGCAAAGCAGCACAAAGAATAAGGATAGGGAAATGAAGTGTATTAACCAGATTCAGGCAGAAAACAACAGAGTGTAATTAGAAGGATTAAAGACAGCAAGAAAATCACAGGAGATGCTGAAATGCGCAGTTAACCTTTTACCTTACTGGAGAAAACCAGAAGTTAAATCCTGAATCAAACTTATGAATGTCTACTAATACTTCAGTGATCATTTAATACATATAAATGAGACTATTATTGGGGGTTTTTTCCCAACAAAAAAATGCTCCACAAAACAAAGACATCTTTTCCTCCTAGAAAAAAATTCTGTGTTTATTTGTTTGGGGTGTTTTAGTCGCCCGGTAAAACCTAAGACTTCCACAGATTGCAGTAAATCATAGCAAATCTAGCTGTACTCAGCTTGCACCACATGAAGGAATCACTGCCTAAAAGAGAAGGACAAGATGTTTTTCTTGAGCTGGCCTACATCTGAAAGCATTTCTACTTTAAATTTGAACATTGAACATTTACTTTTGCTCCGAGTCAGAAACAAAATCTGAAAATAATAGAATAGATCACATTCTGAGGTAAATATTTGAACACTTTAAGGATAGTTTTGGGGGACATTTTCCAGGAGTGACAAAGTTTTACTTAAACTTATCTTAGAGCAGAGAAAGGGATTAGGACAAGATGAACAAAAGCTAAAATGCAAATTTTTTGTGCTTATGATATTAAGAATATTGATAGCTAATACTAAAAGTTCAAGTCAAGAGAAAATAAATCAGTTGTCAAAATTTAATGTTTCAATTTTTTTCCTTTCAAAGTTTGTCAGAATAATTCATTTCTGCTAACATTTCAACTTCAATAAGAGCACAGTTTTGATGAAAAACTGTCAAAAAGAAATCATACAGCTCTTATAAAGATTATTACACATCACAGTTCACACCTGTAACATTTTCCCTGCCAGCCAGTGCAAATTCCCTCACCAATGCACTTTCAATAGCACTGTGGTAATTTATAAGAAGAAAGTAATTATAATCAGAGGAAAAGAGCATATGGCTCATCTCAACAAAGGGATTAACATCTCCCAGCTCAAAAATATCATTACCAAGAGATCCCAGATGAAGAAAAGTTAGTAATTAAGGATGTGTATCCTAAATATTTTTATGCCAAGGCAAATGAGCAACAGCCATACATTCCTTTAGTTAAGACTTACCACAATAAAAGGGCTACAAGCACATTATGAATCAGAAAGCTGGAGACACCAAAATTAGAGAAGTTCTCAAAGTTAAATATTTGAGAGGATGAGTTCAAAGGAAAATTACATACCCAAAGAAACCAAACCAGATTTTGCACAGATCCTGAACACTATGGAGAGGAAGCAGCCTTTAGAGCTGCTTGGGCTGTGTTTTCACTCAGGCAGGGAGCAGCTACCAGCAGGAATTTTGTCCAGTTGGTTGGGATGGATATTGCTACAGGATACTCATACCAACGGTGTGGTCACATTTCATATGCACTGGATGTACCCACACAGGAATTAAGTGAGGTCTGGACAGTGCAATGGATAGACCCCCTCCAGCTTCCTGTACAAAACCCTCCCTGCAAACTTGAGACTGATTGCTTATCAAAGGACCAAAGAGTTGTTTCTAGAGTGTAACTCTGCCACACTACCCTGTAATTCCAGCATTCCTCAAAACCTGACAATTTCCATCCTCCTGGACTGCCCATAGCCTAATCCACAAAAAAAAGAAATTATTCAGTGACAAGGTTTTAAAGCATCCCAAACGTTCTTCATTTCACACTCCAGCAAGTATCACTGTTAATTGCTTGTAAAAAATTACTGTAGAAATTATTCAGAAAAAAATGGATCCCATTTTAAGTCACCATATAGCCTTTCTTTTCTTTTCTTACGCCAGTGTACTCCAGTAAGACAGAAACTTCCCTAAGGAGTAAGTGCATAAATATATCTCAGAAAAGTATTTGTGATATTTAGGAATTTGCACAGGCTAGACTATCCCCACATTTCTCATGTAAGAATATGTTTCTTTCTTTGACTGGGGGTCTCTGACATACAGTTCTGTTCTCTGACTCTTCTTAATGTTAGAAAACTGTGCATTTATGCAATATAAATAATGCAAAGATGACTGAAAAAACCTGCTATTCTCCTTTCTCCTGAGGAAGGTTTAAATTCACTCTTACAAATACTTAGACTGTAGGCAACAAAGGGTTAATTTGAGTTTGAGTTCAGAGACTTTGATGAGACAACAAAGCAAGAAAGGGCTCAACAGAAAGAGCCAAAGAAATGTTCTATATATACTCTGACAATAAACTCATAACATTGCAAAAGTAGATATAGGACTCCACATGTTAAAAAAAAAAAAAAAAAAAAAAAAAAAAGAAAAAAAAAAAGAAAATCCAATTGATAAACTCAAGACTTAGTCTTTCATGCTGTTTTCAGAGGAGTTTTNGAGAAAAATAAATTGTTGAGTTGGAGCACTTACATAATTCAGAATAGGTACTGTGTGGAAAAGCAGAAATTCTTGTTTGGAGTATGTGGATAGGATTTCCTTTGAAGTCTGTAATTCAGAGGGACATTTTATTTTCATTCTGGATTTCTTTTCCACGTCAAATTTGGGCATTTTAATATGTTACAAAATAGTGAAGCATATGGAGATGTGCAAATTTTGTGCATGTTATGAATGACTCATATCAAGAAGCATTTCCAAAGTGATAGAGTTTACTATGATAAACTTACAGTGAAGGTCACATTAAATTGAAATGTGATAGCAAGACTATGTAGCTAAAGCTACATTTACTGAACTTGCAGAAAACTGTGGTTCTGTAGTAACTGTAGGAAGTCTGTCATAATGAAGACCCTGAATGGGAAAGACCAGGCAACATCTTTCTGTAAAGATTAAACTGCAGCCTCTTCACAAGAGAGGATATGATCAGCACAAACTCAAACTTTTTCAGAGACTTATCAATGTCTCTCCCTTTTAAAGATCCAACTAAGTTCAACCTGGAAAGACAACAGAGAGTATTTACACTAAAGCTGGGATAGTGTGATACAAAAAGCTGGGAGGGATGGGAGGACATGACACAGGCAACAGCCAGAAATCACCTGACAGGAACAGACCGGGTAATTCTGCACACAACAAGGAGTAAGTGATGAAATTTCACTTCTCCATGGCTCCATCACTGTAGAAATCTATTATCAAGGAACAGAATTGATCTATTCAGTCTCATATTTAAACTACAGAAAATAAAATTGCTGTATGGATTTCTCCAGCTTAGACCCAAGTCATACTTCACCCTAGGAGTTATAACTTTACAAGTGAGTTATGAATGAGTGAAAGGCAATGAGAAAACAAAAAACACAAAAACTCCATGATTTCAACCTACAGCAAGTCTCTAAGAAATAAATATCCCCTTGAGGGTCAATCCATACTATGCAACAGAGACGCAAAATCAATTTCTCCACTAGGTGTAGATTAAAATTGTATTATTCACTTACAATCAGAATTTCATATATGTATTAAATAAACAGTGGGTTACAGAGACTTTCTTAGAAATCAGAGGGCAACTCTATGATGTCTAAGGTTGAGTGTTCATGGTAACAGATGAGTGAAGTCAAATCAGCACATCTGTGTTCTCCACAAGCATTTCACATCCTAGGATTGCTTCTACCAATGCAATGCAAGACTTTCTAGCCATGGTCAGAGGTATTTTGACACTCAGGGATATAGAGAGATGCCCAACATTTAATTTTCTTGTGCTTGTGGGGGGCAGGGAAGTGTTTGTTTTGGGTTGGGTGTTTTTTTGTTTGGAGGTTTTTGTTTGGGTTTTTTGTTTTGTTTGGAGTATGTGTGTGTGTGTGGTTTTGCCTTTTGTTTTGTTTTGTTGTTGTTGTGTTTGGTATTTGGTTGGTTTTGGTTTTTGTCTTTTTGTTTTTTTGTTTGGCAGGTTTGGGGTTTTGTTTTTGTATTGAATTTTTGGTGTTTTTTTTTTCCTTAAAGTACCCAAATAAGTAAGGTGCACCCCTCACCATTTTAATTTCTAGTCACTGATAATTTTTTTTTAAAAGGCCAACAAAAATTCCCTTTGGCAACAATGACCTTAAAATGTACACCAGCCATCCAGTTCAGTTTCCACGTTGGTCAGGATCAACTGTGTTCACAGGAAGAATGAATGGAGTTGAAAAAAAACACATGGAAATTCAGATAAATATTCCTGGAGAATGTCCTGCCCTCCTCTGCTAGTTCTAATGGCAAGTAATTATCAGCTTCCAAGTGCTGCTGACCATCATCATTTCCACTTTTGAAAGCAACTGACAGCACGTAGTGAAGATTGTTTTGACTGAGAATTAATACAATAATAATTGATTACCCTACACTCTGCCAGCCCTGTCTAAGCAGATAAGAACTTGCAGCATCAAAGTGATATCACAAGGCACCAGAAAATCTACGCCAGCTTCAGGTAAGTGCATTGCTGTGCCCATATGCACCCCCACAATTTTTTTTAAAGAATCTCTCAACAAAGTAACTGATAAACAAATGAAAGGTCTGAACTGAGACAGCTCATGTTTAGAAATCCCTGAAACTACTAGTTAACCTATAAATTGGTCCATAATTCTTTACCACTGAGTGTTAGCAATACATTGCTCAAGCCCAGAATAGTTTCTGTATCACACTTAAAGGTTCTAAAGTTGACCCCATTTTTAGCGTGCCAACATGCTGTAATCAGTGAAATCTTATTTATGCTAGTTTCAGTTGATGACATAAGTCTCTTGCAAACAGACAAATGCCTTACAAAAGTAAGATTGGCCCCAGTATTACCCAGGACCCAAAAAATATTTGGAGCGAAGAGTCTTGATGGTCTTTTTTAGTGCCCATCAAAGAAAGGCATTTTTGACTAAATACCCATATACCACTCCCACAGAAATCCCTGGTAAAATATTAGAAGCACCTCTGCTGGAAAAAAACAAGATTATATATGCACAGTGTTGTCTGCAGAGAGGAGCTAAATTGCTCTGGATGAGATATAGAGATAAATCACCCGATTGATGGCGGGGACCTAAGTGTCAACATCTTCCCTTAAAATAGAAGGCTTATGTTATTTCTTTTTTTGAATGAGGGAAAAGTTATGAGGATAAATAACTACAAACTGTTTTTTTCCATTCTCTGCAGTGATTTACACAATTCTTGCAATTTTATCTGCTCTGTAGGGAATTCCTGCTTGGGAAATTCCTATTTCTTCTGATCTGAGTTGTTTCCATACTCTTCTCTGGCCATCTAACTTACAACAGCTTAGAACTTTCCTTTGCATGTCAATGTATGCTGACAATTTACATTACTTGACTCACTTTGGAAACTGTAATTTGCCTTGGTACATGCACCCTTAAATTGTGGTTTGGAAAACATTAGCCTTTCAAACATAAACAAGCTGCAGAATTAAATCACATTGCTCAAGTATACACTATTTGAATATTAAATTATCTCTGAATGGAAAGCAGACTTATCTACAATAAGCAAAGGCTCAAATATGATGTGCTAATAATACATTTCATGGGAAAAAATATGAGTGAAAATAAACACCCTATGTATTTACAGACAGTGATGAGTTGAGCTCATCTGAATTAAGAATGAGGTGTAATACAATTAAAATTAATAGGAAGTTGGTACAAGACTATTTTTATTTTAATAGTACTCAGAACTTCATTGCCTTTTCAAATTCCCAGAGCCTTTTCTGCTTGAAAAGTCACTCAACTAATGGCCTTATTCTGAATAAACCAGTGTGGTTTGATACTATAAATACACCTGCTTAGACATCTGGACTGATTCTGCTGAGTCTTCTGCACGTGTTTACATTTTATAGACACAAATACTTTGACTCCATAGACCTTTAAAATTAAGCACCTGCCTACATATAGACATATTTTCAAAACTCCTCTGCAGAGTTTATGAATATTCATTTTCACATCCTGAGAGAGAAGAAAATGACACAAATGGGCTTCAGCATATGTGCCTAATTTTACATAAATAATCCAGTTAACTTCCCTGTTAATATTCATGTGCAAAAAGTTTAAGTACATAGATATTTGACAGATGTGGACCTCTGTGATTGGCTTTCATCTGGATCCATTTGTATTTAACTTTTAAATGTTGGCATATTTGCACCATTGCTCTGTGGAGAGTCATCTTAGAAATGTGTAGTGCATATTGGTTCACAACAGTGAGGTGCCTGTTTTAGAGAAAATAATGTCTCTCCAGATTAAATAATTTATTTTACAAACCCCCACCCATCCCCCATGGTTTAAGTGGAAGTTGGGCTGAATTTTAAAGCCAAGCTTTTTTTTTTTTT